>JAJOZX010004305.1:130000-275000 GCA_023014485.1 Bathynomus jamesi
CATTTGGTGTAAAACATACGGAAGAGAAATTTGGTCCTGATTGGTCATCATTTAAAGGTCGCCCTCGTCACTGAAAACAAGACCCATTTGTTGACGTCAACAAGCTGTTCAGTGTTCACAGCTTGGGCCGAACCAGATAATAAAAAACAAGGCAATTTGGTGAAATAACGAAAGTAAGACACTTAAAAACGCAAAGAATACAAACAGTTTATTATATAATCAAAATAGAAGACATAATTTGGCGAATAATGGTACAAAATGGAGAAGCAACAAAAGCAAAACTTTGAGAAATAAAATACATATACAGTAGCAGAATAATTGGTGCTCATACGCTGATCAGTGATTAGTTCTTTCGCGTCCTCACTAATGCTGATTTGTTCGGAGCTGGGTGTTGCTTTCTGTGGTCAGTGACAACTTGAACGAGGAACTGGAGCTGTTCTTCTTTCACTGTCAACTTTCCGTTCAGCTCCTTCACCAGCCACGGCCCGTTCTGCTCTGTCGTTCACCACTGCAAGTTTGGAGACCACATCCCGAGCTTGCACGTATTCAGAGTTTGACGTCCATGAACTGGGATGGTGGAGCAGAAAGCAATCTGGCAACTGAAGTTTTGAGAAGAATCCTCGGGTGTTCTTTGTGATCAGTTGCTCCAGTCCTTTGCTGTCACTGAGGAACATAGTATCAAGAACCAAAGGTCGTTTTGGCGGCATGTGAGGGGCTTCTTGATCTAACGCTGCAACCATGCTGCACTTCACTTCCATCGATATCCTCTCATCAAAGAACGCCAGACCCACTGCCTCCTCCGAATGGTACCACAGGTGCGCAGACAGCTTCTTGGTGGTACCATCAGAGATCTTCTTGTGCGGGTATCGAAGGAGCGTCCTCATCAATTCCCAATCATTCAGCGGAGCTTCGATGGACAGATGAGCTGTTGCCCACGCTTTCATGTAAACTAGAACAGAAAAGAGGCAGATATCTCGAATTCCGCGTTCCTCAGTGTTCGTCAGTTTAAACTGTCTTCGGAAGAGCCAGATCTTGATGGCATAGAGCCCCTTAGCCATCCATCTTGCCCGGTGCATAGCACCAGGGGCGCGGAAGTTTAGTCCCTTGTATGGAACTCCTCCAAGAAAGATGACGGAAAGATCGAGGAATTCCTGATAGTCATCACGAACTTGAAGTGCTTGTGATTTTGCAAACTCAATGAGCTCCGTTCTATGCTTAAAAATAGCTGCTTTGGTGAACGCATCTGTGTCCGCAGTTTGAACTGTTGCTGGTCAATGCGGGTCCAATAATCATGGAAGCGCTTGAAAAGCAGAATTTCTGGACCGGTAGATACTGAATCTAGCGATGCTGCGAATGCCGCCTGTAGCACCAACTCCAGTACATGGTGTCTGCACGCGCAGTGTAACAGGTCACGTCCAACTTTTTCTTCCAGAAGAACACAAGTTCCTCCACGGTGGCCTGTGTTTGTCGCGGTTGTGTCGAAACACATAGATTTGACATGATCGGTCACTCCCCATTCATTCAGGCAATCTATGATGGCATTTGTTTGTACCAGCGCGGTTCCTGACAGAAGTTTTGGCACCCCGAGGAGCTGCTCTGTCCCGGAGCCAGATACAGGAATAGGTAAGCGGTCAACATATTCTCGTGACGTCAGATCTTGCATGAGTTTTCCGTCCCAGTGAACAGTCAACGGACTATTGCCTTGGAACTCGCTCTTCAGTTGCCGAGCCTTAAGGGTACGGAATTTTTCACGCTGACGATGAATGGATCCACGATTGATGTTGTAGTCGCTAGCATCATGCCCTAAGCTGGAAGCTGCCTCAAACAGCAGATATGTGGCCTTTCTTGACGAGAGTTGCGTGCGATCAAGCGCTGCCGCCAATTCCGATGTCATGATGTTCTTCGTTGCTCTTTGTTTAGACGCTAACGAACCACCACATGCTCCTTTTTCTTCGCTATCATCTGAGCTGGAGGATGAGGACTCCAAAACCGCTTCGTTGGATACTGCCTCCATTTCAGCTGCTGATCGCTTTCTTCGTTTCTCCTCTTCCTCCCGACGTCGAGTACAATCTTTGACTTGGCGCTGATGGGTCATGTCCAAACCTGCCATTGAACCTGGACGTCCTTTCTGGCGCTGCTGCTGAAGGAACTCCCAATCCTCTGGGTACTTGACCAATTTCTCACAATCAGCGTGGGCGATGTCAAAGAGACGATCGAGGCGTTCAATGAATTCTTTTTCTTTCGTCTTGTGTGAATCGCTCGTCCTTGAGGCGTGTTTTTTGAGTCCTTTCCACTCCTCGAAGACTTTATCCAGTTTGCTGACGCAGTGTGTCTCGAGTCTGGTTGGAATGTGAGCTTTCCCCCAGAAGGACATCACTGCTCGAAGTGACTTCCTCAACGCGTCACGTATTGTCATTTTCTTTTCATGGTGAAGGTAAAGGAAGTAACCGAATGCTTGCCTGTAGGAAGGAAGCTTGCATCCTTTCACCTCATCAACCGCTGCCCCTAATAGGTATATACACTTCCGGGTTTCCATCACGAGAAATCACGTAGCTGAAATGAGAAACGGTGAATCGTTAAGTATTGTTCACTTTTTTCTCAGATATTCAGACACACAGATACACACACACACATATATAGAGATATATAGATATCTAATGAACGATTATGGAGACGCCGCGCAAGCATTAAACTTTGGAAGGCGGGGGCGACCTTTTATAGTTATTCAAATAAAAAGATTTTTCAGTCACCATGTTTTTTTTACCAATGGAATAGATTCGCGGGGTGTCAGCATGAAAATTTCAAACTTTGCATTTAAGTGACACCCTAATATATATATATATATACTACAGTGATTCCGCGTGTATTTTGGAGGTCCGTTTTTTAAAGAAACCATCGACCCATCAAAAGCTCGTTAGGTAAGGTATATATATATATATTTATATAAAGTTAATTTTCTGTAAGTAATCTTTAAGTAATTTTCTCCAAGAGATGAAATAAAGCCGAAAACCTTGTTTGACCATCTCGAGGACTATATCATCTCGAATTGATGTCTATTAATAGTAATTTAGTAATTTACTTTATTAATTATATGTGAATAAGTATTTCAATATAGCCTATAATGATACAATTTAGGTTTAGAATATAACGTACATTCCTCTCTCCAATCGTTCCTAATATTTAAAAATATAGAATAATTAAAAATATTAGATAGCTTCTAGCAAAATCCGAGGCAGGGACCACCGATAGGCGGAACGAGGTTCGGTTCCCGACTGCGGACAGACTTTATACGGATTGTCAGGAATAAACCCATATTCTGATTATAGGATTTACTTTGAAATAAAGGCAAACTTTGACATTTCGAAAGAATCCAAATCAAACTTTTTCTATTTTTTTTATAAAGTTCAAATTTTGTTTTCATTCGGGAGATTAAAAACGGTAATTTTAACTTTATTTCGACAAAATAATGTCGGCCATATTATGACCCCCCCCCCGTACCTATCCCCACCCCAACTTTAAAAAAGAGAGTGTGGGTAGCAAACCTTGTTATTCGTACAGTTACAGAAACCGTACGTGGAGAGCAGAAAAAATTAATTTGTGTTCTTTTTTGCACCCCCTTCCCCCCGACCAAGACCTAACATAAATTAATAGAAATTCTTTTCTAATTTTTATACGCATTCTCGATATTTTTCTTTATTTTCATAACATTTAGCAATTATTTTATTGGTTACAGACTTATTTAAATTTAATAATTAAAAAAAAAAATTATATATATATATATATATATACTGTATATATATATACTCCACATAATATTTATTCTTTTCCGCAATATATAAAATAATTTATCGAAACTACAGATCTATTTTTCATGTAAACGGATTTCCTTTGGCAGAGAGAGAGAGAGAGAGAGAGATTGTGTTTTGTAACACTTACTTTATGTGAGTTTCAAGTTTTCAACGACAGTTGAGGATCGACCTGCGGTCGACCCCTCTATTATTATTACGCAGTTAGTTCTATTAAAAAGGTAGGATTAGATTAGGCTCGGTAGTATTGTTTTAAGTATACGTAGTGATTTATTAAGAGTTAATCCATTTTTATATAGTTACCACAAATTCTCTCTCTCTCTCTCTCTCTCTTGTGTGCGCGTAGGCAACTAAGCACAAGTGAGGTCGAGTGTGTGGTGATAGTTCACAGATGTAATCGGGTAAGTATTTTTGAGGTTGCCCTTTTTGTACCTCGAAGCATTAACAAATTTGTATTAAAAAATGTAGAAGCATTTTTAGTGTCGGAGAAAAGATACGTTAGTTCTGAGTAGGTTAGGTTAGGCTACATAATACATTAACGACTACTTCGCTATCTACTAATTTAACAGCCACCCTTCGAGCCCTCAATTACCTCCGAAACACTTATTATGTCCTTCTAGGTTCGATGTCACTAAGATTAGATTAAATTAGGATTGGTTAATTAGTTTTTTAGACGTATGCATTTAAAAGAATCACTACCTCGCTTATACAGAGGTACGCACTTGTGTGTGTGGTGTGTGTGTGTGTGTGTGTGTGTGTGTGAGTGAGATGGTGTAGTCCTTCACATTTAACAAAATCGATGAAATGCAAAGTATCAGTTTTCTATAAAAAGCTTAAGAGAATCTCTTTATTCAAATTTATAGCTTCTATCTAATTGAAAAATATGGTATGCGTGGCATATATATATATATATATATATATGTGTGTGTGTGTGTGTGTGAAGGGAATGAACTCAGAATGGTCCCCTGAGTTTTTTATGATACACACAGACAGTGCATGGAACAAGGAACTCTTCTGGGATAATTAAATCCACTATAGTCATATATGTGTGTGTGTGTGTGCCATGCATATCATATTTTGGTATATATATTTATTTATTTTTTTATGTCAAGGCTATATATACACTATATATATTCGAGATTAAAAGAAGGAAAGAAGCTGAATTAATCGATAGGAAACTAAAATAAATAAATAATATAAAAATTGGCTTAACCAACCAACCAACCAACCCAACTTTTTTTGGCGGAAAAGACGATGAAAAGATATAAATAAATATAAATATGAAACTTTATTTGACGACCTAAAGACAAATTTAATACAGTTGTTCCCAACCTTTTCTCACTCAAGGCATCCCAGTGCCATCTGTTTTTCTTTCTTTCGCGGCATCTTGGAGGATTTTCTTCTACTGTTCAGTATTTATTCCCCAACCCCAATCCTCCACCCCCTATCTCTCACCATCACCACGTAACTTCAAACTGAGGCTGCACAGTTTCAGTATGGACGTGATAAATCGCGAATGTCTTTTGTTTCATTTGAAATTTGCTTATCTTCAGTAATTTTTTAAAATTTTCAGTTACTTATTTTTGTCATTTCATAAAATTTCGTGGCACCCAGTTCAGAATCACTGATTTCAAATAAATTTGAATAGTAACATTTAATAAAACGTAAAGTTCATCGGGGGTTTACTCCCCCAAACTCCCAAGTCGAGTGAAGTGTTTGCTATAGTTTACCTCTTTTATTTTTTCTGTAAAAGAAAATGATGCTAATAAATTTATCGGAGGACAAACTAATTCATTTGGTTTTTGTATTTTTTTTTTCTTTTAATAATTAAAGAAGAATAACGTTGTTCAGGTCCGTTCATAGGACACACATTTTACAAAATAACGTACAGACGGCTACTACTTATTTGACTTAATTAAATTCGTGTATACCGTCCTCATATTATTTTATTTGACTTAATTTTTACAGAGTTTTCAGCGTTCGTTAAAATTTTAATTCCGTTCCATTCGTAGGAATGAAGCATAACTACTTCGTCACCTTCGTTTGGACTGTATATAAACCAGGTACTTATGAAATATGTAATTTCTAAGGCTCACCTCTATTTTACAATCCCATCCATAAGTTAGTACTGCGTGTATGTCGCGAACTCAACAATACTCCATGCAAAATTGTGGCGAAAAACAAAGAAAGTATAGTAACATACCATCGAAGAAAATTGGTTTAGAAAGATAGTCTTCTCGAATGAATATTTTTACCTATCTCCATTAACAGACACCATAAAAGTATACATACTGTATATGCATTGAATATTATTAAGAATATATATATATATATATATATGAATAGAAACGACATAAGTATTAAGGAACGTTTCTGCACACGAGGAGGAGAGATAACGAAATAATGAAAAATGAGGCGAACCGCCTGGGAATCGAACCCAGGGCCTTCCAATTGCCGGTCGGACGCTCTACCATTATGCTACGGACCTCACTCAATCACAAATCGAAATTCTCCCAAATAGGGCAGAAACCAATTTATATCCCATAAAATAGTTGTGTTTTCATGCTCCCAAAGGATATAATTGCAAAGAATGTTGTAAATGAAATATTAATTGATCTTATGCATTGATAACTACAAGACAAGTATTTGATTAAAACCACACACACACACACACACACACACACATATTATATATGTGTGTGTGTGTGTGTGTGTGTGTATATATATATTTGGTGTCACAAGGAACTTGTGGCTCCTCCTCTGGAAGTATCATGTGTCGCACGCTGGAGTCGTGCAGTGTTATTATAACTTACTCTCTTTATAGCAAAAGAGCAAGATTGATTTTAAATCTCGCTTAAAAATATCATCTGTCGTCACCTTTAAAGAATAATTTAACACTGCTTTTAAATAACACATTATGAAGTGGGATCTTATTACTTCATTCCGTTCGGGTTCGGTTAGGGTACGTTGTGCTCTAGGCGATATTTTTCTCTCGGATTTTTTTTTATGACGAAGTGGAAAGAGAGTTTTTAAATGAGAAACAAACAATTGATATTGAAATACTTCGTCTGTAGAAGTGGGAAACGAATCACACTGAATCACAGTCACCTCATACAAAACTGTCATATTTTGCATATTTCAGTTACGAAATGTCACCCACCTTCGAATGGACTATTTACGCGGTTAAGTGGGTTGCTTTGTGGTCGCGTTGTAACACTGGTTCCCGTTAGATCAACGATGTTAAGCGTCGTTAGGTCTGGTCAGAAGTTGGATGAGGACCGGCCTTTAGTTGAGTTCAGATGATGTAGTGACTCTTAGATGGTTCGGATTCCACGTGAAGTTGTAGGTCCCTTCCGTCACATGACCTTTGCAGTTGCGAATGGGGCTAAACACACCACACACACACACACAGATAAATTAATTTATACCAGTTCTACCCCGTGTCCCTGTTTCCATACTTGGAAACACAGACGAGGAACCTAAAATTTATTAAAGTCGAAATAAAATTACCAATTTTTAGTTAAGTTAAACTGGTAACCTTTAATGGCTGCAAACAAAACTTTTGCTGTCGTGCGAAGTATACTGTAAACTCGCATCTCGAACGGAGCCGAGTTCAAACAGTTACCGAATTATGTCTATGGCAGCATCGCTTCCGCCTTCCAGACGACTCTCAGTATATATTATAGTTAAGAACTGCCCGTCTCCGAGATCAATAATTTGGAGTCATGAACCGAGATGATTAAATAAACGCAACATCTTCCACTACTTCCGAACATCATCATCTACTCGCGGAAGATGTTTCTGCTTTCGTTCACAGTCGGTCGCGTTACGTTCACTCTTTCGTAAATCATTCTTATTTTCTTTATAATCGTCCGCTTTCAATGAATATAATAATAATAATAATCCTTTTATGGGAAGAGCTAAAACGTATCCTGGCGGTTCTCCGCACGCAGTCTCCGACCTCTCTCTCCCTCTCTCCCCCCACTTACCCCCGCACCCGCACCACAACCATCCCCCTTTTCACCGCAGACAAACATTCACGGTCGTACAACGATCTTTCCTTTGTGCGAAACAACTCGTGCGAAATTTAAAAGTCGGGCAATTTGGCCAATTTCGCCGTGGTGGATTCTCGCCGAAGGATTGTTGCGCCATCTTCACTCGTTCAAAATTCTTCTCTCCCTCTTTGCCTCGAGTGCAAATGGGGGACTAATTAATAATTAGGAAATAAAGAAACGATGCCACAGAGAGGAGCATTATAATTTTAAGGGGTTCATACGCGCATGCACACACACACACACACACACACACACACACACACACACACACAACTGGGCATAAGTGAGGTCGAGTGTGTAATAATTTACGGATGTATTGGGGCAATTTCTCTTTGTGAGGTAACACCTTTGGTACCCCGTAACATAAAAAACCAAAGACTTTATTGTCGGAAAAAAAGGTATGTTAGTCCTGATTAGGTTAGGTTAGGCTAGATTATCGAGTACCTCACTATTTAATGACTTAACAGAAACTACAGTTCGAACCCTCAGTTGCGTTCGAAACCCTTATCACGCCCTTCTCAGTTTGATGGTACTAACGTTAGGGTAAATTAGGTTTGGCTAATTAGTTGTGGAGATGTATGGGTTTAAAAGAGTCGCCATCTCGCTTATGCGGAGATGCTCACGTGTGTGTATATATATATATATATATCGGGCTACGTCGTGGCCAATGTCGTAACACCGCTTCCCGGAGATCAGCGAAGTTAAGCGACATTGGGTCTGGGTAGTAGTTGGATGGGAGACCGTCCTCCGCGCCCAGATTATGTAGCGACCCGTGGTTCGGATACCACGTAAAGCTGTAGGTCCCCTCCGTCATATGACCTTAGATGTTGCGAAGGAGGTTAAACAACCCCAACTAAATATATATATATATATGTGTGTGTGTGTGTGTGTATGAGACAGAGAGAGACCGCTAAAGAAAATTAAAATATGAGAAGCGAAGTTTCTCTTTTTACTTTGGTTCTCGTAACTTGTCGTCCATATTGTTCTGGAGAGAATAAAGAATTCAAGACAATTTTCTTTTCCTTTTTAAATGTATTAAAAATCACTATCATTTTATTCAGTGTTTGCAAAGGAAATCATCTTATCTGAGTCTTCCTCATGTCTGCTGTTAACAGACAAACAAGGTTGATAAATGAAGGAGTTAGTAAAGTACAGTCGGTTTCATCGTGTAGTTTCCTTTGTCGGAATAGTCAGACCAGGAAAAAATTATTAAAATTTATATATATATATATATATATATATATATATATATATATATATATATATATATATATATATATATATATATATAAACCCTTGTATAACGTGAGAGTTTCCGCCCGATAAAGACCGTGGTAATCGAATCCGCGTTATACGAATATTTAACCTTATGGGGTAACCCCCCTTTCATCCCATAAAAATGAATATAGAGGGGAGTAAATATTGGTACAGTACTGTGCTCACCATTGCGCCGATCCCGCGCTGTCATCACACCTCCGAGGCTGGGTGTCGCTGGTACAGTGGCTTGTACCGCGCTACTGTTTGGGGGATGGTGTTGGAGATTTCTGCGGGGAAAGCTGTGGCAGCCACGTGGTCCGCGCTGACTGCCTCGCCCGTTATGGTAATATTATGTAGTTGAGAGCACGCTTTGAATTTCTCGAACCAGCCGTTGCTGGCCAAGAAGGTCTCCGATGGTTCTGCAGACTACTCCTGCAGCTTCCTGAAGATCCGCACCGCTTGATCGTTGCATGACGCTCGTTCTGGTCTTTCATCCAGACAGCCAGCGACTTCTCTATTTTTTTCGATAGGGTATTCCTTACCTTTTTCGCCTGGGGCAACATCGTTGTCGAGGACGAAGGCACAAGAGCACGCAATTTGTCCTCGCCCTTTTTGATAGTGCAAATGCTGGACTCATTTACATCAAACGACCGCGCTACCGATGCTGCCGTTTCTCCCTCACTAAGACGTTTGAGAACCTTGTTGCCAGACTGAGGACTTTTTTGGATTTCTTGAAGATAGAAGTTTCTTCGCAGCCACAGAGGGTCGCTTCTTTGATGCCATGATTAAATACAACACACACACACACACACACACACACACACACACACACACACACTACAGTAACATTGAAATGAATCACAGCGTAAGCGGCGCACACGATAACGGCTGCGTGTAGACAGTGTGCGGACGCTGGGTGAAATGCTTTCTACCGCGCTATAAGCGAAACCACGCTCCCTGAGACCGTGTTATAACACGGTTTACTATGTACATCTATCGAGAACTTTTTGTGATACATCGAATTTGCCTTTCCGTCATTTTGGTTATTTATGAATGAAATGAAGAATTTTCAAGACTGAAATATTCCCTTGTGGGGTCATACCCACTTCGGGAAGGTTGGGGAAAATAGTGGCTTAGTTTCATTACAGTTAAATTGGGTAGTTGAAAACCACTGACAACCACAAAAAATATTAAAATTCTTTTTTTTTCTTTTGTGACACTATGCACAGTTTTGGAAAAAAGTTCGCCTAGAAACAATTTCTGAAAATTATAAAAAAATACTAATTAGTAATGGTTTATGCTTTTTAGAAATTATGTTTGTAGGCTAACATTTTTCTGAATCTCTTATAACACGGAATGAGCATATAGTGATCCCTCAGTAATATCACAGACATAACTACTTGTTCACCGAATGCGTTATCTATAGACATATATCACTTCTGTGTGAAAAGAATATTAATATTTTTAGAAATGGACGAGTCTGGCTTTCAAACATCTACTAAAATAGAGTTTAACCCGTCGTCCCTCCAATAATTATCGTGTTTTTTTGTGTCGGGGGTGTGGATTTGTTTAAATTCCTTCGTAACAGCAAAGGTCATGCGACCGAGGGAACTTACGGCTTTACGTGGGATCTGAATCACGGGTCGCTACATCATCTAAATACGAAGGACGGACACCCATTCAACTACTACCCAGACCTAATGTAGCTTAACTTTGTTGATCTGCTGGAAACGGAGTTACGACATGGTCACGATGCGACGTAGGCCAGTTATCGCGTATATGAAATGTCATTTTTGCGACACTCGTGAATTGTGAACTATCTTTCTAGCTGGTTTTCGTTTTTGGCTCTCCCTTAATTAAATCTAAACTCACAAAATGTAATGTAATGTTGCGGGGTGTAGGAAGCGGACTGACAACTTAATGTATTTCCCGAAGTACACTGGTAGTTTCTGTTCGTTGTTTGATTCGAGACAATGTCCGTTCTTTTTCAAGTTTACACGACTTGGATTTCATGTATTCCGTGTTTGCTTATTTAAAAAATAAGTTTTTTTCAGGATGTATTTCTCGTATTTATTTACATTATTTAGATGTAAAATATTCTGAAAGTATGTATCATTTTTAAAGTTCACTATTCTCAGTGTAACATTGTTGGATCACCGTGGATAGAGGAGGATAAAAGTCTATCCACAGGGCGCTCTGTTACTCTCAGAGAAGTACCAAAGCCTAAATATATTTATTCTGTAGTATATCTACAGTATTTATTATATCTATATTGTTTATATCTTTTGTAACAAGTCAAGAATTTTATACAAAAGATTTTGGACCGAGGGTTTGACCGAAGCCTACCTTTAACTAGTTAGACTACGCTTATACAAAATTTCATACACTTTTGTGAAATCGAGAAAAAGCCAGTTTCTCCATATATTTACAAAAGAACGTAGCCATCAAAATTTTGAGCTTAACGTCCAATGCCATTAAGTCCAAATTTGTGAAGCTCGCATTTAAAATCTAAGTGACTCGTGGGATTAAAGAAAATGCTTTTTTTTTCACCGGCTTAAAAATATTTGTTCAAAATCTTTTGTATGAAATATTAAAAAAAAAAAAAAGATTTATATTTCATTATTTATTTAGTTATTATTATTATTATTATTATTATTATTATTATTTTTAATTTTCAGGAATCTCAACTAGTCAAAGTGATCGAAAAAAATACCGAATTGACAATACAGAATTCTGACCTTCAGAAACAAATACAAGAACTTCAGCATGTGAATGTAAGTACAAATAAACACACACACACACACACACACACACACACACACACATATATATATATATATATATATATATATATATATATATATATATATATATATATATATATATAAGGTTGTAACATACTGTATTCTGCTCGATTTTTTAGTTCATTCAGAACAAAAATTAAATGACTTATAAGGACAAATTTGCTCGAATTTTTAGTTTATTCACAACAAAAATTAAATGACATAATGACAAATTAATCATCAATATAATTTCCTTCTTTTTCTATAACCTCGTCGCACCCGTAGAAAAGTTTTTTTATGCCACGTTCGAAGAAATCCCTTGGTTTCGAGTTAAAAAAAGCGATCACTTCGTTTTCGATAGCTTCCCTGGATTGCAACTTTTGTCCACCTAGGATTGCAACTCTTGTTCATCTAGGTGGTGTTGCAGACTTCTGAATAAATGGTAGTCTGAAGGTGCGATGTCTGGAGAATAAGGTGGATGGGACATTTTTTCCCAACCAAATGCCTCCAATTGGGCAGTGGTGATTCGAGCAGTTTGAGGACGCGCGTTATCCTGGTGGAATAGAACAGGGCTTCTCAAACTTTTTTCACTCGCGACCCCTTTGGATCAGACAAATTTTTTCGCGACCTTTCACTCAATGTCATAAAAGCAATAGGTACTAACACTGTATATTTATGAAAAAAATAATATTTTCAAATGTTTCTGCGACCCCCAATAATATTTACGCGACCCCTAGTTTGAGAAGCGTGGGAATAGAACACCTCTGCGATTAATTAATGCGGGACGTTTTTCTCGTAATGCCATCTTCAGTCGTTGGAGTTGTTGGCAGTAGACTTCAGCTGTGATTGTTTGGTTATCTGGCAGAAGCTCAAAATGAATAATTCCTCGCATATATCACCAAACGCATAGCAAAATTTTCTTTGGATGGGGTCCATTCCTTGGCTGAGGTTCAGGCTTTGTTTTACGGCTAAGCCACTGATGTCGACGCTTAATATTGTTATAGAGGACCCATTTTTCATCCCCAGTGACGATCCGATTCAAAAACGGTGCCTGCAGTTGCCGAGAATGCAGTGATGTGCAAATATCGATTCGATGTTGAAGATTCGCTCGTGACAAATCATGCGGAACCCATTTTCCAACCTTCACTACTTTTCCTAACAGCTTCAAATGACGATGAATGGTCATATGGCTAACGCCGGGTTGCGGGCCAAGTTCTCTTACAGTTACAGTTGGGTTTTCTCCACTGTTGCTTTCAGCAACTCTTCATCTAATTCATTTGGTCGTCCCGTTCGTTGATAATATTTCAGACTGAAGTCTCCATTTCTGAACTTCTCAAACCATCTTCTACACATCCATTCGCTCACAACATCATTTCCATAAACTCTTTGAATGTTTTTTGCGGATTCACTAGCGTTCCTTTATGGAACTCATACAGCATCACGTGTCGAATATGCTCTTTCGTGGGCTCCATGGTTTTTTCAATTACTGTAATATCGTAGGGGTGGCATTATAACTGTATGAAAAACACCAGAGAAAATATTCATTAGCTTAAGCCTACACTAGCCCAAGTAATTCTGTATCGTGATAAAACCTGTGCGAACCTGTCGCCGCGTATATTTTGCAACATTTCTAAAACTATTTCACATTATCTTGAGGTTATTCTATTATCTATCGTCCGTTTTCTAATCGAGCAGAATTTATGTTACAACCTGATATATACAGGGCGTCCCAAAAAAATGTATACACACTTTAAATAATTATAAAGGCAGTGTTTATTAAAATACATTTCATTTTCAAAATGTAATAGAATCTACAGACATTATTTAATTGTTTTGTCAACGCCTGTTTTTAAACTGACGTCCGTTCTGGTCCAGGCACTGCTGATAACGCGAAGCAATGGAATCGCAAACATCACGAAACATTTCGTTTGGTATTTGTGTGCATTCTCGTTCAATGGCTGCTCTCAATTCAGCGACTGTTGCAGGTTTTATAGCGTAGACTTTGTCTTTTAAGTATCCCCATAAAAAAAAGTCTAGTGGTGTGAGGTCTGGTGAACGCGGAGGGTATTCTACGAAACCCCTTCGTCCAATCCACATCCACATCGTGCCAAGTACCACTCGCAATACTCCACTCTTCGGTCCGGATCATCATCATCTTCATTAATAGCATGGACTAATCTTGGAATGTAACTTTTCCATTGACAGCGCTTCAAAATGCGTTGGACAGACGATTCTGAAATTCCTACCTCACGACTCGCTTGCCGCACAGATTTTCTTGGACTTTGGTGATACGTTTCCAGTACTCTTTCTTGCTTTGTGGGGCTTGTCGATGTCCGTGGTCTTCCGGAACGCTTCTTGTGGACATTCTGAACAGTTCCATCGGCTTCAAACTTATCTCTAATTCGAGTGATGGTAAGTCGCGTTGGTGGATCTGTTTGAAACTCCCTCCTAAACTGTCTTTGCACTTCAACTGCGTTTTCACACTTCCAGTAGCATTTTAGAATGAATTTCCTTTGTTCAAAGCTTAGTCTGACTGCCATTATTAATTCTAATGGGTTTAACTTGGAAAGAAAGAAACATCAATTGAGCTATCAGCTGTTAAAGTGTGTATACATTTTTTTGGGACGCCCTGTATATATATTTGGGGTAAAAAGAGTTAATTTTTTAAAGAAAATGCTTTACCAGTTTAAGTGTATTAGAATTCTGTATAAAAGAGTTCTTTTAGCAATACCAAGAGTGAGAGAGCATCATAACGTTTATTTTAACGGTACCTCATTCGTCGTCATCAATAATTTTGGAGGGAAATAAAGCGGTAGACATTATTTTTAATAAATAAGATAGAACGATTATTTTAGTTCACTTTTAAATCGTGTATATATTTGATGCGAACATTACTCGACTAAAGTGTGTGTGTGTGTGTGTACGCGCGCGCGCAGATAGCTGGTCATAAATGTGGTCGAGTGTGTGGTAATTCACGGATGTACTATTAGGGTAATTTTTTTGTGAGGCAACGCTTTTAATACCTCGGAACATTAAAAATTGATATAAAAATCTATAAACTGCACCATTGAATCGGTCCTGGAAGTCTGCACGAATATTTTCAATGGTTTTGCGATTACGTGGTCACTCATGGACCCAGGTACTGGCCAATATGCGTTGTTTAATCGTATAGTTGCTACTGTCACACATTTCAAATGGGCGTGAAAGAAAAACGAAAATTATTTAGTATTTTACTGGGGTGACCAGACATTGCGGACATCCTGTATTATTATCCATTCATATTTTATTGCAAAATTTTAGCTTTTTGTTCATAATTTTGTGACTTAGAGTCGGCAATTTTATACTTATATATTTTAAATATTTTTAAGCACCGCGAACGTCTCACTGAGTAACAAAAAAGAAAATTAAATGATTAGGAAATAACAATAGATGGATTTTTTTTTTTTAATAAGGACGAGCGAGTTTTGCGAATCGAGCGTAGAACCGTTCATGATTACAAGAGGGCTTATGGCGTAGTTGTTCATCCCCTTCCGAAGTATCTTGTTTGGGGAAAGACGGGTTAATTTCTATTTTTCTCAAGTCCCTCTTTGGTTGGTCGCATCGTTAAAAACTATTATTTGTGACGCTGCAATTATTTTCAGTGAAAATAAAACCTTTCTTATTTTTTTGAGTCAAAATATGTATTATTTTTTATTTTTTTCGTAAAAGTACCTTATTTATATTTTTAAAAATAATACTTTATTAATGTATAAATTAAGTTGCCTTTTTTTTCAAGAATGTTTTCGCCATCATTCAATATTTGGTATCTTCGGAATGGTAGTTCATATTTGTATTTTTAGATTTATTTAACCAATGTTTTATTTCGTATAATTTTATATTTCATCGTTCATCACTTCTTTCATTCTGGAAGATTATGGAATGTTAAGTCTTACATTAGCGTGCTGTGTGCGTGAAGGTAATTTTTTGGGGGGAAACCAATGAGATATACGGTTAGTTTTACGACATAGATTTTGGTCCTTCGAAATATGTCGGTACGGGCTGTATGTCTCCAATAAGAGTTCGTATCTCTGGATACCTCGAGGCGATATGTTTTAATGGTAAGATTTGAGTGAATAAGACATTATTACATTGACTGCATCGTACATTTTTTCTTACAAGCAAATTCCGAAGGGCTACGTTGTGGCCGTGTCGCGATACCACTCGCCGTAGATCGGCGAAGTTAAGCGACTGGTTGTGGGTGATAGTTGGAAGGGTGACCGTCTTCCGTGTCCAGGTCCCCTCCGTCGTATAACTTAGATGTTGCGAAGGAGGTCAAACAAACGCGATCAATCGTTCGTAAGCGAGTTCCTATGAAGTGTCAAAGAAACTTCAGGTTTGCGCTATGTGCAGGTTTTACCGCTCGTATTTTATTTCTAAAGTTATAATGATAATGTTTTAAAAGAGTGCTATTAGTAGTCCCCTCACTAAGATGTTGGTTAGGTGGTGGTGGTGGTGGTGGTGGTACCACCGCAAAAAGTGGTTCCTGGACGTAAAAAGGTTGAGAATCACTGTTCATAGGCGATATCAACAACCAGGCATCAATAGTCCGCTTTTTTTAAAGATTAAAAATAAAATAATCACGAGTCAAACTTAATTCGATGAAATCTAAAGAGTTCTCTCCCGTGGTACGCTTTTAGGCGTCATATATTTAAACAAAATCGGTAACAGATGACTGCCAGATGTATAAAGACCAACGCGTAACACCAATAACAGAACACAATATGTAAAATACCGTACGTGGTAGGCGAAACGGGAGTTTACTTTGTTAATTAAATGAAATTTAATTTTCATTCATGGATTACCTTTTTTTTACAAAAAGAAATATGTATCCATCAGTATTTAGTTGATTGTTTGGTAATGTTTGTGCGTGCTACTGATTCTCGACGTCGTCCGTATCGTAAATATTAGTGTGACTATTCATATACGAGTACATTTATGCATTGTTTTACTCTGTGATACAGACACTGTTTATAAAGGTAAAAAGAACATTTTTGCCGTTATAACTTCTTTTGGTTGAACTCGAAGAATATTATCGATTTCAGTTAATACGAGGTTAATTATCCTCGGAAGTTTCTTGGTTTTTCTTTTTATTGTATATTGATGGTTTACGTTAGAAGGTTTTTTTTTTTATATTATTATTATTATTATTATTATTATTATTTACTCTTTGGAAGTATTAAAAATGGAAGTTATTTTTTGAATAAATTAAACGGTGTTGTTAGTCGGCGAAGCTACGTGAAACTCACCGGCATAAAATTAGGTTTACTTTTTAGACGAGGAAATGTTGGCATAAAGTTTATTAAAAAATCATTATAGGATATTTTTGTACGTTGTTGGGTCGAACGCACGAACGTTTTTGAATAAGTATTTCTTCCTTTAATCGTAATTATTTTACTAATTAATACCGAAAATAATCCGTTTAAAACGACCTATTTCCTATGCCATTATTTTGTTTACGTATTTAGTTAAACCCCTAAACCTAATCCGAAGAAGTCCTTTTTCATCTTCCGATATCTTATTTCAGTTAGACCCTTGACTCCACTTTTTAATTATTGGCGTCATTGCAATTTAACGGGACATAGGATTACGTTACTCCACTTCATTTCTACCCGTTTTCATTGACGTGTTGCGCCGATCCCATATAGCCTATATAGTTAAATAATTTAAGTAATAGTAACAGTAGTTTTCAAAGAAATAAATAAAAACGTATAACTTATAAAGGAAAACGAATTAGTGAGATGACGCCATAATTAACAACTAACGTTTTCTTATCGCTTACGTTTCTTTTTTTACTCCTTTTAACCTATAACGCCTTCGTCATTTTTTTTAACATTAAGAAATTCTCTTATTTTTGTTTACGGTTTACCTGTCAATTATCCAATTAAGGATTGGTTTTTCCTTTCCATTACATAGTTCTCCCTTTATCATTATATATATATATATATATATATATATATATATATATATATATATATATATATATATATACACACACACACTTTTTGTTATGTGTGCATGAGCTTAAAGTTTTCGGTGCGAGACCCTTCCATCAACTGCCATATCAGTCGTGTCAGCCATAATTCCAAAATCAATTTTGACGCACCGAACCTTGCTTTATATAGCATAATTGTGACCCGTTCGAGTAGTTCCTTATCGTGTGACGCTAAACGTGTGTTCTGACTTTGAGGGTTTTTTTTTTATTTTTATTTTTTTTTTTTTTTAGGTTCGTCCTGATTGGCCGTGCGCGCGTGAATAGGTTAATTTTATTGTTTGGAATGCTTCTTCTCCAATAGTGTGTACGTCCTATTTCTCGTAATTTTTCATTTGAGACCTAGATTCCCTCATGTGTTTCATTCAGGAAATCCTTTTAAAGTCATTGTAGAAGAAAAAGAAAAAAAAAGGGGTTTTAAATTTTCGGACGTCTTAAGTAGAGACGTTGGCTCGTGTATGCGACGTTTTTGGCAACGTTAAATTCTATTTTGTTCTTCATTTCTCGTCTCGTAAATGAAGGAGAGAAATAAGTTAAAAATTTGGGAGAGATTTTAAAAGTCGGTGCTAACATTGAGTCGTTTATTGGGCAGAGTTCTTCTCTTCGTGTCAGTAGAGGTGTTTGCATTGTTTATCGCTGAATTTCCTTCTTGCCCCAGAAGCGCATTTTCCTCTCCAACATTAAACGTTTCCTGCCCTCGAATCTCCTCGCATCGCATCCTTCCTCCAGCCGAACCCTCTCCGAAATCCTTAACTTCCTCGGCCAGGTGGAATGGCCTATCCCACACTTCCAACCGCCGACGGAAGAGGCGAGAAAGAGCGGACGAAGGAGGGAAGAGGAGGAGGGGGAGGAGGAGGAGGAGGAGAGGAGGAGGAGGAGGAGGAAGAGGAGGAGGAAGAGGAAGAAGAAGAGTAAGAGTAGTAGTAGGAGGAGGAGGAGGAGGAGGAGAGGTGGAAACAGAAAAGAGAGGGAGAGGACTCAACCAGGAGGGCCAGGTCGGCTGGCACTCGGGAACTTGCTTTTCTCCCGTCAGTTGTCGAGTTGATCGCGCCACGACACGATGTTGCCGCGTCGTTCGCCGTCATAAGTAAACTCTAACCCAAAAGGCGTCCTTTGGCCTTTTAGCCACGTCAGATTAAAGCTGAGAACGGGTCAAATTTGGAAATGTGTTGTGAAAAAATTTCATTCGAGTGTTATTGTTTTAGAGTGATTCAGTGATCGAGAAATAAAGAGAAAATTATACAAAGAGAGAGAGAGAGAGAGAGAGAGAGAGAGAGAGAGAGAGAGAGAGAGAGAGAGAGAGAGAGAGAGAGAGAGAGAGAGAGAGAGAGAGAGAGAGAGAGAGAGAGAGAGAGAGAGAGACCAAATATGTGTGACGAAAAGTTTTAAGGGATTGTCGAAAAATAGTTGAATAATACCTTTGAAAAGTTGCCTTCTCAAAACAATTTTGCAATAGAAATTACTAATTAATCGTCTTTAGAATTTTATAAATGAAATACGGGTGGAAAACTCCGTAGAATTACCTCGCGGTTAATTGTTCGAATGCACTTAAGTTCACAACGAACAGTTATGCCTACTTGTTAGTAATAATGATAATAATAATAATAATAATAATAATAATAATAATAATAATAATTCAGTTACGGGTGTGTATATATATATATATGTGAATAGATCTCAAATATTCTTTAACTTAAAACATTTACTAAACGACCGTTTACATTAAATTTACATAAGCCATTTACGCCCTCATTTCATTTACATATTTGCAAATTATTTACACAAGTTTGCTTAAACTGAAAAAAAAACCCAAACTATATTTATTTCAGTAAATAATTACCCTCTTTGAAATAATTTCAAATGTTCGTCATTCCAATTAGATTATATATATATATATATATATATATATATTATATATATATATATATATAATTTCGTCTATTAGTTTTGTTAAGCTGAGTTTGTGCTATCGATTATTTAGGCGATTGCACTACTATTTATCCGGAGGAGAGAAAAGGATTGTCGAAACAGGAGTTCGCCGGACCAACTTTGGATTATCGGGAGACGATCACGTATATCGCATTTTCCACTAGTAAATTACTCATTATAATCGCTTCTACTCCATTAACTCATTACGTTTGGTTTACTGTATCGTATATTCGTCCACTGTATCATATATTCATTTACTGTATCGCGTATTTTTTGTGTATTGCATACTCGTTTAATGTATCTTGTACTCGTGTGCTGTATCACATATATTCGTGAATTATATCGTATATTGGTTTAGTGTATCGCGCATTCGTTAAATATATCGCATATTTGTGAACTATATCGTATATTCGTTTACTGTATCGTATATTTGTTTACTGTATCGTATATTTGTTTACTGTACCGCTTAAACAGTTAATAAAACAGTAATATATGGATAAGACGCATCTTTTGAGGCTGAGGGAATTAGGGATATATATATATATATTATATATATAATATATATATATATATATATATATATATATATATATATATATATATATATATTTTTTTTTTTTTTTTTTTTTTTTTTTTTTTTTGTTATGACTTATTGCGTTTACTCTTTTGAGATTTATTCCGTATAAATTATTAATAAAAAATTGATTGGAGAGTTATAGTAATTTTGGGGTATTATTGTACTGAAAATATATTTACATGATGAGAATATGACAGCTTAAAACAACTTTGTAAGGTTGTAAGGTAAGGTAAGGTATATATATATATATATATATATATATATATATATATATATATATATATATATATATATATATATATATATATATATTGTATATATATATATATATATATATGTGTGTGTGTGTGTGTGTGTGTGTATATAGACTATATATTTGGATTTTTCCAGAGTTTTTATTAAAGAAACGTTTTTCGGTTTAAATAATTTTTATTTAAATTAAATTCAATAATTTGGCAATTTAGTTTATAATATTTTTTTATACATTTATTTATCTTAATAATTGTTAACCATATTAACGAAACGAAAATGGCATCGACTATCTATGAAGTTTTGTGTCCCGTTCGTGGCGGAAAACGGAAGAGCAAAAATTAGATTTTATACGAAGTGGTTCAGGATGTGGAAAGTGATAATAACCTCATTCGATTACTCTCTCGTTATAAAAATAATAATAATAATAATAATAATAAATTAGAAAGAGAAAAAAGTGTGTAGTAATTTTTTTGTCTCACAATTTGAAAATGAAGATTTATGACGTGACGTCACATCGATCACTAAAACGTCTTCAAGATCAAATGACCTCGAGGCGACCCACTATTGATTTGATGAAATATCACTACTTAGAAAATGGTACAAATTTTATCCACCAGATTTCGGACAGTTAAGCATTCTCGTTCGACACCTTCGAAATCGTGTCACTTCCAGCGGAAGATCCAAAAACTGTATAAACTTAAACGTAGGAAACTGAACAAAGGTAAACTCTCGAAAAATAGGCTACGTAGGGGACGAGGAAGATTTCGTTTGTGGAAGAGATCTCCGAAAAACGTTGTTCGGGTTACCCTTAAAAACACTTTTCTCTTTGGCATGCAAACGAGAAGACATGAAGTTCCTTCAGAGTACCCCGTGAGGCCTAGAAGAAACACACTTCCTCGTTCGCGCCAAAGACCTGACATAGTTCATGAACATTATGAGCAGAGGGCGTATGATGACCATGCGGATAATTATTACGTTCCACGACGACAGCCTCACCACAATACATCTCCTTTAAGAGCTTCGAGGCGTATTTCTTCGTCCTTACCGGAAGGCCAACTTCGTCCCGTTAGGACACAGAAAAAGGTCGTTCATTTTCTGGAGGAAAACGGAATCCAACGCAGAGTTGAAAGTCCAGAGTACTTTCCTCAACCTAGGTTATCAAGAGCACGGTGTCAAAGTAGTTACCAATTGTCCGAAAGAGAGCCTCGAGATAGAGAATGGATTAAAAGGAGGGCTCACTCCGCCGAAAGGTCCTTTGAAACCACTTACGGTTACGAGGAAGACAGGCGACTCCCACAACCTCGAATCCCGTATCCTCAAAAAGTTCATAATTATTTCGAAGCCGAGTGGCAACGTTCTCACCAAGAGAGAATTCAGAAACAGCGGTTACAGCAACAACACTTACAGTCTCAAAGGTTACAGCAGCAACGGCTTCAGCAAAAGAGACTCTTGAGACAACAGCAACAACAACAACAGCAACAACAACAACAACAACAACAACAATCTCAGCAACAGCAACAGCAGCTTCAGCAACTTCAACAACAACAACAGAGACAGTTTAAGAAACAGCAGCACCATCAGCAAGAGCTCCAAAGACAAGCGCTTCAGCAGCAGCAACAACGACAACAACAGAAAGAACACGCGCGTCGTATCAATTTGCAACATCTGCAGAGAAGAAGAAGACTTCCTCATCCTATTCCTCGTCAGCGAAGTCCTATTAGAAGACTTCCTCATCCCATTCAGCAAGTTGGTAAGCTTTATTTGCGTCCAAGGGCTCATAGACCTCGCTTTCAGCCCTCCATTCCGCAGGTTGGTCCTTTAGTATATCCTGTTCCTGTACATCAACCGACTGTTCATCAGGCTTTAAAGCAAGAATATCTAAAACATCAACTTGATCAGATTCAGCAGCAGCAACAGATTCATCAACAAGAATTACAAAGTCAAAAGCTGAAACAAGAACAACTTTTTCACCAACAGTTGATACAACAACACCAACAGCACAAATTTCACAAACAACGATTTGAACAAGAAAAGTTACAGGAACAACATCTTAAGAATCAACACCTTCACAAGGAAAGACTGCACGCGCAACACGTTCAACAGCATCATTTACAAAGACAACGACTTCAACAACAACAACAACGACAAGAAGAATCTAGTCAGCAACAACAATTTGGAGATTTAAGTTATATATTTCGAGGGACCAGTGTTCAACCAGGGTTCAAAAGCCATCCTTCCCCCGGGTTTTTATCTCAAGTTCAGGCTGCTATTTCGAAGAGAATCAAAACCCCTTCTCCAATAACCCTCCCGAGGTTCACGTCGTCTTCCTTTTCCCCCAAAAATGTGTTCTCGAATCTCCCTCAGGTTCATGCAAAGTTGCCAAGTGTACATACATTTGGGGCATTCAAAGAGAGTAAACAAAAGTGCTCAAAGACTGAATTCCAAGTGCACCCAATTCCTCCAGTAGTTGTAGCACCTTCTTCGTGCAAAATACCTGAAGGGAAGCCGTCTAAGAGGGTGTCCGATGAAAGAAAGGAAAGACAAGGAGTCTCCCAACCCAAATCTAAAGTCAAAGACCAGCAACACCATTCTAAACAGCAAAGAACTTGTCTTTCCTCTTGTGACCCTCGAGGTGACCGTCTCTTAAGTCAGCTTACCGAAAGTGTAAGCTTAGACGTCAGCCATTTAGTTCATGATCTCTGGTCGGCCATCCAGAATTTGACAGACTCTATATCAATGGTAAGTAACCGAAATAATTACGTTTACTAAAAATCTATAGAAATAGAGTAAAAGGATTACGCAAATTGCGCCCTTAAACCAATAGAATTACGTGACTATCACCTTTAAATATATTTAATTACGCAATCAAATTTATCAAAATTAAAATTACGATAGTGGAAACGAACAAACTATTAGGAAACTATGAACAAATTATGGAAACGAATTATTATGAATTAGGATTGAAACGTGCAAAACAAAATATTAATGAGTTTCATAGTATATCAAATATAAGAATTAATGACACAACGAAATTATGGAAATTTGTTTAACAAATCTGTAATCACTCCCATAAATTATTTAATTTATGTAATTGAAACCACCAAAATGCACGAACGCGCTCTTGCGCACACAAAACATGTCAGTTCATGTGAAACCCATTGCACAAATTCGTTTGGTAATTCTTTTGTAGAATTTAAAAATAAGGTAATTACTAGGTTTCGAGGACACTGATTTTTTTTTTTTACCTTGGTTGGTGACGTAGGAAATAACTAATCAACCAAGAATGACCATCTAACCCACTGGTTCCCAACCGGTGGGCCATGGCCCACTTGTTTGTCTTTTAGTATCGTGTTAATAAATGTTAATAACAAAAATTTGCTTCTTAAACCTTACGTAAACACGATGCCAGCTTAGCAACATGGGAGGTGGGCCATGAGTTATTCGAATCAGCTCTAGTGGGCCATCGCATCCAAAAGGTTGGGAACCACTGAATTCTAACCTAACCTAGGAGTAAGAGTCACCCTGATTGGCTCGAAGTATGAAAAGAACGGATCACTGAAATCTAGTGTCCCCAAAATTAATATTGGGGGGGGGGGAATAGAAAGTTATTTATTTCTAGTTTTAACCTTTTATGTGATATTTTTTTTAAAGCTTTGATTGCACGTATAAATTTTTTGAGAATGTGAACCCAGTTTGAATTACAATTGGATATTTCTTAAACTGCGTGGAAATTAATGACAAAAAGAATCAACGAATTTCCGATACAGATACTAAAAACGGTCTCAGACATGATAAAACCTTCCAAAATTTGTTGGTCAATTGACCCCCCAAAGTTATTTTCATTCGCCTTATTAAGGCATCAGGTACCCGTCACGAAGACCGTGATTGGTCGATTTATGACGTTATATATACACACATCTTACGCGTTGTTCTTGTTATTTTTTCAAACGTTGTTCGTTGACTGTTTCGATGTAAAAGGAGGTTGAAGAAGCCTGAACCCGACTGCCATGATAATGGGTCGTTTGTTTTTAAAAAATGCGCACTGATTGCATGATGATTGCATACTGGGCATCGCATGATTGCCAACTGATTGTATATCATATAATGGGAGAGTGAATGAAGCCCTGTCGTAAACCGTGAACTTAACTAAAAAAAAAAGGTAGTCAGATTCTATTATTAATCTTAATTTATAATTTGATTTTTAAACTTAATTTGTATTCAGATGAATAGTGTATTCATTATATATATATATATATTATATATATATATATATATATATATGCACTAGAATCACAAAATAACACGTGACCTTATTAATAAGCAAACAACCACAAGGAAAAGGAAACACAAAGTCCGAGCGCTTTCGTGATATATTCACATTATCAAGGAGGAACAGAAAATAGACGGAGATTACAAAATAAATGAGTTAAATAGACAAGCAAAAAATTCACAATTGGCACCTCAAATTAAAGGCCTTAAAGCCCTCTAAAGATTTTTTCAAATTGATAACATAATCTGTAGACAGCTAAATAACTGAATATAAAAAATATATACTGTATAGATGAAATTAGACAAAAAGAAAACCAATACAGAGAACAAAAATTATTATAATGGTTATTAACACTAATATTTAATTAAAACAGGCAATTAATTGGCAAGAATTTAATGAAAAACAAATAGATAACGTAGATAACAAATAGAAAACATAATCTGTAGGCTGCTTAATTACTATACAGATGAAATTAGACAAAACACCAGTTACGTATTAAACAGCATCAATACAGTATCATCCCATTGATTGGAAAAATGCTTCCAAATTAAGGTTTAGTAAATCTATTGTTAGCAGAAATATATTGGAATCAAGTGTGATCAAGAATAATGCGGATTTGGTCTTTAATATTAGCCCTGGGTTGTACAAATTAGATTCATACATTGTCAGTAAGTTGGCGATGGGCCTACTGTTTTCTTAACTGCATTTTTTTGCCTCTTAATGGTTTGCCCTGGTTAAATAAATAAATATTATTGTAAGAACTGTTAACATTCTTATGTGTCTATTTTAATTGTAATATTTCTTTCGTGTATAATCTTTGGTTGCTGGGTGGTTTATTGGATTTTTGAAGTGGGTTGCTGTTGGGATAACAATTTTTTTCCAGATTGTTTGTTGAAATTTTGTAATAATCTGTAAGACGATGGCAACTTTCCCTTTGTTTTCATTAATTTCGGGCCTCTTAATTTTTCCTATTTCAATTAAATATTAGTGTTAATAACCATTATAATAATTTTTTTGGTTTTCTGTACTGGTGTTTTGTCTAATTTCATCTGTATAGTAATTAAGCAGCCTACAGATTATGTTTTCTATTTGTTATCTACGTTATCTATTTGTTTTTCATTAAATTCTTGCCAATTAATTGCCTGTTTTAATTAAATATTAGTGTTAATAACCATTATAATAATTTTTGTTCTCTGTATTGGTTTCTTTTTGTCTAATTTCATCTATACAGTATATATTTTTTATATTCAGTTATTTAGCTGTCTACAGATTATGTTATCAATTTGAAAAAATCTTTAGAGTGCTTTAAGGCCTTTAATTTGAGGTGCCAATTGTGAATTTTTTGCTTGTCTATTTAACTCATTTATTTTGTAATCTCCGTCTATTTTCTGTTCCTCCTTGATAATGTGAATATATCACGAAAGCGCTCGGACTTTGTGTTTCCTTTTCCTTGTGGTTGTTTGCTTATATATATATATTTGCGTGCATTGAACTTCTCCTAACTTCTAATTTTGGAAACGATCAGAAGCATGCATAGGCATCTGCAGAGGGTTGACAAAAGTAAATAGACGCCTATAGTTTTTCCCTAGTTTTTGATTTGATAATAAAATGTCAGTAAATAATAACAGATTTGTTGAATCATTATATTTAGAAGTGTGTTGCTTTCCTCTTTCCATTATGTAAAGGCGACACACGTTCTGGCATTCCATTGATGAGTTATGCATTTGTTCTTGAGGACAATTATGGTGACGTCTACTTACTTTTGTCAACTTTATATACGCAACTCCGAACCAAAAAAATAGAATACCGTCTCAATTGCGCTAATGACCTTGTAATATCTTTTTAGGTTATGCACCCTTTTTCAGGAATATCGAGTATCTTTGACGTCATTATTATAAAAAGACACTTCTATGTGCCAGATTTGGAAAAAAAATTAAAATACAGTATAGCAAAAACCATTAAATAGTGAAAAGTTAATACATAGCGGCATACCGAAATATTAAAATATCTTGTCAGGTATTACCAAAAAAAAAAAAAATACATTCATTATGTTCATTGAGTACTGCCAAGATATAAACCTTTATCAGAGACTTTTTAACTCTACGTCTTAGTATTTAGATGGTTCACCCCTTAGCCTCTTGCATTCTTCTGTAGTTATCGATTGCCAGGTTGTCATCAAACACCTCTTCATTTTACTAAGTGTTCCTGGTTTACGCTTTTGGACCTTCCGCTTAGCAATATTCCAAACATTTTCTATCGGATTAAGGTCGAGAGAATTGGATGGCCATGGTAGTACTTCAGTTTCATGAGCAAACCACGCAGATGTTGCACGAACCAGGTCATGTTGAAAAGTAAATGGTTCGTTTCCATACAGCTGTTCTGCGGACTCCAGCATGAAGTATTCTAAAATTTCTTGATAAACGTGACTATTGACAGTTCTGTTTACAAATGCGAGTAACCCCACACTATTTGCAGTCATGCAACCCCGCACTAACACACTTGCCGTAAATTTGACCGATCGCTTCAGGCAGCTTTCATGATACATATCAGACTTTCTTCGCCACGCTCGCCGACCCCTGTCACCGAATGACGCAAAATTTTGATTCGTC
Organism: Bathynomus jamesi; assembly: GCA_023014485.1. NCBI lineage: Eukaryota > Metazoa > Arthropoda > Malacostraca > Isopoda > Cirolanidae > Bathynomus > Bathynomus jamesi. The sequence continues at coordinate 157,567 of JAJOZX010004305.1, forward strand.
TGAAAAAAAGAAAGCACTTTTTGTCACTCTTTTGCAGTCTTCTCTTTTGCTTAGCATTTAACATCGGCTTAATTTTCCATTTTCGTGACCGAAATCTCATTTCTTTAAGGTGGCGAGTGTGCTAGTGTGGGGTTGCATGAATGCAAATAGTGTGGGGTTACTCGCATTTGTAAATAGAACTGTCAATAGTCACGTTTATCAAGAAATCTTAGAATACTTCAGGCTGGAGCCTGCAGAACAGCTGTATGAAAACGAACCATTTACTTTTCAACATGACCTGGTTCGTGCAACATCTGCGTGGTTTGGTGCTCATGAAATCGAAGTACTACCATGGCCATCCAATTCTCCCGATCTTAATTCGATAGAAATTTTTTGAAATATTGCTAAGCAGAAGGTCCAAAAGCGTAAACCAGGAACACTTAGTGAAATGAAGAGGCAATCGATAACTACAGAAGAATGCAAGAGGCTTGTCGACTCGATCCCACGTCGATTGAAGGCCGTAATCAGGGATAATGGTGAACCAACTAAATACTAAGACTAAGAGTTAAAAAGTCTCTGACAAAGGTTTAATATATTGGCAGTACTCAATAAACATAATGAATTTATTCAATTTTTTTTTTTACATTAACTTTTCATTATTTAATAAGGTTTTTTGCTATATTTTAATTTTTTTCAAAACTGGCACATACAGGCGTCATTTTTAGTATAATGACTTCATAGATACTCGATATTCCTCATAAAGGTGTATAACTTAAAGGTATTATGAAGGTCATGAACGCAATTGAGACGATATTCTATTTTTTTGGTCCGGAATTGTAGGATTGAAAAAAGGAGCTAGATACCCATTGTAGTAATCATTGTAAAACAAACTGAAAAATTACATTTACAATCAGGTTTTTTTTTAAATCTTGTAAAACATTCCAAAATAATACGTAGTCAAATGCTTAGATGCAAAATAACAGCGCTGTGATTAAATTTTTAACCCTAGAAAGACAACGTGGCCAATTATATTAAAAGTAGGCCTACATTTGTGTTTTGGGAAATGACGTATTTTATTGTACGCACGTTAATTTTTATTATTGTTTAGTAACAATAAATTGTTGCATTCTATCTATAAGCGTAATTTTCATTATGGGGTTGGGTCGACCCAACACTAGTCGCTATGTGTGCGGTCCCACACTGGCTCTCTCGGGTTAAATACAGTAATCACGATCACTATACGTAACTATTGTAACTGCGCGATATAAATGAAGTAGTTTCCTCTTTATAGTGGTCTGGTTGAGAGATAGCTGAGTAAAATAAGGACACTTAAATTTTTTACATATGTTAAATAGTTGATTTTGGAAGGGGAGCGGAAGTAGGGAAGAGCTTGACCGTTTTTATAGATGGGTAAGGACTCGTAGATACGAAAACCAGATCAGTGATAAGGTTCCAGATGGTTAATAATTCACTAATCAACAGCCAAAATGTATCTTCGATGAAACCATCATTTCTTTAGTAATTCGACGTCGCTGAATCCGAAAATGACCTTCATTTTGCATGATTGGTTCGCGTTTAGAAGATACACGGGTGCCCTGTTTTCATTATTTCCCAATTGAAATGAATATATCATTGAAGCATAACATATGCCAACACTGTAGAATGTGCTCGTTTGGCAACCTCGTTGTCTGGCGCCATCTTGAGTACATCGTAAATCCCTTTAGCTCAGTTCTAGAGTGACGCTTGTTGTGGTGACACGTTATTTCACATTTTGACATAGTGCTTCTGTAGTGTTTCCTCGTAATTTGCACCTGTGGTTAGTTCCTGACATATAGAGTGTAGTGCGTGTTAAAGCGTAATCTTGCGATCAGTTTCTCATTGACGTTATAAGCAAAATGCCACGTAAATGCGTTAATGACTCAAATAACTTTTGCTATATTTGCGGCAAAGTAACATTAAAATCGCAAAAGAAGACGTTAACACCTGCCATCAAGAAAGCGTACCACCTTTATTTTAAATGCAAATTAGGAGATCAGGACAAAACGTGGGCGCCGCATATATGCTGCATTACATGTGCAACTACATTACTTGAGTGGTACAATAGGAAACCGAGGTCAATGGGCTTCGGCATCCCCGTCGTGTGGAGGGAACAAAGTAACCACGTGGATGACTGTTTATTCTACATGGTTCCGCCATTACGTGGAATTAGTAAGAAGAAAAAATGGACCCTCAAGTATCCTAATGTTCCATCCGCCATTCGACCTGTGCCCCATAACGAAGACATACCTGTGCCCAATCCTCCTACCTCCTCAGACACCCTCGATTTGGATGACGAAGAGCATCCTGTAACGAGTACAGATGAAGACATTGCACATCCCACAACATCACAAGATACCGACTTTGTGCCCAGTGAACTGTCTACAGAACCGCATAAAATCACCCAACACGAACTGAATGACCTCATCAGAGATTTGGACTTACCGAAGTCTAAGGCAGAATTGCTCGCCTCACGCCTTCAACAGTAGCATCTTCTTCATGATGATGTCCAAATATCCATGTACCGCACTAGGCAATCCACGTTGGAGACTTTCTTCATCAAACATGGTGACTTCGTGGTGTGTACAGATGTTGTTGGTTTAATGAATGCTCTAAATATAACATACAGAGATGACGAATGGAGGTTGTTCATTGATGCCTCTAAGCTAAGCCTTAAGGCTGTACTACTTCATAACAAAAACGAAAAAGCTGCCATTCCAATTGGATATTCTGTCCACATGAAGGAGACATATGAAAATATGCAATATCTGCTTCACCACATAAACTACAACGCTCACAAATGGAGCATATGTGGTGATTTGAAAGTGGTCGGCATGTTACTTGGTCTCCAGCAGGGTTACACGAAGTACTGCTGCTTCCTTTGCGAGTGGGACAGCCGTGCTAGGTCACAGCATTATGAAAGGAAGGAATGGCCTCTAAGAGAACGTTTAGTGCCAGGTGTGAAAAACGTTTCGTGCGAGCCATTAGTAGAGCCAAGCAAAATACTTCTACCACCGTTACATATTAAGTTAGGACTTATGAAAAATTTTGTAAAGGCACTCAATAAGGATGGAAAGGCATTTAAGTATCTTTTCCAGAAGTTCCCTCGACTCAGTGAGGCAAAAATCAAGGAAGGCATATTTGTTGGTCCTCATATACGAAATCTGATGAAAGATGAACATTTCGAGACACTTTTGGAGGGCGCAGAAAAAGAAGCTTGGGTCTCGTTCAAGTCAGTGTCGCAAAATTTCCTTGGAAACAACAGAGCTCCAAATGCAGATGAATTGGTGGATAATATGTTGAAGGCGTACCAAAGAATGGGATGTAACATGTCTCTAAAAATTCATTTCCTCCATTCCCATTTCGACTTTTTCCCGGCAAACCTTGGTGAAGTAAGTGACGAACATGGGGAACGTTTTCATCAGCAGATTTCAGCTCTTGAGAAACGTTACCAGGGCAAGTGTGGAATTCATCTATGCTGGCTGATTTCTGCTGGTCAGTAATAAGAGACACTACACAGTCAGAGTACAAGAGACAGGCCAAGAGGAAGCGACATTGAAGTGAGTGTGCTCCTTAAAATACATATATGTTGTGGGATAAATTTTTACCAGTACTTACACAATAATTACCATGATATCTTAAAAACGCGAACTAATTAAACAATTTCACTATCATTTTCAAATTCAGCATGCAAAAATACATAAGAATCGGCTACTTTCATTAAAGATACAAAAAATTCCTTAAAATTTGTTGACCAGTGATAATAGGTAAAATGGCTATAGCGGAACGTCCACGATCGTTGATGTATGAGTAGTTTCACCTATCCACCTACGCGAGTAATTTGTAAGCATCACCGGAACAATATTTAAGTTTAAGAAGAAGGAAATTTTCAGTTCCGTATCGGCAACAACCCTAATCTGTTTCTGTGGATAAGGTATTTTCATCAATTTACTTTATTCATTTATATATTATTTTGGAGAGTCACTCTCTCCATAAAATAGTAATGTCTTCCGTCTTGTATGGAAACAAAGCCGAAGTCTCGATTTAATTTTAAATTTTTATTCAAATAAAAGTCAAATACAAAACTCTTCATTTCTTTATGAAGAGAAATATAATTGGAACGCTAATGCCGGACGCGCGCAGGATCGTCTCGCGACTCACGACTGACGACGCGAGTCGCGCGTGATTTTACACTGACAAAATGGGAGCCCCGCACACTGCAGCAACCGCGACGCCATTCCCAGGGTCGTGAGTCGCGAGACGATCCCGCGCGCAGTCGGCCTAAGCGTGACCTCCGAAGTAAAGTTGATGAAACTTTTAATTTATGTTTATGATACATGCTGTTCTCAAAATTTGGGCCAAGACCAGTAAAAGTTTGTTTTCTGCGCGAACCTCCGCCAAATTTACCGCTGTTCTCCTATCTAAAAATTATTATTAAAATATTTGCAACTGAAATTTATATTTATAAATATTATTGTAAAATACGATTAAAGAGTCCAGAAATGTTTCTGAAAGAAGAAGGGTACTTAAAAAGTCTTACCCACCTAAAGGTTTTAAAAATAATAATAATAATAATAATAGAAGTTATTTAGCCTCCTTTATAATGGCAAAGGTCGGATGACGGAGGGGAGTTACGGCCGTAAGTAGGATCCGAACCACGGGTGGCTACATCATCTGAATGCGGAGGACCGTCACCCATCCAAGTACTAAAGAAACCCAATGTCGCTTAACCTCGTTGATCTAACGGGAAGCGGTGTTCCGTCGCGGCCACGACGTAACCCGAGCCTAAAATTATTTAGTTGACCTTAAACCCAAATGTGATTCTCTTCAAATTATTCGTTTGAAAGAGTATTACTGAAGGTGAAGGAGTTACCCTCATACTCTCTTTCGAGACATTACTCGGAATTACTCTTCATTGTCGCTACGGCGCTTTCCATCGATCAGCGATGATAAGCGACAATGGGTGTGGGTAATAGTTGGATGGATAACCGTCCTCCGCATTTAGACCATATAATGACCGGTGGTTCGGATCCCGCGTAAAGGTGTAGTAGGTCCACCACCCCATCCGTCATATGACATTAGACGTAATTGCATTAGTTACGTAATTGCAAAATTACGTAACTTTTGACTCGTAAGTTCCTCCGCCTTCGTAAGTGGTACACGAGTAAAGACTAAAAGCTTTCGCGTCTAAAATAGAGATACGTAAAATGAATTTGTATCTCGAACTCATTTAATTTCATTGATAAAAAGTAAGGGAGTTTCTCACTGAAAATTGTCAGTAAACTTCGAAAGTTTCGCGAGTAAAAACTTCTCCAAATTGTATATAAATGAAAGGACCAACGAACGGGTATAGAATTGGTCCGTATTGTAAATATTAGTTTTATAATTTTTTTTTTTCGGAGGACCATCCCGGATTTATGGGTTTTGGGCACGAAATTTGCAGTTAAAGAATTTATAAAACTTGATCATTTAAATACAGTACTCTAGTTTGTTCCGAACAACCTTCGCATTTTAGCTTTTGATTGTAAATATTTTTTAGTTTGTTTTCCAATAAATTGCTACCATGGACCTGCGATCGAAATCTTAGCAGCAACTCTCCTCACGAGAGAGAGAAATCGCGTGTGTGTGTGATAACCTGGACTTTTCATAACATTCACACGCGACGAGTTATTCTAGCATTTATGTAACTAGTAATTAAAGACGCCCGTAAAAACCATCGTGTGAATGAGGTTGAACTTAGAATACTAGCCCTTTTATACCCATATTTGGTGGGTGTTCTAAGCCACGTTGCGACAAGTGGAATGAGCCGCTTAACATACTGTATTTATCGAAATATAAACAAAAGTATAAATTTAGCATCGGGTTTGCGCCGAACGTAACTTATTTTTTTGTTATACAGTTCTTAAAATAGTGTTTGAGGTCGTTCAACCTCCTCCTCCGTAACGGCAAAGGTCACGTGACGAAAGGGACCTACTAGCTACGGCTTTACGCGAGATTCGAACCATCTGAGCGTCGCTACATCGTCTGAACGAACAGCAGCAGGGTCTCCCATCCGGCTACTGAACAGACCCAACGTCGCTTAATCTCGCTGATCTAACGGGGAAGCTGCGTTGCGACGTGGCTACGCTGTATCCCGAAATAGTTTTCGTACTGGTTTAAAATTTTATCTATCGAGTTTTGTACAAAATATAAAATTTGTTGAATAAAAAAGGAATTCTTGTTCGTCTATTTAGACCCTCTTCCAAATTTGGTGTGTGAGATACAGAGTTAAACTATCATTTATAGCCTTAGTGATAACAGTTCTGGTATTACAAGCTCCGGTATTACAAGCTCCAGAATAACTCGACCCGTGTGGAAAGGGTATTAAAAAGCTTAGAAGTCGTAGATAAAATTGTTTCTAATATATATATATATATATATATATATATATATATATATATATATATATGTGTGTGTGTGTGTGTGTGTGTGTGTGTTAAAGACCATATATTTTTTGGATGTGGTCAGGGAATATAATATTTAGAATATTCAGTATAAAATTCTTATGCAAGGCACGTATTACATGACGATCTGTTATTTCATCTTTGAAACGTGGGTGAACATCCTAATTACATTCTTCGTGAAGCCTTTTATTCGGCCGTGTGTATATATATATATAAATAAATATATATGAACGGTAACTGTTGATTGCTCTGAAAGCCTTCCTGAACTTGAATCTTCAGGTGAGAAGAAAAGTATCGCTTTATGAATGTAAAGAAGAGAGAATCTCCCGTATAGAAATTAATTTTTAGACATCGTCTGTCTTTTAATGAATCCAAAGGAAAAAAAACCCTCTTTACGTTTCTTTATCTCAAATTCGTCTCTTTTCCCGTTCTACAACGAAGATGTAACAGTTACTCGTTCCTAATGTAACTTGAGAATGCTTTAGTTGGAAGCCGTTGCAACATTTCCGAAACTCTTCTCTCGATTTGGCAACGCCCTGCATCACTGCATGAGTAGATGGATGCGCGTCGTCTGCATGAAAAAGTTTCCCTCTGCGCATAAGACATTTAAAATAAAATTAAAACAAAAATACACACTTCAATACGAATGATGCTTAATTGGACGAATTTGAAATAGCTTACATTGGTTACTGACAAAAAATATTATTTTTCTTCTCGAGGCCGTGGTCGGACTTTGAGGAAACAACCTTAAACTCATGATCGAAAAACCAGGCAAAATATATTTTTTACAAACACCCAACCCATAATACCTTCACACACACACACACACGTGCATATCTCCAACATCTTTACATCCATGTATCTAAAAATCCTAATTAACCAAACGTAATTTAACCTAACCTAACCTTAGTGTCATCGAACTGAGAAGGTTTCGGGTACAATTGAGGGCTCAAACGGTGTTTTCTGTTAAGTCCTTATACTGTGAGGTACTAGCTAATGTAGCCTAAACTAACCTAACCAGACCGTAAGTAACTAACCTAATCTAACCGAGCCTCATCAGGACTAACATCTTTTTTCCGACGATAAAAATGTTTCTAGATTTTGTTTTGTACAATTATTTTAATTTTCTGAGGTATCAACAGTGTTATCCTACAAAACAAAAAAAGATTACTCCACTTCATCGGTGAATTATCACACACGCGACCTCACTTATGCCCAGTCGCGCACACACACACACACACACACACACACTCAAACCACCATCACTGCACATCGACTGTCGTAATGAAATTTGTCCGGACTGTTGATTATAAAAGTAAAAGAATAAAAATTCTGGCATGGAGCTAGCATTTTGAAGGGAGACTGGAACAGAAACCTTGGCACAGACAGACAGACAGAGAGCGAGAGAGAGAGAGTGGGGTGGGGGGAGAACAACTATTTAGACGTTGACAGGACTAACTTGTTTTTAAGAGCAGATCTATGAAGGAGGGCCAAACAATTAGGATATTTAATTAAGATCTCCGAAAAGAGACAGTGTCCAGGTAACTTAATGATGAAAAATGATGTGATCAAACCTATTTGATAAAAAAAAACCTGCCTGTACTAAACGGTCCCTTATAAGGTATAGACAGTAACAGTGTCCTAATGGGAGAGGGAGAAGAGTAAAGAGAGAGAGAGAGAGAGAGAGAGAGAGAGAGAGAGAGAGAGAGAGAGAGAGAGAGAGCGGTTTGAATGAAATAATTAAAAGAGATAAAACTCCGTATAAGATAATTCACTCCAATACACAAAAAGTATAAAAAAATAGTAAGGAAATGAGTGAAAGAGAGAAAAAGAGAGAGTGAGTGAGAGCGAGGAGAGAGTGGGAGAGGGGAAGATCAATACAGAGAAATGGAGGAGTATAAGGGAGAAGGGAGATATGCTTTATGTAGGGAGACTCAGAGGGTAGAGAAAATTAATTGCAGCCTATTCCGATTCAATAATGCAATGTTTCAATTAGTTATTACAATTTTTTTTTGCCTCTTCTCTCTCTCTCTCTCTCTCTCTCTCTCTCTCTCTCTGGCTTCGAGGACTAAATAGTTGGTTCTTAAAGGTTTTGTAAGAGAAAAGCGTGAAGTACTTCAGTACAAGAAAAACTGAAAGAGATAGAGAATGGATGAATAAGAGAGATACACAGATGAGAGTAGAGGGAGAAATAAAAAAAAGCTATTGAGAAAAGCTCATGGATTGAAACGCTAACCCAGTATCGATCATGACGGATGACAAAAGTGCGATACATGTTTACGCACTTGCACTTTCCGACACACACACACACACACACACACGATGTGGGTGCATAAGGTAGAAGTGTACACATAAAATATTTTGAAGTACACACTTCAACTAAAAGAACAACAACAACAACAACAAGAACGAACTAAGCAAGCAAGGAATAAAAATCCAACTTGCGTGGGTCTCCATCTTTTGTGGCGAAAGGGCTCTCTGTACTTCCGAAAGTTTTGCCAAAGTTTGCGCCCTTTTCTGCCATAAAATATAATTTTAAAGAAAGTAATAAAAGTAAAAGTAAAATTAAAGGTACACCGTATACTCTGCAGTTCTCTTTACACGCTCTTTAGACGAATTAGAACAATGAACGTAAACGGCAAAAGAGCCGAGGCAACTTTTAAAAGTTTATCGGGCATATAATAAATACGTTTAGCCGATGGTACGTTTTCGTAACGAAAAGCGCCGCCGCTGTATCTCGCGTAAAGGGAATGTCACCTCGAAAAGCTCTATAATGATTTGATCTCATTCTCTTCAAAGTACAAAATAAGAAACTATGAAAATTTAGCCGAATGTAAAAATAAATATCGGCTAACTAAATTTAACCAAAATACATTTAATCCACTTAATTTAATTAATTTTGTTTTTTTAGAGACGGAGAGAGAAATAGTTACCATTTTAATGTCTTTAAAGCTGAATTGTGGTTCTTATTATTTTAAATTCTGCTACACTGTGTATATATATATATATATATGAACATAAAAGTTAATTTATTCGTTCTGGGGATAATGAGTGCATCGTGTTGACCAAATTTTGTCTCTAATGACTCCTCATACTCCTTCCTCTGTTCCCGTTCACCTTCCGTCTAAAACCATGTATTCCAAATATTTACGATAAGTCCATGAAATAAATCCCACATTCCTTTCGTCTTTGAGAGAGGAAAGAAGACTGCGAGAGAGAGAGAGAGAGAGAGAGAGAGATTTAAGATTGCGACCGATGTTCGCTTCCATCTCAGACCATCAGACTCAAACGGCATACGAACACCCGCTCTTTCCTCCTTTGGATTCCTTCCGCACACGGGTATTTCGCCTTCTTCCGAGTTTCCCAGACGCCTTCTCCTCCTCCTCCTCCTCCTCCGCCCGGTTTTGGAACGTTTTAAAAGATTTTCAGAACGCTGCCTGGATTATGTGCTGCCTGGATTGCGGTGTTGCGGACACCATTTTAGTGAGGGCACGAAATTTGATATTCCGGTATTAATATCTTTATTTTGGTACGTGCTCCAACTCGCGCTTTCTTCGTGTATTTCGGGCTTTTTCTTCATTTCTTTCCTTTCTCTCTCGCTTCGGGAAACGAAAGTACAAATTAGCCGTTGAGACCTCAATTTTTTTTTACAATTTTTAGCGAAAATGCATGCACGAGCTATATACCTATTTTTTCCCTTCTTTTAAAACGAATAACGATTATAATTATTCGTGTTCTCTTTACATATACTTCTCGTACGTCGTTTTTAGGTTTCTTCGTGAAAAATATTATTTTCAAATTTTACGTTTCATCGTGAAAATGTTACGTTAAATTTTATGGGTTTTCTTTTGTGTGTGTGTGTGTGTGTGTGTGTAAATTGTACGTTTCTTCCTAAAAGAGGTTAGGTTAAAATTTAACATTTTTCTTGAAAACTGTTCAACTAAAATTGTACACTTTTTCGTGAAAATTGTTACATAAAAATTTTGCGATTTTTCGAGAAAAATGTTACGTTAAAATTGTACATTCTTTTGTAAGAAATGTTACTTCAAAATTTAACATTATTCGTGAAAATGTTACATTAAAATTTTAGATTTTTTTTTTTAAATACCATAAAATTTTACATTTTTGTGAGAAAATATTATGCTAAACTATTCCATTTTTTCCGTAAAAAATATTAGTTAAAATTTTACGTTTTTTCTTGAAAATTTTTAACATTAAAATTTTACACTTATTTTTTCTTAGTGATAAATGTTTCATTAAAATTTTTTTTTCTTGAGAAATGTTACTTTTTTTTATTAATGTGGCGTCAAATTTTGACCTTTTATCGTGAGAAATGTCAAGTTAAAATTTTACATCTTTTATGCGAATCGTTTCATTAAAATTTCATTTTTAATTTTAGATTTTTTTTGGCGTGTGAAAAAAATGTTACGTTAAAATTTTAAACATTTTTAAGAAAATTTTACGTTTAAAATTTACATTATTTTAAATTTCTTTTTACTTTTAACATCACATAAAAAAAACTTTAAACGAAGCTTCTTTTAAGTTGTTGATGAGCTTTTACTACTACTATTGGTGAAGTTTTCCTTCTGCTATTTAATCCAGTCACTGCGAGACTTTTGAAGAAGAAAAAAGAGAATTTCAAGTTATTACCGACGCCATAAAAGTCGTCAGACATACTGGATATATATATATATATATATATATATATATATATCTCTTACATGAGGCGCCTCAGAGCGAAACAACGAAGATAAACCCGATTTTAAAGGTAAACTGCGAGAATCCTTTGTAGTTTTTTGTTCGCCAAACAAGAAGAGATGTTGGGGGCGCTTATTTAAAGTCGATGGCTAACTGACCTTATCATCCCTTTACATTTTTCACTCTATAACGGAAGACTGGCGGAGCTGTAAATTAAGTTATAATAGGTCACTATATACACTATATCACTGAGTTTCAGTAACGAAATCTGCTTGCATAGTTCGGGAATTTTATATATATATATATATATATATATATATATATATATATATATATATATATATATATATATATCACCTTGACACGATGTATCACGATATATAATGTGATATGCACTGAGAAAATGAAACTCGAGTTTGTCAATGTTTCATTAAAATCGTTACAACTTCCGCCCCGAAGAAGTTATAGCTATTACAACGAAACGTTGGCAAACTCCGGGCTTTTATTTTACTGTCGCGTATAACATTAAATATATTATATATATGTGTGTGTGTGTGTGTGTGTATTGGTATTACTTTTTTAAAAATCTTTATGCGCGTTTTCTTCATTTTAGATTTTAATTACTTCGAAAACTTAAAAATAAAAACAATCCAAGACAAATTTAAATAATTGATAGTTGATTACGTCATCAAAGCTGTGACGTCATAATAGAGATACTTTTGTAATGAATTCTGTCCCGTTCTAATTATGGAATAATAAAAAAAAGGATTCCGAGTCCAACGCAATGACGCGCGTGTCTGCGTGGGATGAATTATTATAATAACGTACAATTTAATTAATAATACATTTTCGCGAGCATCTTTCTTCCGTCTACAATTATGCTGCTTTCTACAACCTACTCCAAGAACTTTTTTTAACGCGTATTTTAACAGATCTGTTAAGATAGCTTTATAAATATCCTTTATAGGCTAAGGTCTTTCAGAAGTTTGGTAAAAGACATTCTGTTTAGAGATTCCGAGATATCTCTTGTTTTTTTTTTTTTATAACTACATAAAAAAAATTCCGTTTAAGTTATTCTAGAAGACATAGTCTGCCAAAGATATTTTTGATAAGACATTCATGCAAAACGCCTTCATAAGGCAGTGTAAAATAGCTTTTTCAGACTTATTGTAAGGTGTCTTCGAAGACATGTATGGAATAAAGCAATCTTATAAAACCTTTCAAAAGACATAGAAAACAAGATCTTTTATAGTATCTTTCAAAATACATATATAGAATCAATAGAGAGTATATTATATATGCGCCTACGTGGTGTAGTGGTTAGCGTCGCTGACTACGAATCCATCGGGCCCGGGATCGAAACCCAGTGACGCAGCGTGCAGTAAAACCCAGCTTTTCATCCTTCCACACAATAAAAAAAATTGGTTTGTAGATCACTGGGTACCCTGAGTAGTGCGGTGGAGTGACAAGCTTGACCGTCAGAATGAACAATTCTGGCGGAAGCAAAACCAAGGTATTATATATATATATATATATATATATAGAGAGAGAGAGAGAGAGCCCGAAGCTGCCTCTTCTATTAGACATTCATACAAGAGCCACATTCAGCTGCATTAAAATACTCTTATTGGTACCAAAAAAGAAAAACAAAAAGATGCGTCGAGTAATTTTGTAGGCGAGCAATTTGCTAAAACTTACCTGAAGTTTCGGGCGGCAAATATGTCGTAAAAACTATGATTACAAGACGTTAATTCAAGAGGGCCAAGGTCCCCAATTAATTTAGTAATTGTATCTTTAGTGCTTGGGACGGTTTTACAGTTTCAGTGTTAGAAAATAATTTAATAGGAATTAGAGTAATTAATATCTATAAAGTATTTTAATTAAATAGATTGATATTTAATTATTTAAATGGCTTCGAAAATGGGGATCGTACAGTTAATTTCAAAACTTTTTTATTATCAATGACAACAACTGTTAGCAATTACGAATTGAGGCTTCTCATACCAAGTCATTCCATTGGCGGGCTCAATTTCGTATATATATATATATATATATATATATATATGACTCAATTAAAATGTGTTGGGAAAGGAAATTGACACGAAAGCGCTTTGTCATTGAATCTTCAATGTCCCAGTATTTATTTAACAGATTTTACGACGCTTTAAAGTTAGTATTTCATATATACAGTGTGTATAATAAGCTGAGTATATGTATATATATATATATATATATGGGATTGAACTCAGAATGGTCCCCTGAGTTGCTCTAAAACCTAATATTCATTTACATTTTAGAAGGCATGCACTGCATGCGTTGCATTCACTAAGGAAACGCCACTGCAGTATATGTATATATATATATGGGATTGAACTCAGAATGGTCCCCTGAGGTTTTTCATGATACACACAGACCGTGCATGGAACAAGGAACTCTTCTGGGAAAATTAAATCCACTATAGTCCGATAAGTAATGGTAAATGACAGACACTATAGTTTTTTCTTTTTCATGATGTTAGCCCGACGTGCGAGTGACCCGTTGCCCACGTCGGGTTAACAACATGAAAAAGAAAAAACTATAGTGTCCGTCATTTATCATTATTTATTCGGATTATAGTGGATTTAATTTTCCCAGAAGAGTTCCTTGTTCCATGCACGGTCTGTATGTATCATATATGTGTATATATATATAGTAATAAACTGAAGCCCATAAAATGAGAATGTTGTATATTTCTGTTTTGGTACTCCACGATGAAAGGCAGAACTGATCAGGGAAGAGCTTGTAGTCCAAATATTTACAGAATTAGGTACTAAAATTTTATTACGGACAGTAAATAATATTTTTACATATTTTTCCGGCTATTAAATATGCATTAAATAAACATTTACAGTCTTTTTTTTTTAATCGTAAATTTTGCAGTGAAAAGTTTTACGAGGAAATGAATTTAAACGGTAAAAAAATGCCATGCTACCTTCTTCTGGTTGTTGCTCTTCCTCTTCTTTTAATTCTTCTTCTATTTGTTATCGTTCTTTTTCTCGTAATTCATGTTTCCTTCTATTAATTATTCTTTTTCTGTTAATTATTTTAATTCTTCATTTCCTTTTAAGTAATATTATTCTCCTTTCAATTCATCTTCTCTTTATTCTTATCATTCCCATTATGTTTTAATTGTTAGTGTAAAAGCAGCTATTTATGGGAGGGTTAAGATAGAATAGGAGTAGTAGTTATGTTACATTTTGCAAATAAATTAGTAGGAAGCGCAGGCCGGGTCTGATTCCAGCTTACTTGGAATTCTAAGATGATATACCTTGAGATGAGAAATTGATGGGAACTCTCGGGAGTCAAAACCTACATATTGACCATTTAAATGAAGGGAAGCTACTTCGGGATACACTCGAGGATTGTTTGTAGATTTTAAGAAAATCGTGACTTATTTAAATTAGCTTCAGCGTAATTTCATACCTTTACAATGCAAAAGAAAATTTCTAAAATTTTACTCCTTTTGCGCCACGCTATCATATAAAAAGGTTTGTATAGGTGGTGATTATTAATTTTGTTCTGTGAAGCCCTTAAAAAAAACACACACACACACACACACGTGTGTGTGTGTGTGTGTGTCCACATAAGTGAGGTGACAACTTTTTTAAATCCATACATTTAAAAACTATTAACCAAACCGATTTTAACCTAACGTAATTCAACTTAGTGCCATCGAACCAAGAAGGTCGTGGTGTTTCGGGGGCAGTTGAGGGCTCGAACGGTGTTCTCCGTAAGTTATTAAATAGTGAGGCACTCGCTAAGCTAGACAAACGTAACCTAACCAAACTTTACCCCTTTAACGCGGAACGTTTTTGTATTGTGCGTATTTGAAACAATACATATTCGACCCATTCGGCGGTAGAGGGTTAACTAACCTAATCTAGCATCCCCTAACCTAATCATGACCAACATCTTTTTTTCCGACAATAAAAATGTTTAGCTTTTTTACTTTTCCGAGGTAACAAAAGCGTTTCATCACCAAAAAATTACCCCACTTCACGCGTGAATTATCACACTCGACCTCACTTATGCGCAGTTGCCGTGCGCACTCAAATTCTTTCTTGGGATAGCCTAGCCCTAGATGCATCTCCGGGGTTTTGTAACATTTAATTTCTCTATCTACTTTTACTTTGATTCGACGAGATAATTTGCCAAAAAATCGTGTTGAAATTAATATTAATCTTAAATTTATAAACTAATTTGAGTGGAAGCGAACTTTACAATAATAATTGTAAATGTGTGGACAATTTAAATGATAAAATAAATACGAGATAAAGTTTAAAAATTGACGACAAAGTTGTTGCGCTTTTTAACGATATCAAAATAAATATAAGTATTGAGGAAAAAGATAACGGTTTTATACGAGTTAAAGATGGCCCTAAAACTAACAAAAACGAGTAATTTTCAATTAGATTTACAAAATCTCTTCAGTATTTTGGGGATTTACAGATTTACAAGCTAACAAAGACCCTAAGATTCACTCCAAGCTAGTCCAAGAAGGAAGTTAGAAAGAAAAAAAGACTAGCAAATGAGAATAAAGAATACTGAACACTCTCATACTGTTCTTACGCTCGTAAACGCGTAAAGCTTTCATGCAGGAATAATTATTAGCAGTAAATTATAGAACAAATAAGGTTGCGCTTCTTCCGCCAACCACTGCGGCAGAAAAAGCCGTGAAAGAAGATAGGGAGCGAGTGTAGTTTACGTTCCCCTACATTATCTTAGTGTAGTTTGCGTTCCCCAACTTTGTCCACGTATACCTAATCAAATAAAACGTTAAAACGTTAGTTTTAACGTTTTATTTGATGGATTCATTTAAAAAATGTCTCCTAAAGATCCTAGTGTTGTTTACGTTCCCCAACTTTGACCTAGTGTAGTTTGTGTCCCCTTTTGCGTCAGGGGGACGTAAACTACACTTGCTCCGAAGATAGATAGAAAATTAGGAATAAGTATAGTGAAAAGAAATACCTTCAGAATTCATTCACAACATGCGTACACTTATCTTGTGTACCCGGTTCATTTTTAAGGATTATTTATATATCACATTGAAGAAGTCATCATTTTCCTCGATCGAATGCCAAAGGCCACCGTACTAACTATTTCAATTATTTATGTTCCCATCTTTCGCGTTCGAATTACTTAGATAATGGAGAACTGATCCAGAAGCACCTCCAGCTGGTCAGTACACCCTAATTTAAGAATTCGGACCTTTTCCAGTTTGTGTACCGTTTTTCATATAATTTATTTTTGAGAATATTTTTGTTAAAACTAACGAAAATATCACGACTTAACCTAACCAATTATCAAGAGCGTACAGTTGATCTATTAGTAAATAGTAAATACTATTCCAGAAACAAACAATGTTATAATTAATAATAGATCAACTGTACGCCCTTGATAATTGGTTAGGTTAAGTCGTGATATTTTCGTTAGTTTTAACAAAATATTCTCAAAAATAAATTATATGAAAAACGGTACACAAACTGGAAAAGGTCCAAGAATTCCCCCGAAAGTGTATATCATGTATGCGAATTTTACCCGCCTTTTATTTACCGTTCTTGTATTGTAAGTTTAAGCTATAAAATACAAACCTGACCTCTGTGAACTGAGAAATCGCCATACGGAACACGTGAAAGAAAAGAGAAAAGGTAAACCGTTCTTAAAAATGTTTACCGAGGTGCTCGTTATTACCCCCCTGGGAAGGATATTCCACTTTTCGATTCTTATACATGAAAGAATTTTTCACAATGTTCATCCCAAGCCTTTTACCCTTAATTTTAAAGCTGAGTTTATCGTAATGTTCCAATTGTTTAGATTAAAGAAGAAATGTTCGTAATATACGTTATTATAAAGTTTTAAAAATTTTAAACGCTTAAAATAATTCAACTCCTAAACGCTTAGTTTCGAGTATATACAAATTCAGTTCTTTGAGCCTATTTTCGTGGTTTATTATGTAATAATAAGCTTTGTTCGTAGCGCTGAACCCTCCTCTCTGCCATTTCTATATCTTTACTCATGTATGGCGACTCGTATAATGGTAAAGCAAAATCTTTATATTTATACTCAGAGTTAGGAGAAATAAAACCCAATACTTCATTACCTTTACTGCTCACGACTGACCATTGTTTTGAGAACTTTAAATCGTTTGTAACAATTACGCGTAAATCTTTTTCCTCAGAGGCTTCGTTTAACACGCTATTTCCCATAGCGTTGTGAAATTTACCGTTGTGATAATCTATATGCGTGATTTTACATTTATGTACGTTAAATTGCATTTGCCATTTCTTAGATTACTCTAAATTATTAAGATGGCGCTGCTGATTATTTCCTATCTTGAGAACTAATCGCTTCACCCACCCACAATTTTGCGAGAGTTAACAATTTTGGAAATTTTACTTAATAAATTAACGTCAAGGTCATTAACATATACTCATACTATAAAAAATTCTGGTCTCGACACTGACCTTGCGAGTTACGCTAATTGGCCCACTCCGTTCTTCGTTTATTACTACCCTTTGCTTTCTACCATGCAGTTAACCAATTATCAGTCCAGTTAAGAACTCGACCCTTTATTCCACGAGCTTTTAAGTTTTTTCTAACAACCGTTTATGCGGAACTCTATGAAAATGTATTTAAAATATATATATAATATATATATATATATATATATATATATATATATATATTTTTTTTTTTAATTGGTTGTTTAACCTCCTTCGCAACATCTGAGGTCATATGACGGAGGGGACCTACAGCTTTACGTGGGATCCGAACCACGGGTCGCTACATAATCAGGGTGCGGAGGACGGTCTCCCATCCAACTACTACCCAGACCCAATGTCGCTTAACTTCGATATATATATATATATATATATATATATATATATATATAATACCGTCCTATTATGATCCTAAATACCGATGACGTCAAGAAAAAATTATAACAAATTAGTTAAACAAGATTTATTTTCTCGAAACTCGTGTTATGTTTGATAACATTATTACTTTCGAAGCAAATGTAGTTTACGTCCCCCTGTGGTGCCTAATGTAGTTTACATTCCCCTACATTATCCTAGTGTAGTTTGCGTTCCCCAACTTTGTCCGTGTATACCTAATCAAACAAAACGTTAAAACTAACGAAAATATTATGACAACCTAACCATTCGTCAATATACTGGGTGATCCAGATAAATGGGACCCATAAAAAAAAGCCAAATATTCTTAATATTTAATTCCTTTCATAAAAACTATATATCATTCGAAAGAGTACAGTTACAAGTTTATTATGAAATATTTATTTTTTAAAAATGACTCCTTTCAAATGTGCTCCATTAGTTGCCAAGCATTCCAGTGTTCTCGCTTGTAAGTTCTGCATCACTTTTGCAAGAGTGTGCTGTGGTATGGCCTGTATCTCATTTGTGATGGCGGCCTTCAATTCCTGCAAGGTCGTTGGGTTATTTCTGTAGACCCTACTCTTTAAATATCCTCAGCGATAATAATCTAAGGGAGAAAAATCCGGAGACCTTGCGGGCCATTCAACGTCTCCAAATCTTGAGATTAACTCGCCTGGAAACGTTTGACGCAAAACTGCCATGCAGTTCCTCGTGGTATGGCAGGTAGCTCCGTCTTGTTGGAACCAGTGGTTTTCTAGACAAAGATCTCTTAATTTAGGAATAAGGAAATCGGTCAACATTTTTTCGTAGCGATCACCATTTACAGTGACCGTGTTTCCGGTGGAATCCTCGAAAAAGTACGGCCCTATGATCTGAGATGCAGTAAGACCACACCAAACAGTTACACGCTGACTATGCAACGGGACTTCGGTAATATTCAATGGATTTTCTGTTGCCCAGAAACGACAATTTGTTTGTTTACAGTTCCATTCAAGTGAAAATGGGCTTCGTCTGACAATCAAAGTTGCTAGAAAATTGGTGGTGTCATTTACCTTCTGTTGAATCCATTGACAGAATTGTCGTCTTCGTGCGAAATCTCCATCGTTTAGTTGTTGCACTGTTTGAATTTTATATGGAAAGAGCATTAAATTTTGCTTGAATATACGGTGTGTTGTTCCATATCCAACTCCTAACAGCTGAGAAGCACGTCTGATGCTTATGTTAGGATTATCCTGTACAATTTCATGAGTTCTGTTAATGATCTCGTCTATCCTTGCTGTGCGCACTCTTCCAGTTGGTTTTCTTTTTCCAATGCTGCCAGTTAGGGAAAAATTTCTGACACACCGACGATTACTTTCTTAGGTGACTTTGACATCTGAAAT
The DNA here is from genome assembly GCA_023014485.1 of Bathynomus jamesi. Lineage (NCBI taxonomy): Eukaryota > Metazoa > Arthropoda > Malacostraca > Isopoda > Cirolanidae > Bathynomus > Bathynomus jamesi. The sequence goes on from JAJOZX010004305.1 coordinate 177,037, forward strand.
TTTGTCTTGAAAGATCTTTGTTTGAGCTGAAACTACACTTCTTCCATGCTCATAATATTGCTCAGTTATGAAACGCAGCTGTTCCACAGTCCATGCAGTCATCTTGAAGGGTTAGTTTTAACTAACACTTTTATTTTGTTTTGTATCTTATCTTGTCTTGTATTGTCAAAACCTATACAATCCTGTACAAACTTGTAACTATCCTCTTTCGAATGATGCGTATGATTTTGTAAAAGGACTTATACTTTAAGAGTTACAGGGGTTTCTTTTGGGTCCCATTTCTCTGGATCACCCTTATATATATATATATATATTATATATATATATATATATATATGACGATTGGTTAGGTTAAGTCGTAATATTTTCGTTAGTTTTAACGTTTTATTTGATGGATTCATTTAAAAATGTCTCCTAAAGATCCTAGTATAGTTTACGTTCCCCAACTTTGACCTAGTGTAGTTGGTGTCCCCTTTTGCGTCAGGGGGACGTAAACTGCACTCGCTCCCTTACTTTCAAAAAGTTGGATTATACGGCCTCAAATAACGGATTCAAAAAGCTTTCCTTCACTAGAAGTTAGACAAATAGGCTTATAATTTCCCACTTGTTGCTTATTCCCCTTTTTAAAGACTGGAATTACACTAGCTAACGTAAAACCCAAAAGGAACAAATTCCCTCCGATAAAGATTTATTAAAAATTTGAACTAAAAGATCGAATACTCCAGTAGGCTGGAGCAGTAACCTATTATTGCCACTCAAAGGATTCCTAATACTAACTAAACGTAAAAGTATTAGGTTTTCTTTTTTCTTTTACATTCACTAGCTACTTGAATTTCAAATTCGTCGCGTTTGAAACTTCTTATTAAACGTTTAACTTTTGTACATAATCCTATATAATTAAAATGTCGTTGTACTCTCCCTTTTACGCCTCTTCTAGGCTACATTTCTATTCCCGATTTCGTTTCCTATCTCTCTTCCACCATTTAGGTCGCACTTTTAAATTATCTCTCGGGTAAGTCTCTCGGGCACGTATTGCGTGTCAATATTTAGGAACAAGTTCTCGGAAATTATCCCACACGTTAAGAACGCTATCCACCACTAGCCGGTCATCTCAATTTATTAAACAATGAAGCTCTAAAATTATCGAAATTTGCTCTCATAAAATGAGGCACCTTAAATTTATTTAATTCTTTATGGGCTTTGCCATTAACTGTAAAAAAATGTATCGCGCATTAATCACTATTACTCGAACTTTCTCCAACGAAAACATACTTAACTAAAAATTTCAATAGTAATTATTATGACTAAAGTCTAAAATATGTATACCGCGTCGGCTGTAACAATATTTTTTGAAAAAGAAAATTATCTCGTTAAAAAAATCTGTGAAATGTTTACCCTCCCAGCATTACTCTTTAAAATATTATAATTAAAATTTAGCCAATTAAATTCCACGACTACAATTTTTCTTTATGTGTGACTATTCTACTTAAAAACTTATATACAGTTCAACGTTTAATTTTTTGATCTGTAAATGTGGCCTTTATACAACCTCAAAAGTAACCTTTTAACACCGACCGTTGCCATATGGCAACGTGAACTTGACGATCGATTTTGAGCTTTACGATCTGAATATTAGATGTTATTTTGGCTTGACCAGGAAAAGAATTTTAAAATAAAAATTTCATAATTCAGGGATGAAAGGGTAAGTCTTATGCTATGCACGCTAATTTCTGATATGAGACGCTCCGGACCACAACCTGCCAAGCGCCAGTTGGGGAGAATTATTTATACCACTATACAGGGCTATTCAAAATTATTCACCTGATTTCAAATGAGAATATTTTTTAATGTTACAAATACAGAGTGATTTGTCATACATCAACCAAAAGAAAAACTGTCCAAATTTTGTCTCTCACCTCATAAATGCTCTATGTGACTTCCCCTAGTTACACGAGCAACGTCGACACGATAGTCGAATTCCTCCCATACTCGCTCCAGCATGTCCGTTGTCACTGACTCTACGGCAGTAACAATGCGAGTTCGGAGCTCATCCAAAGATGTGGGCAACGGTCGCACGTACACAGTATCCTTAACGTACCCCCAAAGGAAGAAGTCGCACGGTGTAAGATCCGGCGACCTACCGATTTACAGCTCGAAAACTGCAACACACAAAACGCCTTCTGCTGTGCGGACGCCATTTTCACAATGTTTGTTGCTAGGCTAGGCGACGGCGTGACTTTGGAGCCCTCTCGCGGTGATCTTGCAAAACTCGGAGATTTCCTCTTTCATGTGGTGTATGCCCAGTTGATGCACGGTTGATAGGTACGGAAGTATTCTCAGTTGAAATCGGATGAATCATTTTGAATAGCCCTGTACATATTCCCCCACCCTTCCTCTAGCCCGTGGGTGAGTCAAGGAGCGGATTGTGGACCTGTACGTATGGTCGAAATCAATAAAATATCGTTATTGGTTCAAAAAGTTATGGCATTTTGCGAGTTGACAAACTTTAAATGCATTTTTCTACATTTTTTAAATTTTGGCGCTTGGCAGCTTGTGGTCCGGAGCGTCTTATACCTAATGAACTGTCCGAAGATCTCTGCAGTGTAAGAGAACGCCACCACCTCTTCTACCTATTCTACCTTCATTAAAGAGTTTGTAACTTTTAGTATTATATTCGCCTATCTGTCTGTCTGTCCTCTTAATTCACCATTCAGTTATTGCAATAACTCAATTTTCAACATAAACTAAAGCTTTTAATTCGTTAAATTTATTACGCACACTTCTCACGTTACTATTTGCGACTCTGCTCGCGTTAAGTCCCCCTGCGAAAGACTAGTCCCATTTTTCAAAATGTGAAAGTACTATTTCGTCTTATCAGTGTTTTACTGTCATTTTACGTGTAACTTACTTTTTTATCAGTTAATCTACTAAGTCGCTAATAACCCATTCCATTTGAGAGTACAGGGTGTCCACAATGTCTTGTCAGCCCAGTAAAATACTAACTAATTTTCGTTTTTCTTTCAAACCCATTTGAAATACGTGATAGCAGTAACTATACGATTGAACAACGCATATTGGCTAGTACCTGGGTCCCAGGCATGGGGTCAAATGCATTTAAAAGTATTTAAGTACAAATATTTTAAATTTTGCGAAATACAAATACTTTTACAAATACAAATACTTTTACAAATACAAATACTAGTCACTGTTCAAGTAAGAACTGACTAAATTTCAAAAAGCAACCTAAATGTAAACTGTTCCAGGGTAACCAACAGTCCAACACACAATTATGTACTGTATAATATATTGCCAAGGGTAAGGGTCTTGTAGATAACCTACAAAGCTATAATACTTATCAATATTTTTATTTTTAAATGTTCAACAATGAAAGCTAGGACAAAATGTTATAGGAATTTGTATAACTACTTGCAAAAGTATTTTTAAAATATTTCAAAAGTATTTGGAAATTTTAAATACTTTTCAAAATATTTCAAATCCAAATACTTTTGATTGGAAATCCCAAAATAAATACAAATACTTCCCAAAGGTATTTAAAATACCTCCAAATACAAATACAGGAATATTTGACCCCATCCCTGCTGGGTCCATGAGCCGCACCATTGAATTGGTCCTGGAAGTTTGCACGAATATTTTCAATGGTTTTGCCTTTAGTCCGGTTGCACGGGGTGGGAACCCTGCATTGTTTGTTATAAAGCAAATCTTGACATATTTTGAAAGCTTATACCACCCCATTCAATATGGCCGCCATTTTCCAAGATGGCCTGCGCCGAAACTGAAAAATCCCATATCCTGGTCAATACTTGATGGATTTTGATGATCTTGGTGTCATTTCTAGCGGTTTCTAGGATGATGAGTCGATCTGGAGGGGTTGCAGATACTTTGGGAGTTGTTTTGACCCACATTCGTCAATACTCAAGGTCATTGAAGGTCAAACGCCCCCCGAAATAAGGAATATCCCATATCCCGGGCAGTCGTGGAGATATTTTGGTGATCTTACTGTCGTTTTTATGGTTTTGGGCGAGACTGAGTAGTTCTATAGGCACATGATAACAGTAGGATATCATTTTACAACTCCATGGGTCAAGTCAAGGTCATTTGAGGTTAAAGTTTGGCCTTGAAATATGATAATGCCACAGTTGACACCACTGTATTTGCTTTATTTCAGTGATAATTTCTACAATCTAGCTAACTGCTGAGCACTTAACATCTTTTCTGCAGATAAAACCAGATCATAATGCTTAAATGACATAACCCACATTATATGGATATGGATATTCGGATATAAACCACAATTTATGCTGAGGTGCAGGAACAGGCTGTCCACTATAACCTTGTAGATCTGTTGATCTGCTGTGATGACCAAAACACTTTGGTTGGACTCCCTCGTTACTTTAATGCCATTGTTGATTGCAGTGTTAACAGTGTTGTGGTCCGCTGGCTTCATATTAATGAGTGGCATATACTTGATGGCCGACTTCTTAGCTGGCATCATTCCCGCCTCTCTACAATGGCGGGTGTTGAAGCCATTGTACTCAGGGGTGCCAGCGACAAACAGCATCCGTCTGAAGAACTCCAGATCTAGCTCCTCTGCACGGTGAAGTGACACTTCGGCTGCTCTTGTAAGCTTCTCAGAAGGCTCAAATGAGCAGGTTGCCTCCATGAGCAGGAGGTTTTTTCGGACCAGTGTATGGCACAACTTCCAGCTCACAATTTATGGGAACTGACATTTCTTGTTTTGATAGTCTAGGAATGACCTTCGCACTGTCATTTTCAAGTGATCTGGGCTGTGTTACAATAACTGCAAGGTTGTGATAGTTTAATTTACAATTTTGGGAGTGAATAACTGCATCAAAGTTGTCAATTATAACGTGCACAAGACCAGCAAGTGCAGCATCATTCAAACCCGACCACACAGCATCTCTTGCTGCAACAACAGCAGCTGAGCGCATAAAACGCCGCACTCCATCATAAGAACAAGTTATATTGTACTTATACAACTCTTTAATGATTTGCTTATGGTCACCTATGAGAACACCCAGTGCTATTTGGAGTCACATATCGTCTATGTGAGTACGATAAGAAGTGAATTCTTCCTTGTTCTTTTTGCACCCACTCGCGATTTGCTTGCCCATCTTCTTCACACACTCATCAATATCAACAGATTCCTCACAATCTTTTGCAATATTCAGGTATGAGGCAGCATAGTTTTTGAAAACTAACAACGTAGCGATACCATCCCTATGTAAGTCTACAATTTCGTCTTTGAAGTAATCTTTAACTTTTACAATGAGCGACCTACGTGACAACTTCTCACCACCTAACTCTTTGTAAAGCTTCTCTACTTCAATTGAATTCCATGGTTTCATTTTGTCCTTCGACAATTCTACACACAAAGCAATGAAGGGGCGGTCTTCAGGTTCAACCCTTGACTTATTCTGGCGAGCTCTCTCATCCTCAACATGAAAGGTAGACATACAATCTTTATGGTATCGGGCTTCTTCAGCCGGTAAATCTCTTTTCATGCCCAACAGCCTACTGAGTACAACTTGTCCCTGCTCATCATTTTTCAGTTTACACTTTTCTATCAACACATCTTTGTAATTTGTTTTTTTATCACCAAGCTTATCGGTCATAAACCTAGATGGTGGAATACTCACTGACTTTCAACCAAAAGAGAGTGTTTTTTAGGGTCATATACTGGGCCTTCACTGAGAACAGCACTACGGTCTTTTTGGCTTCACTGTGGGGGTATCACATTCTCTCTTTTTCATGAATGCTGATAAATTCCGCTTGGACACATAAGTGGAAACACAGTTCTTGTGACAACAAAGGATTTTTGCTCCATCTTCCAAGAGAGGCGCTAGTCTCGCTCGAACATCTGGCTGCCCTCTGATGTCGCTGCTCTCTATGATTTTCTGAATCCTCCCACAATTTGAAAGACCTTTCTGACCTCTAGGACAGCTACGCAGGAAATCCTTGAAGAAACATTCGTCTGCAGCTTTTGTAGAACCTGAAAAATTAGAATTTTGTTTACCCATTCTTCAGAGTACAAATCGTATTGAAATAATTTATCCTCAGCAAATGAAAACTAAACAATGCTCACCTGGTATATTCTCAATATTCAGCAGTCAAAAAACAATTTTGGAATCAGCACAACCAAGACGTCATCAAACCACCAGGTGGGCAGCACCATCAGCAATAATCTCAACAACCTGAAAAAAATAAGAGGAATAATTAGACATATTGGAATTCACCTTACCATAGGGAAAATAATCCCTGATTTCATTTTAAACCCTATAGAACTACTCAGTCTCGCCCAAAACCATAAAAACGACAGTAAGCTCACCAAAATATCTCCACGACTGCCCGGGATATGGGATATTCCTTATTTCGGGGAGCGTTTGACCTCCAATGACCTTGAGTATTGACGAATGTGGGTCAAAACGACTCCCAAAGTATCTGCAACCCCCCCCAGATCGACTCATCATCCTAAAAAATCCTAGAAATGACACCAAGATCATCAAAATCCATCAAGTATTGACCATGGATATGGGATTTTTTCAGTTTCGCCGGCCATATTGAAAAAGCCAAGCGGGGGTCAGGTGTACACCCGATGGATTCTTGAATGGGGTGGTATAAGCTTTCAAAATATGTGAAAATTTGCTTTATAACAAACAATGCATGGTTCCAGTAAAATCAGGGTTTGTGCTACCGGACTAATTACGTGGTCGCTCATAGATCCAAGTACTAGCCAATACGCGTTGTTCAATCGTATAGTTACTGTTTTCACGCATTTCAAATGGGTTTGAAGGAAAAACGAAAATTAGTTAGTATTTTACTGGACTGACAAGACATTGTGGACACCCTGTACAGCATCTTTAATAAGCAAACCTGGTGAATCAAAATCTGACCAAAAGTAAAGGAAGTTTACTCTTTCAAATACGCGCATTGCTTCTTATTTGTTATTAAAGTAAATCACGTTATTTAATCCATTACTTTGATAAATTCTAGGCACGAATTAACATTACTCGATTTTTCTTGTAAAGCTTTAATTAATTTACGGTATTTAATTAACAAATCCAGAGTCCTGCTTTTAGAATTATACAAATTGTCCCACCCACCCCGCATCGTGCAAAACTAAAAGCGGATTGGTAGCGTCTGACTTTTCATTCTTAACCACTTTCTCTATTATTTTTAATTTAGCGCCAGGTACACATAGTCTTTTTCGCTTTACTGAATTTCACGAACAGAAATCTCTATCCACATACCGAACTCTCAAAGAACCTATCAAAACTCTTTCGTTTTTTTTTTTTTTCAATTTTATCCAAAACATTAAACGGATTTCGACACTTTAACCGAAAATTCGTTGCTTTCTTAGGCTTAGCGCCGTTTGTGACCAAAATAAAATTATCACTCGATACTTTATTTTCGATTGAATCCTCCCCCATCCCCCATCCCCTATCCAACGAGCTCACCCGTTTTCTTGTCCTTTTTTTTCCCTGTTTTTCTCTTCAACGGGTTCAAAAATTTCAATAATTTTACTCGCTGAATTCGAATTAGTATTAGGTTTTATTTGACTTATTTCTTATTAAATTATTCTCCGTACTTAAAATTTTGCTTCCTCCTTTAACGCACCAAACTTTTCATGAGTAAAACGACTTTAAACGACGAAACTTAGATATTTTTTCATTCATATTTTCATCTATACTTAAATATCACGAGTGTACGGGAACTGGCAATCGACGCGTAAATATTTGTAACGAGGCATTGTATTCTAAATTATAAAGTGAAATTAAATACGCAAAATAGAACTGAGGCAAAAATTATTAAACAGCACTGCGGATCGGCGCAGATTTTAAACAATTACGCGAATATCTATAAATTAAAAAATCAAATGAGAGCTTTTAACCTTTTAATTAACCCCTTTACGCTTTACTGAGAAGTAAACTGAGAAGCCACTCAGCCGTGATAAATATAAATAAACAAAATTGCGTAGAATGTTATTTGGGCCAATATATTACGAAAAAAAAATTATCCGTAACTTATCAGTATAAGAAAGTACTTTAAAACGCGCGCTCAAAAGTAAAGATAATTAAGAGAACACTGTCACAGATTGAATCTGAGTTACGCAAAGGTCAAAGCGGAACATCAGAAAACAAACGAACGAACAAACAAAATAACCGCTCTTTATTTCACACTCAACAGGTACAAACATTATACGAGTGGTCCACTGACTATGTAGGTCAGTGAAACACTATAAATAATGAACATACCGTTGCCTACGCCAATGCTTCTAAATTCAAGATTTATAAAACGTATCAGTTACCAATCCACTAACCACGGCTTCTATTATCTCATTAAGAGACTCACCAAGCTTAATGATAAATCTGTATACAAAATTGCGTATCACACTGGACAGTTAGGTACATTATTGATTATAAACAACATACTGGTACTAGAAGGAACACCATTTATAAACCTAGGAGTTCTTAATAAAAGCCTAACTACGTTGTTATAAGTTACATATTATACGTATATCACGTAGTTCCACCAAACCAGAGCTGTATAGATTGGGGAAACAAAATTTTTTGAACAAAATCACCTTAATATCTATTGTACACGTATGAAGTTTTCTAATCAAAGTATTTCCCTGAGCGTATAATTGGCTACATTATCTCATACTATCACAGTCATCTGAAAGATCATCAGTTAGTATGTGACCAGATACTTTGTCTGAGTCACATCTGATAGCACCATATCATTCAATTGAAAGTCGGGAAATTTAGTATACTTGTAGTCCTTGGTCCTCGTAATCATAATATGACTTTTAGTGGGTTAATTTTGTCATTATCTTTCCCATACCATTCACAAAGTGTGCTGAGCCCTTTTATAGATGGTGAAATAAGAACTAGATCATCTGCATACATCAGATGATTAACAATTTTTGTACCGAGTTAGCAGCCTCTTTACGAGTGTTCAGTACATTACATAGATTCGCACATTTATGCTGTAAGTAAATAGGGAGATAATATCCCTCCTTGCCGGACACCACTGGTTACAGAAAATGGCTCGGAATTTACCCCACCCCACCTTACAATCCTTGTTTGGTGGTTATACCAGAATATTAATACCCGAACTTACTAGCCAGGTACATTACGATTTCCAAGTTTCATGAATACTTTGTCATGAATGATTAACACCGATCAAATGCTTTAGAGTTTAGAAGAATACAAGAGACAAAAAAATATTTGCATTTAAAATTTGCTCCTTACAGACCATCTCCTTTACGGCATATATATAATATATATATATATATATATATATATATATATATATATATATATATATATATATATATATATATATATATATGAGATCTTCTGAAGCCAAAGTAGCACAAGCGCCATCCGGAGCAAAAATGAGTTATACCCACTGAGAGGATCTTCAGACCGTATACTATCATATATGGTAATGGATGAATTGCAGAAACGCCAATGTTCGTATGGTCGAAAGTCCCGCGAAAAATAATGCGTTATCTCTGTCCGAAGGTCGCATAACTTTCAACGCGTTTTCTGACGATTAAAAACAATGGCGCTTGTGCTACTTTTGCTTCGGAAGGTGTTTTATATATATATATATATATATATTGACAGTAATTCAACTATTTATAGCTGTTTCCTAGATATAAGTAAGGCATATGATAGGGTGAACCACAATATTTTATTTGCAAAACTAGAAGACAGGAAGGTTCCCATGTACATATTAAATTTATTGAAATTTTGGTATTCCCATCAATTTTTCATTGTTAGGTGGGGCAATGTACTATCCGAGTGTTTTGGCTCCTTTTGCGGGGTGAGACAAGGCTCCTTGCTCTCCCCTATGCTGTTTAATGTGTATATTGACGGATTAATTGCTTCACTTAATGAGGCAACAGTGGGATGTTGTATAGATAACACAAGGATAAATAACTTAGTTTATGCCGATGATATGGTGTTAATAAGTCCCTCTGTTAAAGGTCTGGATCGGCTACTAAAAGTCTGCGAAGTGTATGCGCAGAAACATGATATTCTTTTTAATATTACAAAAACTAAGGTTATGCAATTTCATCCTAAAAGCTGTAATCAGCCAGCTGATATAAGGTTTAAAATGAATGGTGAAGTAATTGAGGAAGTACAAGAGTTTAAGTATTTGGGTCAAACTATTACCAGCTCCTTGAGTGATGACTCGGATATAAGAAAACAATCTCGAAGCCTGTGTGCTAAAGCGAATATGACCATAAGGAACTTTCGATTCTGTACAAGTGAAGCTAAAGACACTCTCTCTCGTACTTTCTGCAGTAATATATATGGACAGCAACTGTGGGTGAATTATAAAAAAGGTTCTGGCAGAACCCTAAATTTGCTGTACAACAGGTCTTTTAGACTCTTACATAAATCACCCCGAGATGCTCAGCTTCGCATATGTTTCCTACCCGCAATGTCCCAAGCTTTCCGGAGGTAACAAGACGTGCTCAACACAGCCTAATGCAAAGAATTAAAAAATCAACCAACCCGATCATACGAGCTATCCATGAGTCCTGCCATTTATCCTCTAAACTGTGGACTTCTTGGTACGAAAACGTCTGTCTGTAGCTCCACTTAACTTCGACATTACAGTATTATTTCTAATCAATTGTATATATTTCTAGCCTTAGTATATGAACTGTCATTGTATTAATAATACAATAATATTAATAATATGATGGCTGCGAAATTAACAATAGACGAGAGGGTGAGCTTGGTTTTAATGTATGGAATAGCAGGTACAGTTGTCTGCATATGTAATGTTCCTCGCCTCACAGGCGACTCCGTACATGTGGCAACGCCGCAGCGATAGTCAAGGTACCCCAACTCGGGGAAGGTCGGGTGGAGGGAGGACAACCGAGTCCAACAACATATAACATTGACATATAGGTAAGGCTCCGTTCAAAAATTACGTAACGCTATTTTTGCTAAAACCTGACCCCCCCCCCCCACTGTAACATTCCGTAACGTGTGGGGTGGGGGAAGTGTTACATAACATCTTAGGGGGTGCCTGGTGTAGCGTTACAGAACGTTCCTGGGGTATCTGGGGTGTCAAGTTTTAGCAAAAATAAAGTTACGTTATTTTTGAACGGCTCCGAATTATAATGTAATGTCGGGGTTCAACGCTGTTCACGATCATATTAATCGTTTATCTTTATGAACACAATGTTTACTAGTCTTATACAGTTATAAGGTTCCATTATGATTACTGCAAGTCTATATGAACAGATACCACAATACACCTTTTTATATACTAGTGAATTTGAACCAAAAATAGACATGATAGGCGAGCGGCCAACCCTGATAACAGGCCATATTTTTTGAGTTTAATACCCCCCACCCTCGTACAGAAATGTACAACATGTCCTAAAATGATCTGCACCATCTGGACATATAAGTTTGGCATGTTGTCCTCCATTCTGAGTGTGCTAAGATAGTAAAATCAGCTATGTACAGGTACTCGTGTATTTATGTTTTCAATTCACGCATTACAACTGAAATCTTTGAAGAATGAACAGGGAAGACAAGGTTTATTTCCTATGAAGTTATACATTTTCTGAAAGCCCTAGTGCTACACTATATAATTTTATCTTTAAAAACATTCTTTTACATGACATAGTTATTTTTTGCCTAAAAACGTTATTGTTAGACCCCAAAAATATCACCTAAAATATAGGTGTTTCACAAAACTAATTAATATGAGTTACACAAAACTAATTTCGAGTACAAAAATTCATGTATTTTGATACTCCAAGCATTAATACACTATGTTGAACAAAATGAATGCCATATTAAAATGTTGAATCACCATACAAAGTACTGTGCCTACATGGGTTTAATAATGGAGACCCCTGTTCGCATGCCAGCAGAAAGGTTTATCGTTCATTTATGAAAAATAGGCAAATGTTGGCATGATTACAATACATATATACAATAATGTTGCACTTGAAAATAAAGTTTGAATTGTTAACTGCGTGAAAGGATCGATATTGAGATTTGAAGAACGTCAATTTTGTAAAACAAAAATTAAGTTGCTATACGTATATCGATGTATATAACAAAATCAACTAAATCAACTAAAATCAATTAAACCAACTAAATTTTAACAATTCTTATCTTTATGAAGCAAACTACTAAATAACTTTAAAGCAGAAATCATTACTTAAAATTGGAATCTTTCCACTAAAAGTCTCAACTTGTTTTTCAATTTCAAAACTGCATGTAAGTCAGTGCATACTGTATTCGGTGACTCCCGCCGTCCTCTTGACGACAAAGTTCCCATTACAGAACTCTGCATGAACTTCTGGTGCTGACTTTTCAAGACCTCTCATATCAGCCAAGTAGACCGGCCCCCAACGTGCATAGTTTGTGTGGTCATAGATAGTTAGCCAAGGCAGCATTGCAGCAAAGGCTTCTATGCGGAGACTCCACATGCCATCTCTCTGAGCTCTGATGAAGGCCAGTAGCATCTCTACCATTTCCACGTAGGATGACCACAGCATGAAGTTGGGATTTTCAGAGTGCTGGTCATTGAATTCCTCCATGAGACTGTGGAATTTCTCATCTGCCGAAACGTCCGAGAAGTTGTCAACAGCATCGCGCATCTCATTTATGTCAGCTCTGACTTTGAAAAGCGAAGCAACATTGAGGGCAAGCTGTTTGACGTTCTCATCTCCGTTGCCAGTTGCAGGCAGCCATGACTCAAACATCTGCCACTTGATGCGCCCAGTGCCTCATACGTCAACTGGTGACCTCTCACAGCTCGGTAGTAGGCCTTGCCGTCCAGCATTGTCTCACTGGTGTTAGCCGCGTACACACCTGCCTCTGTCCATAAGTCATCAAGTCCCACACTTTCCATGTGTTGACCAATGGCTTTCAGAAAGTTGAAGCAGATATGGAGGCCTCCCATTGCTATAATATGGCTATTCATCTAGCTCATCCAGCGGTGGTTTGTGATGGGTTTGTTCATCATGAAGTCCTCAGTAGCCTTGCAGACGCATTCCTCTGTGCATGCCATATCATTCGTTGCACAACTGCAGTTCTTACTACATTGTCTGCGTTCACGGCATGAGCACAGAAGCTCATCTAATACTTCTGCAGTTGTTGGTCCATCAAATAACTTCAACTTTAATTCATCACCCTCTCTTTGCCACCCATTTCCATCTGGTGAAGACATATCTAGTTTAGCAACGTGAGCCAACATCCAAATGCGGGTCTGAAATGATGCTCTCTTAAAGTGTTGAAGTCTTAATATTGCTGTCATTGCTATGAATAACACTTTCCGCAAGAGCTAAGACTCTACGTTGTAATTTTTCTGCTGGCTGGTAATTTGAATCTAATTTGAATCACACGATTCAAATGCCTCTTTGCTCAGCAACCAAAGAAACGCCTTCTGTAAAAGTGCTGTAACAAATTCTTCAGATGTTTTCAGGCCGATTTCAGCAGCTGTGTAGTACTCAGTTGGCTTTTCAATTTGTGCTATTTCTTGTCTAAGCATACCAATGGCAGAATGAAGTAAGCTTTCTGAATTTACTGGAACATTTGATTGTTCTTCAGCAGAACCAAGTGTCATCTCATTAGAGTTGAAATCTTCCTTCAGTTGAGCAAAGGCTCTGACAGCATCTCCTAATAGTGGACCGGCCAAAATTCAAAAATCGACTTTGAACGGCGTTTTTTGTTAATAGCTGACACCCATGCTAAATCAATGTACCTGTGGGTGAGGAATAAAATGCAGGTGGATGCCATTGAGCAAGTCTGTTTGTCAAAACAATTTATTTTTTAACATGATTAGTGCCTAATAAGTTTGATGGCATGAATTAAGTACTCACAGTAACATAATTATCACAACTAAATCACAAAGCAGTAAATATAGCCCCATAACTATACAGTTTACACACTAGTAACATCTACAAGTTAATGCTGCATTGACAGTCACAATTGTGTGGATTGCAATCACTTAAGAACAGTTATTAGTTCCTTACAGCACATTCCAGCTTCTCTCGATTCCAGCCCGGAAGAGCAACATAGATCTACTGTCCAGCTGGGTTACAGCAACCGCTGTCGTCACAACCACAAGCTGTCATACACTTCATCCTTTTCCTGAAGCAGTTGCATCTAGCTGTCTTGCACTTTTTCTTGCAACCACAAGCAACAAGATCCAGGCAGGCTTCAGGGATTGGAGGAAGTCTTGTCCACACTAGTAGGAGGCTCCCATCTTCCAACTTCCAGGCTGAAGTGTCCACCGGATCTTCAACATCTACATGCTCTTTGTCAGCCTGGAGCCATATTTTGGCCTGATAGTTTGCCCGCTGACATCTTTCTTGAAGATCTCTGCCCTTCTCAGTGATGACGTTAGACAGAAACAAGGCTAGGTCAGCCTTGTTTGTATCCAGGGCCATGAAGTTTTTCCACACTTCAGGCAGTAGAACTTGTGGACCATCAATGACTTTCCGAATCGGTTTCTTCTTGCTTGCACGCTTTGTCCTGGTAACTGCTTTAATCGATCCTTCCCCTGCGTACCGATCAAAGATGACATCAACTCTTGTTGTGTGTTCATTGAAATAACTCGTCACGGCTTTGAAGAACACTTCAGCATAGTCGCCGAATGTCCGACAGCCGCCAGGCTTGCCAAGAGCTTGGATGAGTGCATGGCCATCTATCATCACACAGGTCTTCAGATCAGAGGTTGGAACCTCTGAGCTTATGGTCCTGAACCATCGGGATGTTCATCAGCTCAGACTTCGATGTCAAATTCATCTCTCCTCCTGCCTTCGCCAGACTAAATAGGACGGGACAGTTCATGCTTCAAGAGTTGACCATCTCCACCATGCGACCTGCGGTCGCGGCATTCATGAGCCGCTGTAGTAGCTTTCTGTCAACTTTGATGGTCTTCTGCATGTTCTGCTTGGTGGAAACTGTAACTTTGTACACATCAGCGAAGGTTTTCGACCGATGTTTCTTCATCGTTTCATGGAAGCCTACTATCTGTTCAATCAGTCTCTCCTTCATGAAGCCGATTACATGCTGCTTTCCTCGATCCTGAGTTGTCAGCAGGTTCTCCACAACATCTGTGGGTGCAGTGTCTTTGGTTGCTATTGAAACAAGTGGGATGTCAGTGGCGGGATCTGTATCTCCTGCTTCACTCAGGTGAACTCTGAAGACGTCAAACTGCTTCAACTGCTGAACTAGCTTCATGACATCATGAGCATCACGCCTAGTGCGAGAAGGCAGACTGTCAACCCGAGTGAAGGTGGCTTCCCCATCATCATCTTGAAGATTGAAGAGGCATCTTGTGTCTTGAGAGATGCGTGACCACTCTGACCATGTGATGCAGAACCTGTCTCTTACTTGGTCATTCTTTGTGATACCGATGATACCATTGTGCATCTTGCATGTACGATTTATCCATTCGGTTGCTGATCAGCTGGAACTTGGTTGAAGCGCTTCGCCGTCCTCTTGACGACAAAGTTCCCATTACAGAACTCTGCATGAACTTCTGGTGCTGACTTTTCAAGACCTCTCATATCAGCCAAGTAGACCGGCCCCCAACGTGCATAGTTTGTGTGGTCATAGATAGTTAGCCAAGGCAGCATTGCAGCAAAGGCTTCTATGTGGAGACTCCACATGCCATCTCTCTGAGCTCTGATGAAGGCCAGTAGGATCTCTACCATTTCCATGTAGGATGACCACAGCATGAAGTTGGGATTTTCAGAGTGCTGGTCATTGAATTCCTCCATGAGACTGTGGAATTTCTCATCTGCCAAAACGTCGAGAAGTTGTCAACAGCATCGCGCATCTCATCTATGTCAGCTCTGACTTTGAAAAGCGAAGCAACATTGAGGGCAAGCTGTTTGACGTTCTCATCTCCGTTGCCAGTTGCAGCAGCCATGACTCAAACATCTGCCACTTGATGCGCCACAGTGCCTCATACGTCAGCTGGTGACCTCTCACAGCTCGGTAGTAGGCCTTGCCGTCCAGCATTGTCTCAGTGGTGTTAGCCGCGTACACACCTGCCTCTGTCCATAAGTCATCAAGTCCCACACTTTCCATGTGTTGACCAATGGCTTTCAGAAAGTTGAAGCAGATATGGAGGCCTCCCATTGCTATAATATGGCTATTCATCTAGCTCATCCAGCGGTGGTTTGTGATGGGTTTGTTCATCATGAAGTCCTCAGTAGCCTTGCAGACGCATTCCTCTGTGCATGCCATATCATTCGTTGCACAACTGCAGTTCTTACTACATTGTCTGCGTTCACGGCATGAGCACAGAAGCTCATCTAATACTTCTGCAGTTGTTGGTCCATCAAATAACTTCAACTTTAATTCATCACCCTCTCTTTGCCACCCATTTCCATCTGGTGAAGACATATCTAGTTTAGCAACGTGAGCCAACATCCAAATGCGGGTCTGAAATGATGCTCTCTTAAAGTGTTGAAGTCTTAATATTGCTGTCATTGCTATGAATAACACTTTCCGCAAGAGCTAAGACTCTACGTTGTAATTTTTCTGCTGGCTGGTAATTTGAATCTAATTTGAATCACACGATTCAAATGCCTCTTTGCTCAGCAACCAAAGAAACGCCTTCTGTAAAAGTGCTGTAACAAATTCTTCAGATGTTTTCAGGCCGATTTCAGCAGCTGTGTAGTACTCAGTTGGCTTTTCAATTTGTGCTATTTCTTGTCTAAGCATACCAATGGCAGAATGAAGTAAGCTTTCTGAATTTACTGGAACATTTGATTGTTCTTCAGCAGAACCAAGTGTCATCTCATTAGAGTTGAAATCTTCCTTCAGTTGAGCAAAGGCTCTGACAGCATCTCCTAATAGTGGACCGGCCAAAATTCAAAAATCGACTTTGAACGGCGTTTTTTGTTAATAGCTGACACCCATGCTAAATCAATGTACCTGTGGGTGAGGAATAAAATGCAGGTGGATGCCATTGAGCAAGTCTGTTTGTCAAAACAATTTATTTTTTAACATGATTAGTGCCTAATAAGTTTGATGGCATGAATTAAGTACTCACAGTAACAGAATTATCACAACTAAATCACAAAGCAGTAAATATAGCCCCATAACTATACAGTTTACACACTAGTAACATCTACAAGTTAATGCTGCACTGACAGTCACAATTGTGTGGATTGCAATCACTTAAGAACAGAGTTATTAGTTCCTTACAGCACATTCCAGCTTCTCTCGATTTCAGCCCGGAAGAGAGACATAGATCTACTGTCCAGCTGGGTTACAGCAACCGCTGTCGTCACAACCACAAGCTGTCGTACACTTCATCCTTTTCCTGAAGCAGTTGCATCTAGCTGTCTTGCACTTTTTCTTGCAACCACAAGCAACAAGCTCCAGGCAGGCTTCAGGGATTGGAGGAAGTCTTGTCCACACTGGTAGGAGGCTCCCATCTTCCAACTTCCAGGCTGAAGTGTCCACCGGATCTTCAACATCTACATGCTCTTTGTCAGCCTGGAGCCATATTTTGGCCTGATAGTTTGCCCGCTTGGCGTGGAGCTCCTGGGCATCCTTTGTCGGTGGGAGCATTTCCAGAGTCGTCTTGGCCTTCCCAAAAAGGTGAACTCTGGCGTCATCAACTGTGTGTTGTTCCGGGGTGCCATACAAATGACACACAAACTTCTCAGCATCTGCGATATCCTCATCTCGACCAATGGCGTGCAGCAGGAGTGGGTGGTTACTGAACACCTTCCAACACTTCATTTTTCCATGACCACTGAAAGACGAGACTGTGTTACACCCGGTCAAAGCGTGAAAGCTGACCAGGTTGTCCCTGACTGGGGGCGACAAACTCTTGAATACATCGTGCACGGGGTAGCATTTTCGGTTCTTGGCCGTTCCGCACAGCATCCACACTTCAGCGACATTGGTGCAAACGAAGTGAATCAGCAGCACCATTACATCAGTATCTCTGCACACTGCCAGTATTCGTTCATAGCCCTGGGACGCTGCATCACATAAGTGAAGGATGAGCCTGGTGTCCGCCTCTTCATGGTTGCTATGCAATGGAACGTCATGTCGCCTGGTTGACCGCCACCCACTGTCACCAGCTGACATCTTTCTTGAAGATCTCTGCCCTTCTCAGTGATGACGTTAGACAGAAACAAGGCTAGGTCAGCCTTGTTTGTATCCAGGGCCATGAAGTTTTTCCACACTTCAGGCAGTAGAACTTGTGGACCATCAATGACTTTCCGAATCGGTTTCTTCTTGCTTGCACGCTTTGTCCTGGTAACTGCTTTGATCGATCCTTCCCCTGCGTACCGATCAAAGATGACATCAACTCTTGTTGTGTGTTCATTGAAATAACTCGTCACGGCTTTGAAGAACACTTCAGCATAGTCGCCGAATGTCCGACAGCCGCCAGGCTTGCCAAGAGCTTGGATGAGTGCATGGCCATCTATCATCACACAGGTCTTCAGATCAGAGGTTGGAACCTCTGAGCTTATGGTCTGCTGAGCCATCAGGATGTTCATCAGCTCAGACTTCGATGTCGAATTCATCTCTCCTCCTGCCTTCGCCAGACTAAATGGGACTGGGGACAGTTCATGCTTCAAGACGTTGACCATCTCCACCATGCGACCTGCGGTCGCGGCATTCAGGAGCCGCTGTAGTAGCTTTCTGTCAGCTTTGATGGTCTTCTGCATGTTCTGCTTGGTGGAAACTGTAGCTTTGTACACATCAGCGAAGGTTTTCGACCGATGTTTCTTCATCGTTTCATGGAAGCCTACTATCTGTTCAATCAGTCTCTCCTTCATGAAGCCGATTACATGCTGCTTTCCTCGATCCTGAGCTGTCAGCAGGTTCTCCACAACATCTGTGGGTGCAGTGTCTTTGGTTGCCAGTGAAACAAGTGGGATGTTAGTGGCGGCATCTGTATCTCCTGCTTCACTCACGTGAACTCTGAAGACGTCAAACTGCTTCAACTGCTGAACTAGCTTCATGACATCATGAGCGTCACGCCTAGTGCGAGAAGGCAGACTGTCAACCCGAGTGAAGGTGGCTTCCCCATCATCATCTTGAAGATTGAAGAGGCATCTTGTGTCTTGAGAGATGCGTGACCGCTCTGACCATGTGATGCAGAACCTGTCTCTTGCTTGGTCATTCTTTGTGATGCCGATGATACCATTGTGCATCTTGCATGTACGATTTATCCATTCGGTTGCCTGATCAGCTGGAACTTGGTTGAAGCGCTTCGCCGTCCTCTTGACGACAAAGTTCCCATTACAGAACTCTGCATGAACTTCTGGTGCTGACTTCTCAAGACCTCTCATATCAGCCAAGTAGACCGGCCCCCAACGTGCATAGTTTGTGTGGTCATAGATAGTTAGCCAAGGCAGCATTGCAGCAAAGGCTTCTATGTGGAGACTCCACATGCCATCTCTCTGAGCTCTGATGAAGGCCAGTAGGATCTCTACCATTTCCATGTAGGATGACCACAGCATGAAGTTGGGATTTTCAGAGTGCTGGTCATTGAATTCCTCCATGAGACTGTGGAATTTCTCATCTGCCAAAACGTCTGAGAAGTTGTCAACAGCATCGCGCATCTCATCTATGTCAGCTCTGTCTTTGAAAAGCGAAGCAACATTGAGGGCAAGCTGTTTGACGTTCTCATCTCCGTTGCCAGTTGCAGCCAGCCATGACTCAAACATCTGCCACTTGATGCGCCACAGTGCCTCATACGTCAGCTGGTGACCTCTCACAGCTCGGTAGTAGGCCTTGCCGTCCAGCATTGTCTCAGTGGTGTTAGCCGCGTACACACCTGCCTCTGTCCATAAGTCATCAAGTCCCACACTTTCCATGTGTTGACCAATGGCTTTCAGAAAGTTGAAGCAGATATGGAGGCCTCCCATGAGCAAGACCACGTTGGCAAATTTCGAGTTTGTCCAGACTAGTTCCTTACCCCTGCTGTACAGAGGCTGATCAGCAGTGATGATGGTGTACTTCTGGCTGACATACTCAGAAACTGCCATGAAGTGATTGATGACGGTGGTCATGGTGTCATTGTCATCTGCTGGTACCTGCAGGATTGGCAACATCCCGGCGGTCGTTACTGGTGGATCCGCAGTACTGACAGATTGATTAAATGCTCCCCAGCTTGGAACGGACATCGCTTCATCATAGATGCGTGACACCACCCAGGCCAAGTCCTTGGCACGTGCCCGGTCCCTCTTAGGTTCATGTGACAAGTCGTCTATGTCAGTGTCGTAGCCAGGAGGAGATGGCCTCTTGCCAGATGGGAGGGTAGCCTGGTGCAGCCTTTGGAGCTCCTGTAGGTCATCAGGTTTGATAGATTTCGATCTCTTGTGCTTGCCACCCTTTTGGCCATGACTCTGCTGTGGAGGGGTGCCTCTCTGCCATACCATCACTTGAGTGCTGTGGAAGGTGTTCTTCCCGTCTAAGGTTGACTCCAAGACATCTATGTTGTCACAAGATGGTGACGATGGTGTCAGGGATGTAGACACATCCATTCTCAGCATCCCTCTCCAGGATGTCCTGAGCGATGGTGGTGTCTATCCTTCTTACAATGTCGATACCAATAGTGTGATTTGCCGCGTGGAACAGATCTAGGAGTGCTTCTGAGCGGGTGGCTTGGTGCATAGTAAGACCCAAGCCCACATGCTTTGATGTCAACTTTCGTCGGTTGGAGACTGCATAGACTATGTCCTGGGCAATGCTACACACACTCTGCTTCACTTTCTGGTCCTCTTCACTTCCCTCATCCACAGCATCCATTCCCCCAAAGAGCAGTCGTAGAAACAGGTACAGACTGTCGGGTATGACGCGATCAACATGTTCCTGATCAAGACCTTGCCATGTCTCGGAGTGTCCAGGAGTTTCAAGATCTTGTCGAACCTTCAGAGCCACGTGTATCATATCTTGGAATATGCTGCTTGTGGCACACATGCGGACATCATCTTCATCTTTAGTAGACTCTGACTCAGAGGTGACAGGACCTTGTTCACAAGACTTAGCCCGTGCTTTGGAGATGATGAAATCTGAGCTCTCTCCAGGGTAAATCAACAGCGGGCTCCTTGACAATGGGCGTACATAGCTGGCGTTTGATCCAAACAGCCTTTGAACATCTTCGTAGGACATTGTTCTCCTGGAGTATTTCACGGTGATGCCGGTGTCATTACACATACTCTCGTATCTGTCCCAGACGTCTCCCATGTCGTATACGTGACCACGAGACAGGCCTACTGTCAAGTCTTTGCACAGCTTCGTCATGCACTCATTTTCAGGCCCTTGCTGCTCCTCTGACACCGCTTGTTTTCTAGTACATCTCTCAAATGTCACCAAACATGCCAGATGATAGCAGCCTTCAACTGCAATCACATCACTCACCGCTGACAACGGTATGCTCATGACAGGGTCGTGTTTGGCACGCTGGATCAAGTCTTCTGACTTCTCCATTGTCTCCACCCTGTGCAGTTTCTTTGTGGTCTTCTTTTGGCAAAACATGCAGAAGGTCCAGTCAATCACTGGTGTCGAACGTCTACGCTTTGGGAGAAAAGCCTGAGAGCCTGCACTTTTTGTGGTCGCCGATGCATCCATGGTCTGCTGCTGACTTCGAAGCCTTTTGAGTTTGCCTTCAGAGGTGAATAAAGAGTAGCATGATTTATGCCACTTGAGTTCCAATGCATTGAAATCATCCTTGCAATGACTTTCCAGTCTTTGTAAAACATCAAGATAGTAGGTATCTCCCAGGTTCTTTCTCTCATCGCCCGCAGTCATAGTTCTTGCTTTTCCTTCTGCTGATGCTGTGCACAGGTCACCAGCGCTGCTTTGGCAGAAGAAGCAACAATCCTCACTGACGTTTCCTCTTGCGCTTGATGACAGCTATAGGGTCCATTGCTGATGAGCTCCCTACCTGCAAAGACAAGTGGGAATGGCAGTATGTAGTAGCCACAGATATATTGAAACAATTCGAAACATACCTATCCTTCAGCAGTATTATTATTATTTTACCAGCTGGCACTGTCTGCACTCTTTTAATTGCATAGACCAAACCAATGTCTGGCCAACCAGTGCATTGAAAATAGCCAACATGTGAAAGTATCCTATTACTTGTACTATGGTAGTAGTAGGCACATGCGCACCTCACCCAGCATGCTAAATGTAGTTTTAATGGAAATAAAGACATCCAGAGTCATAGTTACATTCAATTATTATCCATAAAATCACAAAAATATACTTTATGTGCTAATGATACACTTTTAAACACGTTTTTACATAGAGCCATCACCGAAATGCAAAAATTCGGAATTTTTCAGAATTTCACTTTTGTAACCTTGTATGGAACCTTCAAACCCAAAATTGAGAGTAGCATCCACCCACATTTTGTTTGGCATCCTCAATACTGTTTATCTAAGGTAGGTGCCTGCTATTAATAAAAAACGCCGTTAAGTTTTTTCTAGAGGACTTTTCAATTTTTGGCCGGCCCACTATAAGCTGACACTGCTACTGTCAACAATGCTTGACTTGGACTGTCCTCGCTGGGCATGAATAACAATGTTATCACTATAATGCTTCATGAGACGGCGCTGAAGTTTTTCTGCACGGTATGTTTGGGTATCATTGTGGTCAGGTAACAGCTGTTGGAATTTGTGTAGCATGGTTTTCAACTTGAAAGCTTTTCCTTGTTGTAGATCAACATCTATTTCTCCTACTAGTGCCATAAATGTCTTCTCGTATATGTTCTCTTTTTCCATTTTCCTTGAAGCACTGATGTTATGCTTGCTTGTATAGCTTGCCATGCAGGATTTGTGGTAAACAGCATCAGCTGCAATGAGGTACTCTCCTTCAATTTTGGCAAGCATAGAAATGTCCTTCCGAGCTTGTGCTCCTTGATAGAGATTACTCTGACACGTAGTTGTTTGTACCTTATGTATGCTGTCCCTCTTTCACGCGTTGCATATTAAACACCTTGAAAAATCTGTAAGCTTGGATGTTTGAGCTCGTGTGCGAACACTTTGTTCTTCAGTACCATGTGATGCAGAATCATGCGTGCTACATTTTGTACCAACATGAGAAATGTTTTTCTTACTTGTAAATGATTGATAACAGCTACGATGATATGTATCAGACATACTATGTAATTTTGCAAGGTCATCAAACTCAGATTCAAGTCTATAAAAGGTCATCCTTCTGTAACAATGATGTTGACAATAATGTTTCAATACCTACTTTTGTGGCTACAATCAGTTTTTCTTTGCAACTCTGCTGACATATAACGAATTTCTCCCAATTTGTTGACAGCCTCTGTTTCTTCGCCTGTACAAATTTTAATGGACTTGAGTCAGGTTCTGCCATGCTTGATATAGAATATAGATGATCGTCTGAAATAAAAATAACAATAATTAAACTGGTTTTCATCAATACCACACATTTGCACAATATTTATCACAGCACACATTTGTCTTATTCTAATATTGTGATAATAAAAGGAGGAAGTAAATTTAAAACTGGCCTAACCTATAACAATACATGATTGGGTGCTACTATAGCGTGAGGTCTACAACATATTTACATATTCAATTACATTAAAACAAAAAACTTAAAGGACAAATAAAACAAACAATTCATTCTATGGGATATAATGCCCGGTTAGGTTAATTGAATGCCCAGTTAGGTCAACTATACCCTTGACGATTGGTTAGGTTAAGTTGTGATATTTACGTTAAAACTAACGAAAATATCACAACTTAACCTAACCAATTGTCAAGGGCATACAGTTGACCTAACCGGGCATTATATCCCATAGAATGAGTTGTTTGTTTTATTTGTCCTTCAAAGTTTTTGTTTTAATGTAATTAAACTGATATTTGTCTTCATGAGTCCCACTTTTATAGTCCGCCTTGACCTCACATTCGTCCCCAAAGATAAAGTCAAGTCATTTCAGGTCAGGTCAAATTCAAGTCAGGTCAGGTCAGGTCACTTGAGCGCAAATTCTTTTGTAGAATAAAGATAGCTTTGTAGACCGCATGCTATAGTAGCACCCATGATTGTATTATGTTTTACTATAATGTGATAATTCAATTGTTTATCTAGATCAGGGGTGGGGAAACTTTTCAGTACCAAGGGCGAAAATCGATAACATAAACAACACCGCGGGCGTCTGGCAAATTTTAAGCTTATATACAGCGTGTCCCAAAGAAATGTAGACCCACTTTGTTCGATAATACCAGCTATGAGGATAATAAATATATTACTTTTTATATGTTTTTTGATAAAGAATTTTCTCCTGAATCTAAATATGTAATTATTTTTTAAAAATTGAAGAACAAAAACGTTACAGATGTTTAAATTATAATTATTATTTTCGAGACTTCATGTGCGATATTTTCTAATATTTTAACCGACTGTTTTGAGATACTTATGTTTAGTGTTGATATTGAAGCATAAATGTTGTAATTATTAGTTAATTCAAAAATTTACAAATTCCATGGTTAAATGACACTTTATCTAAGATGTTCGACGTCTTCCAGAACGTTGTTTTTGTAAGTTTTGCACAGTGCCGTCGGTTTCAAACTTATCTCGTATACGTGCAAAAATATTAGAAAATATCGCACATGAAGTCTCGAAAATAATAATTATAATTTAAACATCTGTAACTTTTTTGTTTTTCAATTTTTAATAAAAATAATTACATATTTAGATTCAGGAGAAAATTCTTTATTAAAAAACATATAAAAAGTAATATATTTATTATCCTCATAGCTGGTATTATCGAACAAAGTGGGTATACATTTCTTTGGGACACGCTGTATATAAGATGTATTTTAAAAAGCTATTTGCTGGGCTGTAAATAAATAATTTTTAGTAAATAATAAATACCTAAGCGGGCGAATTGAAATTAGCTCGTGGGCGAAATTTCGCCCGCGGGCGAGGGTTTCCCCACCCCTGATCTAGATAGTAAACACTTATAATAAACAGTGTAGGTTGATTAGTTATCAGTATTTTTAGTTCGAAACTAAAACAAATTATCATCTGGATAAAGTTTCAGGTACTTTCTAGGTGTTTGTTTATATTGGCGTTTCCATGGCAACCGCACATCAAAAACTGAGAACAACACTTAAAATATGTTCACTGAACACTAAGGACTAATGAAAAACATATTACAACTTTCTGTACAAGGAGGGGAATTAAAATTGTTTAAATTGGGGTCTTGCCGCTCGCCTATAACACAACCATCCTCCACACTCCCTCATTCCCTTCCCCACCCAGCAGTCTCGCGTATATTAAATCATTGTGTAACAATACTAATAAAGCTGTTTGTAGAGTCCGTGTGCAGCTTTAAACCGTTACTAACTTACGAATCTACACGATTATTTAAAAAAAAAAAAATTGTAGAGGCATTTTTATAGGGTAGGCAGGGTAGGCTTTGCCTGACCATTAATTTTGTCAAACTTTAGAAGCATAAATATATCAATATAAATTAGCGCAATTAGACAAAATCTGTCGATCGCGCCCTCTTAATCCAATATCATATGATTTCTTTTTTTCATATTAGCTATTACAACCTAAAACGCCCTGCCTACCTTGAATGTATAATATAAATTCAACTAGTGTGGCGGATTTGATATATGCCATTTTTAATACAGAGTAAATGTACATATAGTCAGCGCGCAGACTTTCCTACTAAACGATACATTTTGCACGCTTACGCTCATTATGAAGCCATCCCGTATGAAGAAATATGAGAAACTACGATTTGGGGGGGGGGGGGTTAAAGGAAGAAGATTGATAGGCGAATGGTTATGACGTCACAAGGGGAATTTTTTTGGGGGGCGGGGTTGTTTGCGCGAATATACAAATCACTTAGTCTTTAGTATGACAAGTTTGACAACGTGTGAGTGATAGATGATGTGATCTGTGTGCTTTCTTTTCAATATAAGTTACTATTCTAGTGCCTTATTATAATGGAAATTAGTGTCGACTATTTGTTAAAAAACAATTTTTTAAAATTGGAAAGAAAACTGCAAATTGAGATTAAAAACTCAGGTAGGCCTAAATTAAATAATTTTAAAATAATAACATCTGATAAACAAGGCAATAGAGCTTTCTCAAATGATTGGTTTAGCAAAAAAATATGGCTGACTGGATGCCCAATAAGACAGAAATTGTTCTGTTGGCCTTGTTTACTTTTTAATAGTGATTCTGGAAACGAAGTATGGAGTAAAGAAGGCTATCGAGATTTTAAAAATTTGAGCAAAGCATGTACAAAACACGAATCATCAAAACTGTATTTAGAATGTGTAATGAAATTAAGTTTGTTTGCTAAGTATATATATATATATATATATATATATAATATATATATATATAAAATATAATATAATATTCTGCCTACCCAATGCACCAGTCCAAGAACCGCCTTGTATTGACATTGAGCGAAAAAAAAGATTGCGACAGTGAGAGGGAGAGCGAGGTAGAGGGGCAGAGAGAGTTAGTCGGAAATGCTTATCGATTGTTACACAAAGAACTTCTTAACATTTTCGATCTGAATAACAATAACTGATTATCAAAATCACATAAGAATAATCCACGGTTATACTAGCATAAACATATTTATATATACTTATAAATTCATACAATATTATACTAATGTTTGACGACGTTAATGGGCTAAACCGTGGTCTTGACATGGTTACTTGCTGTCGCCGTCCAGGAGAGACTACATATGGGCGTGTCAGTGGAAACCGTAAGGTGATGGTTGCATGAAGCAGGATATCACCACCGGTTTGTGGCTGATGCCTATTATATTAATAGTATTTTCCAGATTGTATTTGTATTATCAGTGTGGAGAGATAATGATTTAATCATGATGGACAGATAAACCCATTAATGTTTTTCAGATTTCCTGTTGCATTCATTATCAATGTGGAGATATTATTAGATCTTAACAAGGAATATATATATATATGTTAAACACAGACCGTGCATGGAACAAGGAACTCTTCTGGGAAATTACATCCACTATAGTTCGAATAAGTAATGATAAATGACAAATACTATAGTTTTTTCTTTTTCATGATGGAAAGCCCAACGTGGGCACCGGGTTACTCGCAAAGAGGCCCAAAATATAGCTTCCATCACCAGCTATCTACAAAGCAGATAGGATCCAGCTTTGGGACAGGATCTAGGGTTTACAGCTTATACCTAGCCTACTACATTCAGAACCTCAATATACGCAAGAAACTTGTTACATTCACGTCGGATTGAATACATCAAAGAAAAAGGGGTAACTATTGTATTTTTAGCCAAAAAACAAAACTTAAACCTCAACCGGGACATTGAGCGTCCACTTTTCAAGGCACATAACACGTCCGTTTAAGGAACACAAACTCAGAGGCCCAAAATACAGCTTCCCTCAAGCTATATTTTGGGCCTCTTTGCGAGTAACCCGGTGCCCACGTTGGGCTTGCCATCATGAAAAAGAAAAAACCATAGTATTTGTCATCAGAGCTGGGCAGTATTTAAATACATTTGTATTTAAATACGTATTTAAATACATTTGTGTATTTAGAACTGATTTATAAATACATTGTTTTTCATGTATTTAAATATAGTATTTAAATACTTTAATGAGTATTTAAATACAATGTATTTAAATACTCAAAATATAAAAATGTAAATACTTTTACTGGTTTAATACACGTTCTGTACTAGCACAGTACGACGCGTCGACAGTGTAGTACAGCATGATTCATGTTTCAACGTGTCAGTTCAATCAGTTGTGTGCCACTCTTAGTCGAAAGCGGTTGATTTCTTTATCGTGTGCGTGTCATGGCTTAGTGAATTAGTGAATGCATATGTTAAAATTTGTATGTATTTAAAATGTATTTACAAATGTATTTAAATACAATTGATGTATTTTGTATTTAGTATCTAAATACATTCGTAAAATGTATTTAGTATTTAGTATTTAAATACATTTCTCCCAATAGTATTTAGTATTTAAATACATTCAATGTATTTATTGCCCAGCTCTGTTTGTCATTTATCATTACTTATTCGAACTATAGTGGATGTAATTTCCCAGAAGAGTTCCTTGTTCCATGCACCGTCTGTGTTTAACATATAAGTTTCTCAGGGGACCATTCTGAGTTTATATATATATATATATAATATATATATATATATATATATATATATATATATATAATAAAACCAATTCTTTATTACAACAAATATGCAATGGTTGAGAATGTTTTACTAAATAGTTTATCATAAAAAATGATAGTCATACAAAATGCTCACAATTTGCCATAGATTAACATAAATGGCATAGCTATACCTGGTTCATAGTTAGTATTTGGTCCATCCCCATTAATAGTGTCTATTACATTTTGTAAATTGTAATGTGTGTGGCATAGAAACAACATGGTTATGTATGATGTGTGGGTTCCTTCGGAACATCTCCCACTCAGCAATAGTATGATCCAGCAGCTGGCGGCTGGTCCGCTTCTGCCCAGGCTCCCACGAGTTCACCACATTCCCCCACACGTTCTCAATGGGGTTCAGGTCACACCCCTTACCAGGCCACTCCAGTAGTTCTTGATTTCGCTGCTCCTCAAACCACCTAACAATCCTAGCGGTGTGGATGGGATAGTTGTCCTGCAAATGGATTTTAAATATTAAAAGTAAAATTATATCTCACCCATACGCTTCATCAGTAACCCACTATGCGAAATAGGTTTTAACCCCTATGTATTAGGGGTTTCTCTCAGCTAAATGTAATTGTGCGCCGTTATACAAATAATACAGTCTGCAGTTATCCAGAATAAAATCCTAAAGTGTTGTCATAGTACTGAAAGAGTTAAAGAACAATTTTATGATCATTATTCGTCCCATGTAAATGTGGAAACCAGACATACAAATGCGTGTAATACATAAATCTTACTTTAGTAATAGTATAATATTCTATAACACACAAATACAACATACCTGCTTAAAGCTAACCTATTCAGGATAGGGCAAGGCATACGCGCGTACAGAAGGCAGCATCACCTCCATGATCTCTATATATCGATCTGCCGTAAACCTCCCGTGGATCTCAGTCAGCTCTCCTAGTCCTTGCAGGTGCATTCATCCCCACACATTCGCCGTCACGTGCCCACTCCGTGCCACTTCGTAAATATTTTGGCGGGCATATCTCGTGTTGTCCTGTCGCCAACACCGAAGACGGCCGTGAGTTGTAGACGCAAACGTCTCCTAGTCAGAGAAGATAACTCGGCTCCAGTATGCGAGATCATCATATATATGCTGGCGAACAAACGAGAGCCTGGCCTGATGATGTCGTTCCTTGATCCTTTCTTTTTTTGGCAGGAGTACGGTGGTGATATCCTGCTTCATGCAACCATCTCCTTACGGTGTCCACTGACACGCCCATATGTAGTGTCTCCCGGATGGCGACTGCGTTGTTGATAGGATCGTTCTGCACTTCGTTGATTATTCTCCGGTCTTCTTCTGTTGTGGTCTTTCTTGGTGTCCCACACCTAGGACGCTTTAGCAGATTCCCAGTCTCCTGCCACCTCTGCACCCAGCGTCGAACAGTAGGCTTCTAAATTCCCAGTTCCATGGCTATGTCAGCTACAGAGAGGCCTGCTTCCCGCATACCAATTACCCGGCCTCGCTGTGCAATTTTATCTCGAGCTGGATTCATTTTCAGAGTCAGTGTTCGTCATACGGTGTAGAAATATGATATGAACATAGATCATGCCAGTAACCATGTCAACACCTCGGTTTGGCCCATCAACGTCATTTCACAAACATTAGTATAATATTGTATGAGTTTATAAGTATATATACTGTAAACCAGGTTAATTTCGTGGCAGCAAATTTTCGCTCTTTCATATCCTTGGACGAGTTTGCGGCATCATAATTTCGCGGTCAACAGTTGCTAGTTATAATCTTACAGATTAAAATGGCGTCATGAATGATGACATTTATTCTGGACTGTGATTGGTTGAGGTTGAGGTCGTATATCAAGGCAAGTTTTACCTCTTGGTATGCGGATAAAGTTTCAGCAGCACTCAACGTAAATGAATCTCTCGGTAAGATAGATTTGAAGCTCTCCACACTGAAACCTATTCATGCTAAATGGATTGTCTCTTCATGGGATAACCTACACAAAATGAGGAAGACCATTCGGAAGGGTTGGGAAATTAGCGGCATTCATGACATTCTTCTTATACAGTATAATTTAAAATGTTTTTACTGCTTTTACTTTACAATGTACTTTTAAAATAAAGTATTTTAATGATCTAAGTTTTATTTTCTTACTATCTCCCAAAGATTAGTTTAAATTGTCAAATTTTCACTTGCTAGATATTTTCGTATAAACCATAGCCTACGCGAAAAATGCAAAAATTTCCTGCAGGCGAACATCTAGCATTCACTAGTATATAAAAAGTTCGATTGCAGTAGCTGTTCATATAGATTTGCAGTAATCATACTGGAACCTTATTACTCAATAAGACGAGTAAACTACATGGAGTTCAACGCTGTTCACGATCATATTAATTGTTTATCTTTATGAACACAGACTTGGACTCGGTTGTCCCACCTCCACCCCACCTTCTCCCAGTTGGGGTACCTTGACTAACACTGCGGCGTTGCCACATGTACGGAGTCGCCTGTGAGGCGAGGAACATGACATATGTGGGCAACTATAAAACATGAGTCGGTACAGAATTTAATTTCTGTACCGATTCATCGATTTGTAGTACCTGGTATTCCATGCATTAAAACCAAGCTCACCCTCGTCTATTGTTAATTTCGCAGCCATCCCCTACCTAAAAGAAAAAAAATATTATAATCAACACTGAAAATTCCTGTGATGCGCGACTTTTGCTCCACCCTATATATATATATATATATTATATATATATATATATATGGGAATGAACTCAGAATGGTTCCCTGAGGTTTTTTATGATACACACAGACCGTGCATGGAACAAGGAACTCTTCTAGGATAATTAAATCCTGTATAGTCCGAATAAGTAATGGTAAATGACAAATACCATAGTTTTTCTTTTTCATGATGCTAGCCCGACGTGGGCAACGGGTCACTCGCAAAGAGGTCCCAAAAATATAGCTTCCCTCACCAGCTATCTGCGAAGTAGATAGGATCCAGCTTTGGGACAGGATCTAGGGTTTAAAGCAGCCTAGCCCAGCTACATTTAGAACCTCAATATAAGCAAAAGACTCGCTGCCTTCACGTCACAGTGAATACATCAAAGAAAAAGGGGTAACTATTATATTTTTAGCCAAAAACCAAAACTGTGTGTATCATAAAAAACCTCAGGGAACCATTCTGAGTTGATTCCCATCTTGAAACGGACATGTTATGTGCCTTGAAAAGTGGACGCTCAATTCTGCTAGTTGAGGTTTAAGTTTTGGTTTTCGGCTAAAAATATAATAGTTACCCCTTTTTCTTTGATGCATTCAATCTGACGTGAATGCAGCGAGTCTTTTGCTTATATTGAGGTTCTAAATGTAGCTGGGCTAGGCTGCTTTAAACCCTACATCCTGTCCCAAAGCTGCATCCTATCTGCTTTGCAGATAGCTGGTGAGGGAAGCTATATTTTTGGGACCTCTTTGCGAGTGACCCGTTGCCCACGTCGGGCTAACATCATGAAAAAGAAAAAACTATAGTGTTTGTCATTTACCCTTACTTATTCGGACTATAGTGGATTTAATTATCCTAGAAGAGTTCCTTGTTCCACGCACGGTCTGTGTGCATCATATACAGGGCTATTTAAAATGATTCACCTGATTTCAAATGAGAATATTTTTTAATGTTACAAATACAGAGCGATTTGTGATACATCAACCAAAAGAAAAACTGTCCAAATTTTGTCTCTCACCTCATAAATGCTCTATGTGACTTCCCCTAGTTACACGAGCAACGTCGACACGATAGTCAAATTCCTCCCATACTCACTCCAGCATGTCCGTTGTCACTGACTCTATGGCAGTAACAATGCGAGTTCAGAGCTCATCCAAAGATATGGGCAATGGTGGCATGTACACAGTATCCTTAACGTACCCCCAAAGGAAGAAGTCGCACGGTGTAAGATCCGGCGACCTAGGGGGCCGAAAACTGCAACACACAAAACGCCTTCTGCTGTGTGGATGCCATTTTCACACTGACTGTTTGTTGCTAGGCTAGGCCATGGCGTGACTTTGGAGCCCTCTCGCGGTGATCTTGTAAAACTGGGAGATTTCCTCTTTCATGTGGTGTATGCCCAGTTGATGCACGGTTAATAGGTACGGAAGTATTCTCAGTTGAAATCGGATGAATTAATTTGAATAGCCCTATATATATATATATATATATATATATATATATATATATACAGGGTGGGCCGTAAGTTTCCATACATAGGAAAAATAAACATTTTTTTATGGACAACCATTTTTATTTATATAATATGCTCTACATGGTTGCCATTGTTTTGAAAACACATTTCAATACGTGTTCCCCACTGTTGATGAACACGCATTAGCACAGTTGACGTTATGCTTGTAATGGCGTTGGTGATACGTTCCTTTAGATGATTTATGTCTCGTATCTTTTCCTGATACACCATGGCCTTCAAGTGCCCCCAAAGATAGAAATCAAGGGGGGTGAGATCTGGGGATCTGGGAGGCCACTCCACAGGACCACGCCGACCAATCCAAGCATCCGGAAACTGCTGCTGATCCAAATACCGACGCACGTGAAGACCATAATGAGGTGGAGCTCCATCTTGCTGGAAGTAAACTGGGAAGTTACCTTCCTCGTTTAGCAGGGATGGGAAAATCTCTTCTTGCAACATGTTAAGATACCTTTCGGCATTAAGATTTCCACTGACAAAAATTGGTCCAATAATTCTGTCACCCCATATCCCGCCCACACCATCACTTTACCGGCACCTTGCATCTTCGTCGGACTCAGCCAGTTAGGGTTAGCATTACTCCAATAACGTATGTTTTGCCGATTAACCTCTCCATTGACGTAAAAATTTGCTTCATCAGTAAACAAGATCTTACGTCAAACGCATATTCTTAGGGTATCTGAAACATAAAACAAACGTTTAATTTTCCTATGTATGGAAACTTACGGCCCACCCTGTATATATATATATATATATATATATATATATATGTGTGTGTGTGTGTGTGTGTGTGTGTGTGTGTGTGTGTGTGTGTGTGTGTGCAGGGCGGAGCAAAAGTCGCGCATCATAAGAATTTTCAATGTTGATTATAGTAGTATATTATAAGAAAAAAATAATAATATATTATTATAATCAACACTGAAAATTCCAATGATGCGCGACTTTTGCTCCACCCTGATATATATATATATATATATATATATATATATAACTTATATATAAAATGGTAAAAATGAAATAGCTACAGCTTTATACTGGATATGGAGAAGATCCCGAGA
This sequence comes from Bathynomus jamesi, assembly GCA_023014485.1. Lineage (NCBI taxonomy): Eukaryota > Metazoa > Arthropoda > Malacostraca > Isopoda > Cirolanidae > Bathynomus > Bathynomus jamesi. The sequence continues at coordinate 210,583 of JAJOZX010004305.1, forward strand.
CACTAGGGAAATACCGAGCATCTTGAAAAGAGCAAACATTGTCCCTATATATAAAGGAGGGGACAGATCTCAAGCAAAGAACTATAGACCAATGTCATTGACGTCCCACCTCACCAAAGTATTTGAAAGAATAGTTAGAGAGAAAATTTATGATTTCCTGGAGACACGGGAAAGATTCAACGAAAATCAGCATGGATTCCGATCAGGTAGATCATGCCTATCACAACTAATAGAGCACTACAACAATATCCTAGATGCATTGGAAGGCAATGACAACTACGATGTTATATACACAGATTTTGCTAAAGCTTTCGATAAATGTGACCATGGTATAATAGCACATAAAATTAAAGACATGGGAATAACAGGCAAAGTGGGAAAATGGATCTACAACTTCCTTAGTGATCGTCTGCAGGTCGTCAAAATTCAAGGTATATCATCATCAGAATCGGAAGTACGCAGCTCAGTACCACAAGGGACAGTACTGGCCCCACTCCTGTTCATTATCATGCTAACAGACATAGACAGCGGAGTAAACTGCAATAGTATAGTAACATCCTTTGCAGACGATACAAAGATCAGCAGAAAAATCAGCGATGTACATGACGTGGAGGCCTTGCAGAGGGACACGAACAAAATATACAAATGGTCAGAAGACAACAACATGTCATTCAACGCCGAGAAATTTCAGCTCTTGAGATATGGTAGAAAAGAAGAACTTAAACAGACTGCATATTATGCTCCAGATAGACAGGAAATTCAGAGAAGCATGAAAGCGATTGATCTCGGGATAATAATGACAGATGATGCGAAATTCGAAACACAAAATCAGATAGCGATAAATAAAGTAAAAAGAGTCGCCGGACAGGTTCTAAGAACGTTCAAGAGAAGGGACAGGACAGTAATGATTCCCCTGCTAAAAACACTGATTATACCAAAACTTGAATACTGCTCAGTTTTGACGTCCCCATATAAAAAGGAAGAAACTAATAAACTAGAAGAAACGCAAAGGCATTTCACAGCCAAGATTGATGGCTGCAAAGAACTCAACTACTGGGAAAGACTACGTAAACTAAATCTGTACTCACTGGAAAGAAGAAGAGAGAGGTACATCATAATCTACATATGGAAAATGATCGAAAAACTGGTACCAAACCTAAAACTAAACCCAATTACCATTCAAACAACACTGGAAAATAGGAAAGGCAGAATGTGTAGTGTTCCCAAATTAAAAGCACGACAAGGGACCTCCTCAACCCTGAAGGAAAATAGCTTGGTTGTCAGGGGGCCAAGACTTTTCAACCAGCTTCCTAAGGACCTCAGAAACGTAACGGGGGTCAAAGTTGAAGTCTTCAAGAAAAGACTGGATGCCTGGCTTAGGACAGTACCAGATGAGCCGGGCGTGCCTGGCTATGTACGGTGGAGAGCGCAAGAAAGCAACTCGCTCCTCCACCAGGCCAGACCTAGAGGCGGGGCCACCAGCTTGACCTCTGTGTGAAGAGAGACCAACACACGAAACAACATAAGGTTCATAAGGTAAGGTACACAGGGTGGAGCAAAAGTTGCGCATCATAGGAATTTTCAGTGTTGATTATAATAGTATATTATTTTTTTTCTTTTAAGTAGGGGATGGCTGCGAAATTAACAATAGACGAGAGGGTGAGCTTGGTTTTAATGCATGGAATACCAGGTACTACAAATCGATGAATCGGTGCAGACAGAGGCGTACCAATACTTTTTGCCGCTCGGGGCGAAAATGCCAACCCCCCTCCCCGCAACAATTTTCAATTTTAAAAACAATTCCTTTACAAAAATACATTTCTAAACAAAACTTTTATTGGAAGAAAAACTTAAATAAAGCAACTTCAATTTTAACAATACTACATAATGTATCGTACATAATACACTACATAATTTTAACAATAACTATATAATGTATAATGCCTAGTTAAATTTTCGGACTTTCATAACAGAAAATTCATGAATGATTTTTTCTATGTCCATTGTCTCTGCAACTTCGCGTTCAATTGAAATAATCGCCAAATTGCTCAGTCTAGATTGACTTATAGTTGACCTGAGGTAAGTTTTTATAAGTTTCAGTTTCGAGAAACTTCGTTCGCAACTTGCCACGGACATGCATGTAGTTAGACAGATCCGGAGGGCAATTGTTATATGAGGCAAAGATTCCACTAGATCCCATTTAACGATCCACTGAAGTAGTTTTAACATATCCCAGTTCTTTGGATCATCGTCGACGCTTATGCTTTCGAAACTGAGCAAATGTCCACGCAAACGCTTTATTTCTTCCAGTAGACTTCCTGGATTAATGTCATTGTAGATGAAAGAAAAATTATTGACCTTGGTATTAATTTCTTCATCTTTGGACTGATTCAAAAGGTACGAAGGAGACAGAAATTCAAAGCGATCATTCATGTTTTTAAGACAAACTGCGTTTTTCAATTTCTGCTAATAACGATCCATGATTTCAAAAAATTATCTGCGTACATCCTCTTGCACGGTCAATCCAGCATCACGAGCTTGCTCTCCAGGCATTCTTCTCCGTCTCCTGACTCTGCGGTCTATACTGATATCCATTTCATTACAGAACTCTTCGGCGGCATCTGCAGCGTTTGATACTACTGCCTCTCGTTCATTAGTTAAAAACACGGATAAAGAGTTCATTTTTAATGCACACTGGTCCAAAGCAAGTCCCTTTCTTTGAAAATATAGCTGAGCATCATTGATTTCTTTCAGCACTGGATCCCAGAAAAATAAGTACACAATGAATATGTATGACATGATGGAGGTCAACAGAGCTTCAGCATCGCCCTTTGTGTCCAGATTTTCGGAGACCCCTTCACTCAGTTCTTCCAAGGCACTAACAACGTGAGTCAAGTTCTTCTTAAGACTAGAAACAGCATCATACTTAGCACTCCACCGCGTATCAGAGACTCGCTTGACAGTGATTTTGGAATGTTTTGTTAAGACATCCCAACGATGAGTAGAGGAAGAAAAGTAGACGCAAATTCGTTCAATTGTTCCAAAGAAAGTTACAGCATTAAGACTCAGTCCCGCGGCATGAATTCCAGCCAAGTTCAGCGAGTGGTTATTGCAAGGAATGAAAACAGCGTGTTTGCTAACATCAAGAATTCTGCGTTGAACTCCAAGATGAATACCTGCCATTGTAGCAGCATTGTCATACCCTTGACCATAACAATTCTGGATATCCAGCCCACCCTCACGGAGCTTAGTGACAATGAGATCAGTAACTGCCTCAGCAGTCTTCCCCTCTAATTTAATAAAATCAACGAAGGATTCCTTCACCTCTACATTACCATCTTTAATCGACACATAGCGAATTACCTGAGACATCTGATCAATATGCGATATATCTGGTGTACTATCGAAAATTATTGCAAAGTACTTTGCACTAGACACATTATCAATTATACATTTTCGAACATTACAGCCGATTAGTGTGATGAACTCATTTTGAATGTTAGGTGACAAATACGTAGTGGATATCTTGTCAGTCATTCGTATTTTTGTAAGATGTTCCCTAATTACTGGGTCATATTTGCCCATTAGTTTTATTAACTCCAAAAAGTTTCCAGAATTGCCAGCTAGCCCAGCTTCTTCATTTAAGTTCTCTCGGTGCCCTCGGAATGCAAGATCTTGTTTTGCCAAGAACATGATGCAGTCATAAATTCGTCTCAGTATTTCTTTCCACTTAGCAGTAGCATGTTTTATTTGCAACTGATGTGCATTATCTATTGTAGCATTCAACTGAAGGCGCATAGACAACTCTTTCCATTGTTCAAAGCATCGGGTATGATATGGACTGTTTTCATGTTCAGGTACTCTTGGATTCAGTTTCCTCCAGGCAAAAAATCCTTCTTTTCCAAATGCACTGGAGATGTTGTTGAAGAGACGACAGCGAAAGCAATGCAAGCTACATTTTGAAGGTGAGAAGATTAGCCATGACCTTTCAATTTTTTCGCCATTTTCCAAAGTTTTGAAATACCAAACTTTTGACATTGACCTATTGTTTGAATCAGCTGGAAAGGGTCCATTCATGTTTTTCAAATGTGATGGTCCACGTTTAATGAGTTCGATTCTCAAATTGTCCGTCATTGGAACGGGCCAGTTGCCAGAATCGTTAAACAGACTCTGTGGGTGATGGGTGGGTGGGTGACTTTGTGATGTAGATGAGGGTTGATCCTGATTATTTGGGGGTTCACTTGAAGTTGCCACTTGAACATCTATCTCTAAAGATATATCACATTGCGGTTGATCTCCTTGCTTCCCAGAAGGCACTGAAGGTGTGTCTGAGAATCCCATTAACTGATGAACTCGCTTAGCAGCACGCTTGCCTTCCTCCTCTTTTTTTTCGCGAAGATTCTTGTATGCAGCACCACTCAGTCTCTGTCGTTTGCTCATGTTTGCTAATTCAGTAGGGTATCTGCAAAATAAAACAACCATTAATTATTAACATCATCAAACCTCAAAGAATGCAAAGCCTAACCTAAATAATATAGGGAAAGTCTGAAAAATAGGGCTGGCAACCTTTCCGATGTGAAAATTTAACGCAACTATTTGTGGAAATAGTGGCATTGAGGTGGCATATATAGCATTTAATGATGATTTTTCATCAAAACCATGGATATTTTGTACACAAATAACGCGCGACAATGATGAGATATAATTTTTTGGAGGGTTGCATTTTAAAACATAAAAACCCAAAATTTTGCATACTGCGCCCGCCTGACAGTAATTTGCCGCCCCTCGGGAAGTGCCGCTCGGGGCGGTCGCCCCTCTCGCCCCTCCCTTGATACGCCACTGGGTACAGAATTTAAATTCTGTACCGATTCATGTTTTACAGTTGCCCACATATGTCATGTTCCTCGCCTTCAATGGCGGACATCGGAATAACATTGAAGGCCCAGTTAGGCCAACTGTATGCCCGTTTTTTTTTTTTTTTAGTAAACATTTTTAAAAAAAATCAATTTTTTTTTTCAAAAATGGTGTGCGTTATTCCGATGTCCGCCTTGAAAAACTCTATATTGAAAATTTCATAAAAATCTGACCATAAATAAATTTAAAAATTACACAGGGGGTGCTTTTGCTTTAGGTGCGCCGTAATATTTTCGTTAGTTTTAACGTTTTATTTGATGGATTCATTTAAAAAATGTCTCCTAAAGATCCTAGCGTAGTTTACGTTCCCCAACTCTGACCTAGTGTAGTTTGTGTCCCCTTTTGCGTCAGGGGGACGTAAACTACACTTGCTCCGAAAAGTCAAATAAATTTTTAATTTGTGGTGCCCGATGATGTATCAGGGGACTATACCTGTATGTAAGCCATTTATTATAATAATAATATGGAGGCGAGATGAAATACATTTAAATCATGTTGGAAGTGCACGACTCGATAGATTACGCGACAATAAAAATTAGCAGGGTCTGTGTACATTAAACTTCAGAAGAAGTAGATGTCATCTCTTACGCTGGGAATGAGGTGTTACAGATGAGGGAAACTTGACGCGAACAGGGAACATAGGAGAGAGTGGGGTTAAACTGGACACTTGTGTTAATTGTTTGTAACTCCTATGTTCCTGCCTCAAACAGTCTGATTTTTCTGCTCATACGAGGTTTATCATGTCCACTTTAAATTATCACGGTTGATTATCTTTCGCCGTTAACTGTTAGTGTGCGAATTTGTTTTTCCCAAAGGAGGGAGATATACTCATTTCACCCCACTGGTAGGGTAAAACGGGGTACATGCGTAAAATTGTAGGTAAAACGGGTGTTTACAGAAAAAAAACATACTTTGTATATTTTATTTCAAACTAAATAACACTGCACTGTCAACAAAACTTAATGGGCCTACATAAAAGTAACGGGTCCCATAGTTAATCAGGACAGCAAGCTACTCACAAATTTCACAAAGAACTATATCACAGTACTCCTCCAAAAAGCGTCTCTATTACAGTGGTTTCACTTCCTCTATACCGACGACACATGGTTAAGAAATTAGTAACTACGAGTATATTTACCACCCCAGCAGAAAAAGCGGGTACCCTGTTAACCCTACTATCCCGTTTTACCTCACTCTCCCCTACTTATCGTAATAATGCAACGGCATAGCAAACTGATTGTGCAATTTGTGATAGGAACATAAAATTGGCACACTTGCACAGGAGCCTATAGTGAGCATATTCAGATATGGGGCCACTTGATTTTGTACTAATTTGCATACGTGCAGTCATGTTCCAAAATATGGGCGAAAAATCACATCGATCCACCCTTTTTTTTTTAACATAGACCTGGTACTGCTGGCTTCACAGTGAGATTTTTAACGTGGCAGAGAGCAGGACATAAATTCTTTGTACAATGCCGAAAAGGGACACAGATTCCGTTAAAGATAATGCAGCATGCCCCACAACGAGATTGATTGAGCGAATGATATTCGCATGGAACAAAAAAGGTTCTTCGGTTCATAGAGAGAATTCTCGCCTGCACACATTTACTTTTTCGTTTCACGTTTGTGCCGTTGTCGTACCCTTGACCCCGACATTCTTGGATGTCGATTTCATATTTTTCAAGCGTGGACAGGATGGTTGCAGTTCCTGAATGTTAATGTCAATAAATCTTACCGTAAAAGACATTTTTTCAAAACGGCTTGCATCCGGCGTACAGTCTAATATAAGCGAGTAGTATTTGGCATTCTTCAACCTTGCAAAAATGTATTCCAAGAACTTTTTTCGCCATTAATGCAATTAGTTCATTCTGGATTCTTTTTTCACAGTCATGGTCCGTTACTTCCTTCGATATCACGTGCCGCCTCAAGTGCTCCTTCATAACTTCGTAGTACTCTCCTAGTAGCTCCACTAAACCTAGGAAGTTTCCATTATTTTCCGTATAGAGCCTGTCAGATGAGCCACGGAAAGCCGTATTTTGTTTCGATAGGTAGAGAGTTATACTTAAGAGTCTCTCTAAAACTCGTTTCCAGCGTTTCTGCACGTGTTCGATTTTGCGTTGAAGCTCTGCGTCGATGCGAGCATTTCGTTTCATCCTTCGTTCTGTTCCAACCCATGTTTGATATGACTGAAAATGATTGGGTGACTTTTCAAGACCTATGAGCATCGCCGACATGTGCCTCCAATCACACGATCTATCAGTTGTCAGAGATAATTTTGTATTCAAGTCGAACTTACAACAAAAGCAGAATACTTTATCTGTAGACTTCGAATAAAGCAGCCAACGCCGCTTCAGGACTTCACCATTTTCAAGCTTTTTGTCTAGAAAAGCCAAAGCCAAATGACGGTTGTGCTTATCCAGAGGAAAAGTCGTTATGTTATTTCATTTTTGTAGTCCACTCGTCATTAACAGGTCTTTAATTTTAGGCGTCAGACTAAGCCATAAGGCAGAATCAGAATCAAAATGCCTGTTATAGCACCCTCTCTGATATAAAGAGCATTCATTGCTTTCTGTAACTGGCGTTTCTGGTGTACGCGTTGGACTAGACTGCAAATCAGAGCCAGAATCGTTGATGGCTGTTACTAATTTCCCTCGATCACCAATGGCATCGTCATTGTTTTCTCGAACTCTAGTTTCCATTGTTGTAGAAGTTTGAGTAGGCCGAAAGTCGAGTTCAGATTTTTAAGTTATTTCTAAATTATTATTATTATTATATATATATATATATATATATATATATATATATATATATATATATATATATATATATATATAACTGCAAACACGCAGTATAATTAACGTAAAGAACGACGCTTTGTATAGGAGAACTTTCCGCGCAAGATGAGAGCGAAAGAACGAAACAAATGAAAAAATGATGAGGTAACCACCCGGGAAACGAACCCGGGATCTTCCGATTGCCGGTCAGATATGATAACCATTACACCACGGGCCTCACTCAAACAAATGTCGTAATTCCTCTACATACGCGCAGAAGCCAAAGCCCCAAAGGGGCACCTCCCGCATGCCGTAACATTATATACATTATAACTGCAAACACGCAGTATAATTAACGTAAAGAACGACGCTTTGTATAGGAGAATTTTCCGCATTTTTTCATTTTTTCATTTGTTTCGTTCTTTCGCTCTCATCTTGCGCGGAAAATTCTCCTATACAAAGCGTCGTTCTTTACGTTGATATATATATATATATATATGATACACACAGACCGTGCATGGAACAAGGAACTCTTCTGGGATAATTAAATCCACTATAGTCCGAATAAGTAATGGTAAATACCATAGTTTTTCTTTTTCATGATGCTAGCCCGACATGGGCAACGAGTCACTCGCAAAGAGGTCCCATAAATATAGCTTCCCTCACCAGCTATCTGCAAAGCAGACAGGATCCAGCTTTGGGACATGGATCTAGGGAAAGCAGCATAGCCCTGCTACATTTAGAACCTCAATATAAGCAAAAGACTCGCTGCCTTCACGTCAGATTGAATACAACAAAGAAAAAGGGGTAACTATTATATGTCGGGCTAGCATCATGAAAAAGAAAAACTATGGTATTTACCATTACTTATTCGGACTATAGTGGATTTAGTTATCCCAGAAGAGTTCCTTGTTCCATGCACGGTCTGTGTGTATCATAAAAAACTCAGGGTACCATTCTGAGTTCATTCCCATATATATATATATATATATATATATATATACAGGGTGGGCCGTAAGTTTCCATACATAGGAAAAATTAAACGTTTGTTTTTATGTTTCAGATACCCTAAGAATATGCGTTTGACGTAAGATCTTGTTTACTGATGAAGCAAATTTTTACGTCAATGGAGAGGTTAATCGGCAAAATATACGTTATTGGAGTAATGCTAACCCTAACTGGCTGAGTCCGACGAAGATGCAAGGTGCCGGTAAAGTGATGGTGTGGGCCGGGATATGGGGTGACAGAATTATTGGACCAATTTTTGTCAGTGGAAATCTTAATGCCGAAAGGTATCTTAACATGTTGCAAGAAGAGATTTTCCCATCCCTGCTAAACGAGGAAGGTAACTTCCCAGTTTACTTCCAGCAAGATGGAGCTCCACCTCATTATGGTCTTCACGTGCGTCGGTATTTGGATCAGCAGCAGTTTCCGGATGCTTGGATTGGTCGGCGTGGTCCTGTGGAGTGGCCTCCCAGATCCCCAGATCTCACCCCCCTTGATTTCTATCTTTGGGGGCACTTGAAGGCCATGGTGTATCAGGAAAAGATACGAGACATAAATCATCTAAAGGAACGTATCACCAACGCCATTACAAGCATAACGTCAACTGTGCTAATGCGTGTTCATCAACAGTGGGGAACACGTATTGAAATGTGTTTTCAAAACAATGGCAACCATGTAGAGCATATTATATAAATAAAAATGGTTGTCCATAAAAAAATGTTTATTTTTCCTATGTATATGGAAACTTACGGCCCACCCTGTGTATATATATATATATATATATATATATATATATATATATATATATATATATATATATATATATTAGTGGTCGACCAGATGTCAGTTTTTCAACATATGCGGATGAGGATTTTTAATTTCAATATCCGCGGGTACGGATATTTAGTTAATCTATCAATATAATATAAAATAATGAATATATAACATAATTTTTCGAATTTCGTGATATTACTATTATGGCAGGCAATGCATAAGAATTAAAATTAATATTAATGTTTCCATTATGATAAAAATAATAACTTTCTCAAGAGTTTCAGGAACAGAAAATTCAATGAAACGAGTTTCATTCAATTTTCTGTTACCACGTATTTATATTTTCAGGTTTATATATTTGTTTGTTCATTAATAATTAATACTTTACATGAAATGTAAAGCTACTTTATAAGCTAATTTAATTGTAAATTGCAAAATTTATTAGAGGTAATATCCGCATAACATCCGCAGTCAGAAGTGCGGATGTTAAAAATGATGCGGATGTGGATATCCGGTCCACCAATAATATATATATATATATAAACCCCGGTTAACCTTGGTTTTGCTTCTGCCCGACTTCTTCATTCTGACGAAGGTCAAGCTTGTCACTCCACCCTAGACCTACAGTTTAACGTGGAATCCGAACCATGCCCCACCAGCAACCCAGCGTCTTTACCACTACGCTACCTAGGGTTACTCATCTATCTACCAAGCAATCTTTTTTTTTGCGTGGAAGGATGAACAGCCGGGTTTTGCTGCGCGCCTCCTGCGCGCCTGCCTTCCGGAGCCGATGGATTTGTAGTCAGCGACCCTAACCACTACACCACCGAGGCGCATATATATAACCTTACAACCTTACAAAGGTTCCGCGCGATGATTTCTCATTTCGCGAAGGTCAAGCTTGTCGCCCCTCCTCTCGAGTTGGCCTGGTGAAGTAGTGAGTTGGATTCTTGCGCTCTCCACCTCACACAGCCAGGTACGCCCGGCTCATCGGGGATTGTTCTGAGCCAGGCGTCTAGTCTTCTTTTGAAGATTTCCACTGCAACTCCATTCGTGTTTCTTAGGTCTTTGGGCAACTGATTAAACAGTTTTGGTCCTCTCACTACAAAACTATTTTCTTTCAGGGTTAATTAGGATGTTCCCTGTCTCGCCTTCAATTTGGGAATACGACACAGTCTACCGCTTCTACTTTCCATCGTTGTTTGGGGAGTTATGGGATTCAGAGTAAGATTAGGGACTAGTTTCTCCATTATTTTCCAAGTGTAAATAATGGTGTATCTCTCTCTTCTCCTTTCCAGTGAATATAGGTCTAGTTCTCGTAACCTTTCCCAGTAATTTAGTTCTTTGCACCCATTGATCTTGGCTGTGAAGCTTCTTTGGATCCCCTCCTGCTGTCTAATGTCTTCTTTTTTATATGGGGAAGTTAGGACCGAGCAGTATTCTAATTTGGGTATGATCAGGGTTTTCAGTAGAGGAATCATTACATTCCTATCCCTTCGTTTAAAGGTTCTCAATATCTGACCCGTTATTCTCTTTGCTCTGTTTACTGCTATCTTATTTTGTGTTTCAAATTTCGCATCATCTGTCATTACAACCCCTAAATCTTTTGCTCTGGAATTTCTCTGAATTTCCTGTCCATTTGGGGTATAATATTCCATGCACTTTAGGTCTTCTCTTTTTCCGTACCGTAATAGCTGAAATTTCTCGGTGTTAAACTTCATATTGTTGTCTTCAGTCCACTTGTAGATTTTGTTTATGTCGGTTTGTAGAGATCCTATGTCTTCTGGGTTTCTTATTTTTCTACTGATCTTTGTGTCATCCGCAAAGGATGTTACTGTGCTGTCTCTAATAACGTCCTCATCTATGTCAGTTAGCATGATTATGAAGAGTAGTGGAGCTAATACTGTTCCTTGTGGTACTGAGCTGAGGACCTCTGATTCTGATGAAGATACTCCTTGTACTGTAACGACTTGCCTCCGCTGTCCGCTCACTAAGGAAATTATATATCCATTTCCCTACTTTTCCTGTTATTCCCATATATTTCTGTTTATGTATTATATATTATATATGGAGACGGACTTATATCGGACACTGAGGTCTCTCCCACTTCCCAATCAGAGAGAGAGAGTTACAAGGAGTTACAAGGAAAAGAAGTACCTCAAAAGGCCTTGCGGCCCATACCGAGGAGGTACCAATGGCAACAGGTGCCAGGGAAAATTTTCTACACACTCAAATAGTGTGCAATGCCTCCTGATATAACCCAACAGCTTCTGGGCTTTCTTTTCCACCTCTACGCATTGTTTCGTAAACTTAAGGTCGCTGCTAATTAGCACACCCAAGTCCTTCTCAAAATCAGTCGCCTCGATATTACTTTCCAACATCGAGTAGTCCGACCTGGGATTGACGTATCCAATGTGCATCACCTTGCATTTACCCAAGTTAAACGGCGTTTGCCACTTTTCGGACCACTCTCCCCTCTTACCTAGGTCCGCACGCAGTTGCTCGATCGCTTCGGGCGTCCCAACATTGGCCCCAAGCTTGGTGTCTTCAGCGAATTTGGCGATCCTACTGACGATGCCACCGTCGATATCATTTATGTAAATGATAAACAACAGTGGCCCCAAAACGGAACCCTGAGGAACCCCACTAGTGACAGAGAGAGAGAGAGAGAGAGACTTCTTCTTCTTCTTTCTCTTCGCCCGTTCCCGCCTCTATGCGGGGTCGGCGTTTCTGACCAGCCTCCTCCACACAGCCCGGTCCTGGGCTTCTTCCTCCGACAAACCCTTCTCCCTCAAATCGTCCCTCACCTTCTCCATCCACCTTCGCTTCGGTCTGCCTCTCTTTCTCCTGCCATACACCTCCATATTCATCGTTCTCTTACCCACATAATCTTCGTCCCCTCTCATCACATGTCCATACCATTTCAGTCTACTTTCTTGTATCTTCCTCGAGATTTCTCCAACCTTTGTTGTGCCCCTTATCCTTTCATTCCTTACTCTATCCAACCTTGTCACTCCGCACATCCATCTCAGCATTCTCATCTCCGTTACATCTAGTCTTTTCTCATGATCTTTCTTTATAGCCCAAGACTCAGCCCCATACATCATAGCCGGTCTTACCACAGTCTTATACACTTTTCCCTTAACCCTTGCGCCTATTCTTCGGTCACACAACACCCCTGAAACTTTCTTCCAATTTTTCCAACCAGATTGCACTCTGTGTGTTATTTCTGTGTCCAGCTCACCGTCCTCAGCCACTGTCGATCCCAAGTACGTAAACTTACTTACTCTCTTTAACCTCGCTCCCTCTAAACTAATTTCTGAGTTGATTTTCGTAGAACCTCAGGTACTCCGTTTTCTTTCTGCTGATTTTCAACCCTCTGTCTTCAAAGCCCTCCTCCATTCCTCCAATTTTCTTTCTACTACTTCTCTCCTGTTGCTGCACAGAACAATATCGTCTGCAAAGAGCATACACCAAGGGGATTGATCTTTTATCCCCTGGGCCAACACATCCATAATCAAACAAAAAGGTACGGGCTCAAAGAAGATCCCTGATGTAGACCAACCCTCACGGGAACCATTCCGTTACACCTACACTACTCCTAACCTGGGTCCTTGCTCCTTCATACATACTTTGCACCAACCTAACGTACTTCTCCGGCACACCTTTCTCTCTCATACACCTCCAAACCTCCTGGCGTGGCACTCTAACATATGCTTTCTCTAGGTCGATGAAAACCATGTGCAGTCCCTTTTGTCGCTCCCGGTGTTTCTCCATCAACTGCCTCAGTGCAAAAATCGCATCAGTTGTTCCCCTACCTGGCATAAAACCCAACTGCTCTTCCCCCACGGTTGTCTCTTCTCTTAACCTTTTCTCTATAATCCTTTCCCAAACCTTCATCGTGTGTGACATAAGCTTTATTCCCCTATAATTTCCACAATCCTGGATGTCCCCCTTCTCTTTGTAGATAGGTACGAGTGTACTATCCCCCCACTCCTCCGGCATTTCCTCTTGTTCATATATCTTCTGCATCAGGTCCCACAATAGATCTATGCCCTCATCTCCCAAACAATTCCACGCCTCCACTGGTATCCCATCCGGTCCCAATGCCTTCCCCTTCTTCATTCCTTTCAACGCCACCTTCACCTCCTCCCTACTCACTCCTGAAGTTAACCCTTGATTTGGGACACCATCTTCAAAAATAACCCTTGGGTTTTCCTCATTTAACAGATGTTCAAAATAACTCTTCCATCTATCCATGATTTTATCCTGATCCTTTAAGACCACTCCCTGCCCATCCTTTACCTGTTTAATTTGAGTAAAATCTTTACTCGCCTTATCCCTAGCCTTCGCTATTCTAAGGATCTTTCTCTCTCCCGCCGGTGTCTCCAACTCTTTATATACTTCATCCATCGCCTGCGCCTTGGCTCTTGCCACTCCCTTCTTCGCCTCCTTTTTCACCTGCCTATAGCTTTCTCTATCCTCTTGTCTACCAGATGTGTCCCACTTCTTTTTAGCATCTTTCTTCCTTTTAATCACCTCCTGAACCTCTTCATTCCACCACCACGTCTCTTTATCTTCAGGGGTCTTCTACCTGATGTTTTGCCCAGTACTTCCTCACCAACTCTCAATATCATCCGGCTGTTCTCCTCCCACCATTCTTGTACACTCTCCAACGACCTTACTTCTTCCAAAACCTTCTCCTCAAATTTCCTTTTCTGGTCTTCTTTCTTCAGTCCCCACCACTTTATCCTAGGTGTCACCTGTTCTTGCCTTCTTTTCCTACCACTCTTAAACGACCAATCCATCACCAGGATTCTATGTTGCGCGCCACGCTTTCCCCGTTTATGACTTTGCAGTTCTTAACTTCTTCCAAATGGGATCTCCTGCACATTAGAAAGTCTATCTGGCTTTCTCTTCCTCCGCTCCTATAGGTCACAAACTGGTTATCTTTTTTCTGGAAGAAGGTGTTGACTATCGCTAGATCAAACGCCATCGCGAAATCCACCACCCTTTCCCCTTCTTCATTTCTCTCTCCCACGCCCCAACCACCATGCACCCTCTCAATCACCTCTCTACTTCTTCCCACATGGCCATTCAGGTCTCCACCCAAGATCACTTTTTCCCCCTCTGGTATCGCACCAAGTTCTTGATCCAACTGATTCCAAAACACTTCCTCTTCTACACCTTCACAGCCAGCTTGGGGGGAGACTAATAATACTATTTCCGGCTCCCTCTAGGGCCAGGGGTGGGCAACCATTTCTTCAATTTAGCCACAGGTGTGGCGAATGAAAGTAAAATTCGCCACACCGTGCCTAAGTTGAGAAAATAGGTTGATAAATCGAAATATAAAATGAAAAACTGTTTAAACAGGTTTATTCAAAACATGTACATTTTGACTCACAACTGCTTTATACAAAAATGATGAAAAAAATGAGAAAATTTAATGCGAAATTTCACAATGATTTTGTTTGAGAAGTCTCAAAAATGTTGGCTGAATATTTGAACTCGAAACAGAAGCAACCACGCCTACAGTCACGGCCGGGCCCTGACTGAATCAAATAGTGGCGGAGAGTATCAGCTGGGAGCATTGCGTCAATGAGTCAGTCTGAGAATGGAATAGAAAATGTTAAATTGCAACCAGTACACTGTCGAGAAAAGGGTTTGTTGCATTTTATAGTTAGGGCCAAAACAAGACAAACTCAAATTCGCCACACTCACAAGGCCAATTCGCCACTTATGGCGATTGGCGACAGGGTTGCCCACCCCTGCTCTAGGCTGAGTAACGCCTGGTTCGATCGCGTTAGCCTGCCGAAATAACAGATTGGGCGAGGTTGAATAAGAAACTACAGTATATTAAAGTTCTTGAATGAGTAGTAGTACCTGATGTTAACGAGTGTATCTAATAACTTAAGAATTAATTTACCAGCGATATTAAGAATGTCTCCGATGTAGACACTAGACACCCACTGATAATAACTTAATTGGGTAAATTAATCTTCAATTAGTTCCTAACTACATAAACTGCTAAATGTTCTGTACTATTCATTTGTTTGTTTAACAATAATATAATAAATACTAATCGCAGAGTGAAATTGAAAGCAGTGTTATCAGCTTTGCTAAAGATAGGCTACAAAGTTTTCTGTAAGGATCTTTGAAAACGTTAATTTTACTGTAATGTGAAATACTAGAAAACTTTGAAAAATAGTAATTCCCAATGGTTATTGACCAGTAAATGGTTCCGAATATAAATAATAAATTTGAGAATTAAATTTGTAAAACAGTGTCTGAAACCAGACCAGACCAGCGCCTTGTACTACATTTATTGGCAAAAGGGAACTTTACTCGTTTTACATAATGCTTTGAAAGTAATCTCTGGCGAGCTAAGTTAAATATGCCGCAATTTTCCTAGACGTACTAACAATCCTACACTGTATACCTAAGTAGCATCCCTGACAGTGACTGTCTATTCTGAGGTTTTGACTGTCCGAGTTTCCATCAAGTTTCCTCCGCACCGAGACCTAAATTTTCATCAATATGTGGGAAATTGTTTTATCGAACGAGCGTTCTCAGTATTTTCATCAAACTTCGATACTTGATGAAATCCTTTTCGTGGAACTGATTCTCTGAAAATAATTTAATCGAAAGGGATGGCACTATCTATTGGAGGAAATGCCATTTAACTTCCACTTCAGTTTATTTTCATTAATTGAGCGTAATTGCATACGTATGATTTTTGTTAATCAAGAACAACATACTAACCAGAGCTGGGAAGATTACTCATTTTTGAAAAATCCGTGATTACGATTACATTTTCGATTACATCTCATGGTGGTGAATGAAGCTGATCATGGACTGAACTGTATCGAAAATTCAATGTAGATCATAAAAAAAAACCTAATTCTTTTGGATTACGGAATGCCTTCATTCGTTTACTGATTCTACTTCGCATGTCACATCTTCGAAAACAATTCAACGTTGCATTTGATCATCAACAATGCGCGGAAAGTGTCAACACCCAAGCCCACCCGCCTGTCCCGGTAGAAGTTTTCGCGGTGCAGTAAACGCATTCAGAAGGAGCCGAGGTCGCTGTGACTCCGAGATACTGGCGCGCTAAGTCTTTCAGTGGGTAATTCCAGAGGGCTGGAAGAGTGTGGTAATAGTTCCTCCTTTACGTAATTGTCATCGTCATTTTCAAGCGCATTTTACTGGGTCGTCTTTGGCACGAAAAAGATAAAAAATGAAAATATCCATGTAATCGATTTGCCACGATTACGATTACATGCTTCACTGAAAAGAACAATTACGATTACTAGAATAATATGTAATCATTACAAATGTAATCGATTACACAGAGTAATCTTTCCAGGTCTGATACTAACAGCAACTTACGTTTTAAGATTAAATAAATTAGAGATAAATTTACCTTATTTCGGTGGCATTCGACTCGTTATCACTGAACATTCAAATTTTGTGAGCCGCCACATTATTCACTCGACCATGAGACGTTAGGGTATCGTATAACGTGTGAGTTTTGTATATACTGTACACTCTTTCGCATTGATTTGAGAACGCATACTTTAATACGTGTATATATATATATATGATGAATAAAACCACGAAGGAAAGGAAACACAAAAAGGTGCTCAAGCGCTTTCGTCTAATGACATCCTCAGGAACACTGAAGTACAAAAAAGGTTACGGCCTATATATAGGTTACAGAAAAAAAAATTAAATAAATAAATAACATACATACACCAAACATATATATATATATATATATATATATATATACAAACTCAGAATGGTTCCCTGAGAACAATATATGTTAAACACAGACCGTGCATGGCACAAGGAACTCTTCTGGGAAAATTAAATCCACTATAGTCCGAATAAGTAATGATAAATGACAAATACCATAGTTTTTTTTTTCCTTTTTCATGATTTTAGCCCGACGTGGGCAACGGGTCTCTCGCAAAGAGATCCCATATAGCTTCCCTCACCAGCTATCTGCAAAGCAGACAGGATCCAGCTTTGGGACGTGGATCTAGGGTTTAAAGCAAACCTAGATCCCTACACTCAGAACCTCTATATAAGTAAAAGACTCGTTGCATTCACGTCGTGTTGAATAAATCAAAGAAAAAGGGGGTAACTATTGTATTTTTAGCCAAAAAAACCAAAACTTAAACCTCAACCGGGACATTGAGCGTCCACTTTTCAAGGCACGAAACACGTCCGTTTAGTATACACAAACTCAGAATGGTTCCCTGAGAACAATATATGTTAAACACAGACCGTGCATGGCACAAGGAACTCTTCTGGGAAAATTAAATCCACTATAGTCCGAATAAGTAATGATAAATGACAAATACCATAGTTTTTTTTTTCCTTTTTCATGATTTTAGCCCGACGTGGGCAACGGGTCTCTCGCAAAGAGATCCCATAAATATAGCTTCCCTCACAGCTATCTGCAAAGCAGACAGGATCCAGCTTTGGGACGTGGATCTAGGGTTTAAAGCAAACCTAGATCCCTACACTCAGAACCTCTATATAAGTAAAAAGACTCGTTGCATTCACGTCGTGTTGAATAAATCAAAGAAAAAGGGGGTAACTATTGTATTTTTAGCCAAAAAAACCAAAACTTAAACCTCAACCGGGACATTGAGCGTCCACTTTTCAAGGCACGAAACACGTCCGTTTAGTATACACAAACTCAGAATGGTTCCCTGAGAACAATATATGTTAAACACAGACCGTGCATGGCACAAGGAACTCTTCTGGGAAAATTAAATCCACTATAGTCCGAATAAGTAATGATAAATGACAAATACCATAGTTTTTTTTCCTTTTTCATGATTTTAGCCCGACGTGGGCAACGGGTCTCTCGCAAAGAGATCCCATAAATATAGCTTCCCTCACCAGCTATCTGCAAAGCAGACAGGATCCAGCTTTGGGACGTGGATCTAGGGTTTAAAGCAAACCTAGATCCCTACACTCAGAACCTCTATATAAGTAAAAGACTCGTTGCATTCACGTCGTGTTGAATAAATCAAAGAAAAAGGGGGGTAACTATTGTATTTTTAGCCAAAAAAACCAAAACTTAAACCTCAACCGGGACATTGAGCGTCCACTTTTCAAGGCACGAAACACGTCCGTTTAGTATACACAAACTCAGAATGGTTCCCTGAGAACAATATATGTTAAACACAGACCGTGCATGGCACAAGGAACTCTTCTGGGAAAATTAAATCCCTATAGTCCGAATAAGTAATGATAGCAGATAGCTGGTGAGGGAAGCTATATTTATGGGATCTCTTTGCGAGAGACCCGTTGCCCACGTCGGGCTAAAATCATGAAAAAGGAAAAAAAAAAACTATGGTATTTGTCATTTATCATTACTTATTCGGACTATAGTGGATTTAATTTTCCCAGAAGTTCCTTGTGCCATGCACGGTCTGTGTTTAACATATATTGTTCTCAGGGAACCATTCTGAGTTTGTGTATACTAAACGGACGTGTTTCGTGCCTTGAAAAGTGGACGCTCAATGTCCCGGTTGAGGTTTAAGTTTTGGTTTTTTTGGCTAAAAATACAATAGTTACCCCCTTTTTTTTTTGATTTATTCAACACGACGTGAATGCAACGAGTCTTTTACTTATATAGAGGTTCTGAGTGTAGGGATCTAGGTTTGCTTTAAACCCTAGATCCACGTCCCAAAGCTGGATCCTGTCTGCTTTGCAGATAGCTGGTGAGGGAAGCTATATTTATGGATCTCTTTGCGAGAGACCCGTTGCCCACGTCGGGCTAAAATCATGAAAAAGGAAAAAAAAAAAACTATGGTATTTGTCATTTATCATTACTTATTCGGACTATAGTGGATTTAATTTTCCCAGAAGAGTTCCTTGTGCCATGCACGGTCTGTGTTTAACATATATTGTTCTCAGGGAACCATTCTGAGTTTGTGTATACTAAACGGACGTGTTTCGTGCCTTGAAAAGTGGACGCTCAATGTCCCGGTTGAGGTTTAAGTTTTGGTTTTTTTGGCTAAAAATACAATAGTTACCCCCTTTTTCTTTGATTTATTCAACACGACGTGAATGCAACGAGTCTTTTACTTATATAGAGGTTCTGAGTGTAGGGATCTAGGTTTGCTTTAAACCCTAGATCCACGTCCCAAAGCTGGATCCTGTCTGCTTTGCAGATAGCTGGTGAGGGAAGCTATATTTATGGGATCTCTTTGCGAGAGACCCGTTGCCCACGTCGGGCTAAAATCATGAAAAAGGAAAAAAAACTATGGTATTTGTCATTTATCATTACTTATTCGGACTATAGTGGATTTAATTTTCCCAGAAGAGTTCCTTGTGCCATGCACGGTCTGTGTTTAACATATATTGTTCTCAGGGAACCATTCTGAGTTTGTGTATACTAAACGACGTGTTTCGTGCCTTGAAAAGTGGACGCTCAATGTCCCGGTTGAGGTTTAAGTTTTGGTTTTTTTTTGGCTAAAAATACAATAGTTACCCCTTTTTCTTTGATTTATTCAACACGACGTGAATGCAACGAGTCTTTTACTTATATAGAGGTTCTGAGTGTAGGGATCTAGGTTTGCTTTAAACCCTAGATCCACGTCCCAAAGCTGGATCCTGTCTGCTTTGCAGATAGCTGGTGAGGGAAGCTATATTTATGGGATCTCTTTGCGAGAGACCCGTTGCCCACGTCGGGCTAAAATCATGAAAAAGGAAAAAAAAAAAACTATGGTATTTGTCATTTATCATTACTTATTCGGACTATAGTGGATTTAATTTTCCCAGAAGAGTTCCTTGTGCCATGCACGGTCTGTGTTTAACATATATATATATATATATATATATATATATATATATATATACATATCTACACATACATATATATATATATATATATTATATTATATATATATATATATGCAATAAACAGAGAAGTAAAAATAAAAATTAAAAATTAAAGGATTAACAAAGAGGCATACAGATTTGTAAGGAAAAATATCGATTTTTAGCACAAGATCAAATGAATTATAAAAATACAAATTTATACTGGAAATCTGCCCGGGTTTTAACACTTTGCCTTTTATAGTCAAGTTTCGATATATATAAAAATAAAATGAAGATTAAAAGTTAATAAAGTAGCATACAAGTTTACCAAAGATTTAGCGTCCTACCCTTTTTATCTAAATCTATTTTGAAGGAATTCAAAACAACAGGATCGAGTTGAAAAAGACCTTTGCTTACATTGAAGTTATTTGAAAGTTGGATAATGGCAGACTCAAAAATATTTCTATTAACAATGTTGCTAGAGTGAAATAAAACTGAAGCATTATTCCAATCAATACAGTGGGATAACTCTGACAAATGGACAAAAAGAGCACTGGACAACTCTCCTGTTCTAACGGAATATTGATGCTGTTTTATACGTGTGTGCAAATCCTTTCCCGTCTGACCTATGTAAAAGGAATCACATTGTTTACACCCAATTTTATAGATAATGCCTGAATATTGTAGGGCTATTTTTTACTATGATATTTTTCACAATATTGTTATATGAAAATACTACATTAATATCCAGAAGTTTAAGTACATTAGCAATGCCTAAAAAGCCCGGGAAAAATGGAAGTACTAAAATATTTTTGACAAAGTACGAGTGTTATTATTGACACGATAGAAAGTTCGTTTTGCCTTGTTGAGACAAGATTCCATAAACGCAGATGGATAACACAGATCACTTCCAATACCGTTGATTTTTTCCAATTCGGCATCGATGTATTCCGGACTGGCGATCCTAAGGGCGCGGAGAAACATTGATGAAAAAATGGCCTTCTTAGTGGGGGTGTCATGTCCCGAGTAAAAGTGTACGTAGGACAAATTGTTTGTTGTTTTCCGATAGATACTAAACTTAAACCTGTGCTTTCCCTATGTACACGCACATCCAAAAATGGATTGAATTGTCTTGTTCCACTTCTAAAGTAAACTTAATGGAGGGGACTTGATCATTTAACTGAAGGAGGAAGTTATCCAGGTCACGATTCATGGGCCAGATACACAAAATATCGTCGACGTACCGCAACCAAGGGATGCCAACCCCAGGATTCTCGGAATGTAAGTAATTTCGAAAAACTCCATATAAATATTGGAGAGGAGGGGCGATAAGGGTTGCCCATGGCCATCCCAAACCCTTGTTGATAATACTCGTTATTGAAAGTGAATTTACAGTCTTTGATGCAAAGCTTAATAAGTTCCAAAACAATGTGTGAAGGTAGTGGCAGGTCATACTTATGTAATTCTTGGGAGAGAAAGTCAAGCATATCATCAATCGGCACTTTTGTAAACAATGAACAAACGTCAAAACTGATCAATCTATCGTTAGTTTCAGTACGTGCATTATTCAATTTTTCAGTAAGATCCATGGAATTTTTTACATGTGAATCAGAGATAGTTCCGAGAATGGGGGACAAGACTTTGACAAGCCATTTGGAGAGTTTATAAGTAATAGAACCCACCGTGCTAATAATAGGGCGCATAGGGTTGCCAGGTTTGTGGGTTTTTTTAAGACCGTAAAGGTAGGGCAGAGAAAGTGAAGTGGACATGAAAAGCGGAATTAAGTCCTTATGATCTTTGAGAATGCGTTTCAAGCCACTATTAAATGATTTGATGACGTCATCCTGCGGGTTCTTCCTAAGTTTGCTGTATGTGGCGGGGTCCTGGAGAAGCTTGTTCATCTTTCCGATGTAGTCCACTTTGTCCATAATAACTATGGTGTTATCCTTGTCTGCTTTAGTAATATGGAGCTCCCCATCTTTTTTTAATTGTGAGAGGCCATCGCGAACTTTCTATCGTGTCAATAATAACACTCGTACTTTGTCAAAAAATATTTTAGTACTTCCATTTTTCCCGGGCTTTTTAGGCATTGCTAATGTACTTAAACTTTTGGATATTAATGTAGTATTTTCATATAACAATGTTGTGAAAAATATCATAGTAAAAAATAGCCCTACCAATAATTCAGGCATTATCTATAAAATTGGGTGTAAACAATGTGATTCCTTTTACATAGGTCAGACGGGAAAGGATTTGCACACACGTATAAAACAGCATCAATATTCCGTTAGAACAAGACAGTTGTCCAGTGCTCTTTTTGTCCATTTGTCAGAGTTATCCCACTGTATTGATTGGAATAATGCTTCAGTTTTATTTCACTCTAGCAACATTGTTAATAGAAATATTCTTGAGTCTGCCATTATCCAACTTTCAAATAACTTCAATGTAAGCAAAGGTCTTTTTCAACTCGATCCTGTTGTTTTGAATTCCTTCAAAACAGATTTAGATAAAAAGGGTAGGACGCTAAATCTTTGGTAAGCTTGTATGCTACTTTATTAACTTTTAATCTTCATTTTATTTTTATATATATCGAAACTTGACTATAAAAGGCAAAGTGTTTAAAACCCGGGCAGATTTCCAGTATAAATTTGTATTTTATAATTCATTTGATCTTGTGCTAAAAATCGATATTTTTCCTTACAAATCTGTATGCCTCTTTGTTAATCCTTTAATTTTAATTTTTATTTTTACTTCTCTGTTTATTGCATATATATATATATATATATATATATATATATATATATATATATGTATGTATGTGTGTGTGTATATAATATATATATATGTTTGTGTGTATGTATGTTATTTATTTATTATTTTTTTTCTTTCTGTAACCTATATATAGGCCGTAACCTTTTTTGTACTTCAGTGTTCCTGAGGATGTCATTAGACGAAAGCGCTTGAGCACCTTTTTGTGTTTCCTTTCCTTCGTGGTTTTATTCATCATAAATATTTTTCACGTGTTACTTTCGTGAAATAATTTTCATATATATATATATATCACTGGCGACGGAGGGGGTCAGGCAGGTTAGGCTGAGCCTGACCTGTTATTTCTCCTGCTCGGGACTTAAAAAAACTAACAATACACAATCCCATTTCTTGTCAAGTTGTCATGTTAAAAAAGGATCACCTGAAAATCCGTCACCCCTATGCGTTTGGGGTGACGGATCTTCAGGTGAGCATTATTGGGGTGACTGATCTTCAGGTGGCGTCTTGAATTAACATAAGAATAATTTATAAGAATAATAAATAATTTATAGCTATAGGATAGATAATCCCTTATAAACATAGATATAGGTTAGTATTAGTGTAAGGATATCTCCAAGAATTCATGTGGATGGACAGATATTCAGCAAATGGATTTATGCACCTCGTGCATCACATTGTCATTCAATTTCCTTGTTAACTGAATTTCAAGTTTGAATTTTTTTTTATATAATTTTAATTTTATTTCCTACGTAATTTTTTTTAATTGTTTTTCTTTTGACTTCATTTTTCCGGATCACCAGGGCCCCCAGCCTTCTTTAGTTAGCTTTATAAGGCTAACTAACGAAAATATCACGACGTAACCTAACCACTCGTCAAGGGCGTACAGTTCACCGAACGACTGGTTTGGTTAGGTCGTGATATCTTCGTTAGTTAGCCTTATAAGGCTAACTAAAGAAGGCTGGGGACCCTGATCTTCAGGTGATCCAATTTTCCTTGAAGGTGCCGGATCGGAGCTATTGAAGAATAGGGACCCCAGCCTTCTTTAGTTAGGCTTATAAGGCTAATTAACGAAAACATCACGACCTAACCTAACCTATCGTTAGGTTAATTGTACGCCCTTGACGATTGGTTAGGTTAGGTCATGATATTTTTGTTAGTTAGCCTTATAAAGCTAACTAAAGAGGGCTGGGGTCCCTATTCTTCAATAGCTCCGCCGGATCTTAAGGTGAGCAATTTTGGGGTGACTAATCTTCAGGCGGCGGCTTGAATTTCAATGAGGGTGACGGATCTTCAGGTGATCTGTTAAAAATTTCCATCCATCCATCTATCATCTAAACCCCATTTCCCCAGTGAGGGTGGGGAGAGAGACGCGGGAAGAGAGGGAAGATATGTGGCTAAAAATTTTGAGTCAGATATCTTTACTTTATAAAACATGTTATAATGACCATGTTAGGATTTATAAATAAGATTATATAGCTATTTGCATATACACTGTGACTGTACATAAAGTTAATTATTACTGTATTATTATGCATCTTCTCCAATAACAAAGCCTTACAACTCGCATAAAAATGCACAATTCCACGTCTTGTCAGGCAAACAATTTTAAGCCTGACGTCTCTCTTTGAAACATGTTATGATATAAATCTTATGATTTATTTATAATGTTATAAAGTCATTTGGATATTCCCTATACGTAAAGTTAATTAGTATTTTAATTGATTGATTACTTTGTATCTACCGAATAACAAAGTTTTTAATGTTCGAAGTCAGGCAAATTCGTATCTCTCTGACGACTTGCTGCTGTGCCAAATATGTTATTAGCTTGAATTACTAAACATTTAAAAGCAATATTTGCATATCATACTGGCAGTTGGGTATTTCTGTATATTCTACTTTTGCATAGTACAATCATAGTACAGTAAATTTTAGGAAATTTAATACACCACAACATATGGAGAGTGTTCATTTTATATAAAATTTGTCACATCTGCGTCGAAACAGAGGAGGACAAAATGCTGCGCTGAATTGCCAAATCTCCTTTTTTAAACTTAATCTTAGCAATTCTGAAAAACTATTTGATGTTTTACAGTGCAGGAGAGTGGACATGGAATTTGCAAAAAAGAAAATTAATGATTTTATTAGTTTTCTGGAAGGAAAAGTCAATGACAAAAGTTATAATGAAATTCTTAAAAAGACATGTGACACAGTAAGTTGTCCGACCATTCCTCCCCCTACTAAGAGACTCAGAGGAAAAGTGACAGACTTTAAAGAAATTTACTTTAGTAGCATTCTGAATACCTCTGTAACATCCTTGAAGGAACGATTTCAATGCATTCAGGAGTTCTAATTTTTTGAGCTGTTGAATTCATTAATGTTTGCAGTATATAAAGAAAATTTCCCCAAAAACTTAATAGAAGCACTTGAATATAAGTACAGTAATCTATCTGACGTAAAAGCTTTAACGTCAGAATTAAAATACATCAGGACTCCGATTTTTGTCAGTGCAAACATGCAAAAGAAATTTTAAATCTTTGTCTTGACCTTGGACTTACAACAGCCTTACCTGAAACGATCAAATTAATTCGGCTCCTTTTGACAATCCCTGTAACCAATGTGTCAACGGAAAGTTTTTCAACGCTTAACAGAATAAAGACGTACCTACGGAATACCATGTCAGAGGAAAGGCTGTCTAGTTTAGCAAGAATTGCCATAGAGAAAGAAATTGTAATATCGCTAAAGAAGAATAAAATGTTGCACGACAAAGTAATTGAAAAATTTGCATTAAAACCAAGAAGATTGGAGTTCATGTATAAATAAATAAGGTAAGGCGATGTTTTATTTCCTAAATTTATGCCAGTCAAGATACTTGGAAATTGTATCTGAGATACAGATACAAGATACCCAACAAAAATGTATCTGAGATACAGATACAAGATACTCGAAAAAACTGTATCTTCAAGATACAGATACAAGTTACAGATACAAGATACATTTTTAAGATACAAGATACTTTGAAAGAATAATTATTTGAATTTAGTTTCACTGGTGAGCCATGAGCGCACGAGTTGTCTCATTCAATTGTTTATTATTATATTTTCTGGATATAAATAAATGCCAAATCAATGGTACTTCATATCTCAGTATTCATATAGTGATATAACTAAAAGGAAAGCACAAAGTAAATATGTATAAATAATCCTGAAAATTTTTAGGTATGGAAAAATAAAATAAACCACACTTTTTCAATTTATGTATTTCAAATAAATTGTTAATACAGGTATGCTCAGTTACCTACTCACGAAGAAAAAATAAAGTTTTCCTCATAATAAATATATTTGCAGGAATAAGCAAATATATGTATAATTCCTGATTTTTAATCATGTTAAAACATGTTAAACTGCGGGATACAAGATGAAACCTGAGTACGTCTGTGCCGACACTGTGCGCGCAGCGCAACGGTAGTATTCATGTACAAACATGTAACAGCAATCGCCGGCCTGCTTCAACGTGCGTCAGATATGATCATATTTCATGAATAGTTATTAGCGTCTCTATTTAAAAAGTATCTTATGAAAGTGTATCCCGGGATACAAGCTACATGACAAAATGTATCTTAGATACCTCTCAAGATCCTCCAAAAATAAAGTATCTAAGATATGTATCTCAGATACGTATCTTGTATCTTAAGATACAAGATACTGCCCATCTCTGACTATTAATACATATCACAGTGAAACAAGTATCAAATTATATATATATATATATATATATATATATATATATATATATATATATATATATATATATATATATATATATATATATACACACACGGTGAGACGTAAAGGAGGATATGCTATTTACACACATGAAAGGCATATGGCAGAAATGACTATAAGTACGAGGTACTTGTAGGTTATCTCCTGATAATTCGTTAAAACTAACGAAAATATCACGACTTAACCTAACCAATTATCAAGGGCGTACAGTTGATTTATTATTAATTATAAGATTGTTTGTTTCTGGAATAGTACTTACTATTTACTAATAGATCAACTGTACGCCCTTGATAATTGGTTAGATTAAGTCGTGATATTTTCGTTAGTTTTAACGAAAATATTCTGTCAAAATTGGTGGGGGGGGGGAGATAACTTACAAGTACCAAGTACGGTACCTCAAACAGCTACGTAGAATGTGAAGCAGCAAAAATTGAAAAATTAAATATGGTGCTAATTGTAATGTACAGACCCCCGAACATGCCAACCTCAAAATCCTCTGATTCCATTATAGACGTAAGAAACTGGGTAAAAGATTTACACTCTCCAACCCCAAATATTTTTCTCTGTGGTGATTTTAATTTTCCGTTCATGAAATATAAAAGGATAGGAAAAAATATATGTGTACACCAGGACAAGGGGGGCACACGGGAAGACCAGGAGCAGGTAAAAATGCTACTAGCTCTGGCTGATTAATTTATGTTAACACAAGAAATAACAGAAAACACAAGAAAAAACAACTGCCTAGCTTTGGTGTTCACAAACAGCAGCAACCTAATTGATAATGTAGAAATATCCCCAACTATAATATAGGATCACAACATTATTGAAATAATAACCAATATAAAAGCAACACGACAGGAAAGAACACGAACAACAGAAAGAAGCAAATTCGAATTTTTTTATTTTCACTCC
The DNA here is from genome assembly GCA_023014485.1 of Bathynomus jamesi. Classification (NCBI taxonomy): domain Eukaryota; kingdom Metazoa; phylum Arthropoda; class Malacostraca; order Isopoda; family Cirolanidae; genus Bathynomus; species Bathynomus jamesi. The sequence continues at coordinate 238,364 of JAJOZX010004305.1, forward strand.
AAAGCTATAAACTGGGAAGATGTTGCATCCAGCATGGAAGTAATAGATTGGAAATCCATCGTCGAGGCCAAGACAACGGAAGAGATGCTAACAACCTTAGAGGAGAAGACGCTAAAAATTGTGGAAAGACGTCCCAAAAATACAACAAAGTGGAAAGAGAAGCAGGTTCGAGAGACAAAAGAGGTCATTGTTCCGAAAGGGAAAAAGAGTGACTGCAAAATTAAGTAACTGTAAAGATAACAACATCAGAAAAATATTAAATGATAAACTGCAGAGTATCGATTGTGTCATACAGGAACTAATTGAGAAGCATACAGAAAAAGGAGACGCTATAGAGGGGATAAAGGTTAACTTCTACCATATGTCCCACAAAAAAGTACACCCAACTTTAGATTGTACTAACTCCTCCAAAAATTGAGATATTTTGGATCTGTTTTATTTGATTTAATATAGCAAATTATTCTTTGTTAACGTTCAAAATTTATTCATGTTTAAACGATTTAGTGTTTAAGCATCTGCTTTTAACTGAAGGGTACAGCAAAATGGGTTGCGCCGAATGATCATTTCTCCCAGCCAGATAGCTCCTCTTGCTTTAACCAATGTGCTACCTTTTACGTCGAAGGATATTGCAAATATTTTTTTTAAATAATTCGAACTTTTGTATCTAAGATACGAGTCACACATATAAATGAAGAATCTGAATTACTAAATTTATAAATAACTTTGAAACCCTTATCAAGCAGTTTACACGAAGGCAGCGCGTTCTCATGGTCACAACTTATCTGCAAACTAAAAGCTTAAAACAAGTTCAGAATACCTTCGAACTGCAATTTCCCGATAGAGCTTCTCCAACTAAACATACAATTTTGAAGAATGTTCGGAAATACAAAGAAGAAGGAACGGTCCTCAATTTGAACAAAGGACGTTCAGGCCATCCGAAGACGGCAAGAACAGAGGAGAATATTCAGCATTCAGCCCTGACTTGACCCCGTGTGATTACTTTTTATGGGGTCATTTGAAAAATAGAGTATTTGCATCACAACCTATCAATTTAGATGATTTGAGGACTCGCATCACAGCTGAAATCAACTTGTTAAAAGACAATCCAGATCTTATCAAAAGAGTGATGGGGAAGTTGAGAGCTCGACTCCAGATTTGTATCGATAGGAATGGCGGTCATGTTGAAAGAAAACGAAACTAAGCATAACTTTTGCAATAAGGAATAAAGAAAAATCTGCGTTGTATCTTATTAAAATTATGTTAAAGTATCTATTATTATGTATTTGTCTTTTCATTACATCGATAGCACACATTATTTTTTCATTGACCAATTTTGCGCAATCCATTTTGTTGTACCCTTCAGTTAAAAGCAGATGCTTAAACACTAAATCGTTTAAACATGAATAAATTTTGAACGTTAACAAAGAATAATTTGCTATATTAAATCAAACAAACAGATCCAAAATATCTCAATTTTTGGAGGAGTTAGTACAATCTAAAGTTGGGTGTACTTTTTTGTGGGACATATGGTATAATTTGGCAAAAAGGAATTCGAAAAACCATGCGACTATTGGACCTTTAAAAAACGAAGACAGTGCTTTATCTGATGATCTAACAGAAGTATCCGTATATATATATATATATATATATATATATATATATATATATATACCGGTGTGTGTGTATATATATATATATATACATTTAACTGCAAACACGCAGTATAATTAACGTAAAGAACGACGCTTGTATAGGAGATATTCCGCGCAAGATGAGAGAGAGAGAACGAAACAAATGAAAAAATGAGGTAACCACCCGGGAATCGAACCCGGGATCTTCCGATTGCCGGTCAGATATGATAACCACTACACCATGGACCTCACTCTTCCAAATGTCGTAATTCTTCTACATACTCGCAGAAACATCATTTTTTCATTTGTTTCGTTCTCTCTCTCTCATCTTGCGCGGAATATCTCTATACAAGCGTCGTTCTTTACGTTAATTATACTGCGTGTTTGCAGTTAAATGTATATAATGTTACGGCATGCGGGAGGTGCCCCCTTGGGGCATTGGTTTCTGCGAGTATGTAGAAGAATTACGACATTTGGAAGAGTGAGGCCCATGGTGTAGTGGTTATCATATCTGACCGGCAATCGGAAGATCCCGGGTTCGATTCCCGGGTGGTTACCTCATTTTTTCATTTGTTTCGTTCTCTCTCATCTTGCGCGGTATATATATATATATATATATATATATATATATATATATATATTAGTCCCAAAAATTGACAAACTGATATGCGATAGAAACGCGTTCTTTGAAAAAGAAGTACAAGGGGAAAGTATAACGGACTTCGACTTTACGACAGATGATATTACACACGCTATAGGGAAACTAAAAGCACACTCAGCGGCAAGACCGGGCAAATGGAATGCCACACTGAACAAAAACTGCAAGAATGCAATTGCTGTGCCCCTATATTGGATATGGAGACGATCACTAGACATGGGAGAAATACCGGGCATCCTGAAGAGCGCGAACATAATCCCAATATACGAGTATAAAGGAGGAGATCGATCCGAGGCCAAAAACTAGAGGCCAGTGTCGCTTACATCTCATCTCACTAAAATATTTGAAAGAATAGTTAGACAGAAAATCCATGACTTTTTGGAAACTCAGAAAAAATTCAATAACCAACATGGGTTTCGGTCAGGCAGATCATGCCTATCACAACTAATGGAACACTACAACAACATTATTGATGCACTTGAAAGTAATGAAAACTATGATGTAATATGCACAGACTTTGCCAAAGCGTTCGACAAGTGTGACCATGAAATCATAATACATAAACTGAAGTATATGGGAATAACAGGAAAAGTAGAGAAGTGGATATATAATTTCCTTAGTGAGAAGCGGCAAGTCGTTACAGTACAAGGAGCATCTTCATCAGAATCAGAGGTCCTCAGCTCAGTACCACAAGGAACAATATTAGCTCCACGTCCACTACTCTTCATAATCATGCTAACTGACATAAATGAGGACGTTAGCAGAGACAGCACAGTAACATCCTTTGCGGATGACACAAAGATCAGTAGAAAAATAAGAAACCCAGAAGATATAGGATCTCTACAAACAGACATGAACAGAATCTACAAGTGGACGGAAGACAACAATATGAAGTTTAACACTGAGAGATTTCAGCTGTTACGGTACGGAGAAAGAGAGGACCTAAAATCCATAGACTATTATACCCCAAATGGACAGGAAATTCAGAGAAATTCTAAAGCAAAAGACTTGGTGGTTGTAATGACTGATGATGCGAAATTTGAAACACAAAATAAGATAGCAATAAACACAGCAAAGAGAGTAACTGGGCAGATACTGAGAACCTTTAAACGAAGGGATAGGAATATAATGATTTCTCTACTGAAAACACCGATAATACCCAAATTGGAATACTGCTCGGTCCTAACATGCCCATATAAAAAAGAAGACATTAGACAACAAGAAGGGATTCAGAGAAGCTTCACAGCCAAGATCAATGGGTGCAAAGAACTAAGGATAATCTTACTCTGAACCCTGTAACTCCCCAAACAACAGTGGAAAGTAGAAAAGGAAGACTGTGTCGTGTTCCCAAATTAAAGGCTAGACAGGGAACATCCTTAACCCTGAAAGAAAATAGTTTTGTTGTGAGAGGACCAAAACTGTTTAATCAGCTGCCTAAAGACCTAAGGAACACGAGTGGTGTTGCAGTGAACATCTTCAAAAGAAGATTAGACGCCTGGCGTCGCCCCTGATATAATACACACACACACACACACACACATATATATATTCTAAAATAAAATGAAGATGATATATTTCGGTCAGAGAGCTTCTTGACACCAAATATGTTTTAATATGGATGGTGTATCGGGCGGAATGCTTGTTGGCCACTCCTGGAGCCAAATATGTTATAATATGAGGTTCCTCGTGTAACTGGTGTGATCCTTGGCTCGGCGATCTGTATTGGCGCTGTGGGTTCCGTGTCAGTGGCTGGAGAATCTACGGCGTTGCCCTAAGTACTCTCGGGCATTGGGATGTTGACGATGCTGTCGGTTGGTAAGCCTTGTTTTGGGGTGAATAATGAGATGAGTCAGTGGCTTACATTTTTTATCATGAATCATTAATGAATTGATAAACTTTGCCTAACAGCAAAGGGTCTATGCACACCGCACACATGAGTACTTCAAGTAAAAAAATCATGTCGGGTGTGGCTCTTATAGAAGGACCCGAGTCTCGCGCATGAACATTGGGGTTCCCGCATGAGGACGCCGAGCGCCAATAACGGGCCCATATAAGGAGCGCTGTATTCAGCTACTCGTGTTGTGACGTATTAAGGAGTGCCATTTCATTTTATAATATATAGATATATACATCCTCCATTCCCCGGGTAACGGAAAAAACTTTCCCTCACTCAATTTGAGTGAAAATCCCTCCCGCTATCCTTTTGAATCAGATTTTTCTCACCAATTTTTACCTTCTATAAGTAACATGGAAATGGTTAATAAATTTCTACAGCACTGCGGTTTCTGCAACAATGTAACAGATGATGCAAAGGCAATTAGATTTGATCTCTGCCGACTCCTTTACGACTTCAACTGCCCGAAATGGAAAGACGAAGAACTCTCATAACAGGTGGCAAGCAACTGAATGGAGTGAAGTACTTTTGCGAAAGTTGTATAACCGAAATAAACTCATTTACAGCCTGTAAAGCAGAAAGTGACTATGAGTAAAAAGCTAAAGAAAACTGTGAATGATGAGCAAAGAAAAACGGAAGAGGGAACGAAGAGAAGTGAAGTAGAAATAAAAAGCGTATCGACACACAAAGAGGGTGAGAGTATGAACTTAATAGAGAGAGAGGCACAAAAATTAACGCAAAAAGTTCAAACGGAGGACACTAGCATAAATATAAAAAACAAGAAGGCAACCACGAAAATAGACTAAAGTTATCTCCAAATAAGTTGCTGAAACAACCATCAAAAACAAATGCTCCGAGTAAAAATGGGGAAGGAACTGTATGCAGATATTATGTCAAAGGTAATTGCAGATATAAGGGAGGACAGTGTATATATGAACAGAGCCGGCTCGAGGCCCTGGCTAACTGGGCGGTTACCGAAGCGCATTGTGTTCGGGGCCGCCAAAAAAGGACAGAAAAAATTAATAAATTAATAAAAAGAAATCCAAAATATAAAAATCGTCTGACATGCAGTCAAATTGTTCATAAGTGTCTATTTTATTTCTTATTGTTGTGGCGAGAGACCTACTGTATATTCATTCCTTTACTTTTAGTTTTTTTTATCATTATGAAAAATTTTATTAAAATGGTAAAATGTCTTAAGAGTGCTGAAATTCAATTCGCCTGGGGCGCTGACAAACCTCGAGCCGGTACTGTATATGAACACCCGACTATGTACAAATTCTACTATAATAATGGTTACTGTAAATTCGGTGACGCAAGTGAGTTACGCAAGTCATGGAACCTGCAAATACTGAAAAAGATGCTACTACCATCACCTCCCAACAAACCCAAAGGACAATTGGAAAAACGAGAAAAAACCTATATACACAAATCGCGAACCAAATTTTTTTAACATTGCAGAAGCAATACGGCTGTTAAGCCTCATACAGCACATACAGTCGATACAACTGGAGTCCCCGAGCCGAAGCGCCTCCTGGTAAGAAGCTACCAGAACAGGTAAGCGGAAACGGATCTTCTCGAAGGCCCAGAGAGCTACAAAACACGCGATACTGAAGGATAACGAATTTGAAATGTACAAAGGGCAATGCAAAACTAAGAACATAAATATTGTCATGGCTAATATTCAAGGGCTAAAACCGAACCACTCGCTAAACAAAGTTTCATACTTGAAAGAATTTATGGATGAAACAAGGGCTGACATCGCATGCCTCGCAGAAATGCATCTTAAAGATTGCCAAGGAGACTGTGAAAACTGCGAATATTCCATAGATAAGAAAGAAATACATATTACAAATTACTAATAGTTAATAGAACAGCGAAACATAAAGGTGGCTGTGCTATATATACACACACACGTGAGTCATATGGCAGAGACGATAAAAAGTAAATCAAACAACTTTGTGGAACTTTTAGCAGTAGAAACAGAAAAACTAAACGTGGTACTTATAGTCATCTAGAGACCTTCGAACACTCCAACTGAAAAATTCTCGGATGTCATTGCTGATATTCGAAACCTAATAAAGTCCTTAAACTCTCCATCCCCCAATATAATACTCTGTGGAGAGTTTAATTTCCCATTTATAAAATACAAGGAAGTGGGAACAAATATATATATATATATATACACAGGGTGATTCAAAAGTCAGGTTACATTGGGATATACTGTATTATGTAATGATACAGGGGAATAGTCACATCACATGTTCGATATGGCCACCGTTAACGGCAATGCACTTATGCAGCCAGCTAGGAATATCACATCACTACGCTCCTCCTTCGATAACATCTCATAACTCATTTACCTGCAAAGAAACAGAAAAGCCCTATGTAACCTGACTTTTGAATCACCCTGTATATATACCAGGACAAGGGAGGAACAAGAGAAGACCAGGAATAAGCAAAAATGAAATAACCCCAACTATTATCTCAGACCACAATATAATCGAGATATCAACTATGATAATATGGTGACAGCATTAAAAGAAAATACTCATACCAAATGAAGAAGCAAATTTGAGATTTTTAACCTAAACTCCAAGACTATAAATTGGGAAGAAATCAGACCCCATATTTTTTTTATGCACCTAGGAGGAACCAAGGGTGAATGCCCCCAAAAGCGCCCACCCCCTTCCATAGAAGAAGAAGAAGAGAACCAAAATCAAGGGCCAGGGTTTTGGAGATGCCTGACACTGCGTTTGAAATATTGGAGGTCATACTCGTAGATATGGGGAAAGGTGAATTGAGGAAGATTGTTCCAGAGTTCACCGGTTGAGTAGATAAAAAAAAATAAAGTACCGATTAACCCTTGCGTTAGAGAGTTGGACAGAAAAGGAATAAGAAAGTGTAGAAAGTCTGGTGCTGCGTGCTCTCCTTAAAGGAGGAGGCATGCAGTTAGAGAATTCAGAAGAGCAGTGTCCGTTGCAATAGCGATAGTAAAGAGAGAGTGAGGCAACACTGCGGCGAAGAGAGAGGGATTGAAGACACTGAGTAAGAGCGGGGAATTGATGAGACGAAAAGCCTTTGATTCCACCCGGTCAAGTGGGTTGTGTAGGATGAGCCACCCCCATACATTAGAAGCATACTCCATACAGGGTCGGACAAGACCCCTGTACAGAGAGAGCAACTGAGCGGGGTGAAGAAACCGCGGAGGCGGTACACTGGGGCAGAGCACACCTAGCCTCTTAGAAGTTGTTTTGGAAAGAGAGTATATGTGATCTTTCCAAGAAAGATCACGAGAAAAGGAAACGCCAAGAATGTTAAGAGAAGAGGAAGGATTGAGTTGTGTGGAAGATTGTGATGAGTAGACAGATGGAGGCAGTGAGTTTTTGAGGCATTGAAAGCCACAAGGTTTTCTCTGCCCCAATCAGATATAGCAGAAAGATAAGAGGTCAGGTGCTCCATAGCCGCCCCACGTGAATTATGGAGTGACTGTCGAGAGGGGCGCTTTGGGAAGCGGGTGGAGAGGTGAAGAGTGGAATCATCGGCATAGGAGTGAATAGGACAGGAAGTATGAATTAAAAGATTATTAATAAATAAAAGGAAAAGAGTTAGTGACAGGACAGAACCCTGGGGAACACCACTGTCAACAGCTTTAGGAGAAGAACAGGCCATCTACAACCACAGCTATAGATCAGCCAGAAAGGAAATTAGAAATGAAGGCACAGATAGAAGGATAGAAACCGAAAGAGGGCAGTTTCGAAATTGAAGATTTGTGCCAGACTCTATCAAATAGCAAAAGTTTCACCGAAATTCCGAAAGGAGGATGACCAAGAGTCAGAGAGATACGCGAGAAGATTGCCAGTAGAGCATCCCTTGCGGAACCCATACTGACGATCTGAAATAGGGTTGTGAGAAGAGAGATGTTTAAGAATCTTCCTATTAAGGATAGATTCAAACACTTTAGAAAGGCAAGAAATCAGAGCAATTGGATGATAGTTGGAGGGTTGAGAGCGGTCACCCTTCTTTGGGACAGGTTGAATGAAAGTGAACTTCCAGTAGGAAGGAAACGTACCAGATGAGAGACAAAGACGAAAGAGTTTGCCTGGGCAGGATGTCAGCATTAAAGCACAGTTCTTAAGAGCAACAGGAAGAACACCATTAGAACCGTACGCCTTCCTAGAGTTGAGCCCAGAAAGGGCAGAAAGAACATCTTTGGAGGAAATTCTAATTTGATATAATTAAGTCAGAGGAGGGAGGAGATGGAGGAACATGGTCCAAATAGAATGGAAAACAGTTTTAGAGGATAAAACAACCGAAGAAATGCTAACAACTTTGGAAGAAAAGACGCTGGAAATCTTGGAAAAATATGTTCCGAAAGCACAGCCAAAAGGAAAGAGGAATTTGTTTAAGAGGCAAAAGCGAACAATATTCCGCAGAAAAAAGAGAGTAACTGCGAAGTTAATTAATTACAGAGAAAACCATACCAGGTAAGCAATACAAGAAAAACTGGATAGTATCAATAAAGAAATAAAAGTCCTAATTAAGGGCCATACAGAGAGGGAAGAGGAAAATGCGTAGAAGTAATAAAGGAAAACCCAAAATACTTCTGTGGCTATGCGAAAAGAAAAACAAGAACGCACGCCACTATCGGGCCCTTAAGGAAAGGAAATAATGAACTAACCGACGATTTAAAAGAAATATCTGAAACATTGAGAACTCAGTATGAATCCGTTTTCAGTGCCCCAAAAAAGTGACAAAGTGGTACCTGACAGAGATGCATTCTTTGAAGAGAAATTACGAGGAAATTGTACAGATTTTTATTTCATCCCAGAAGAAATAGCGCAAGCTATTAGGTCAATTGAAATCACGTTCAGCTGCAGGTCCGGACAAATGGAACGCCTTATTGATTATAAACTGTAAAAATGAAATAGCTACACCCCTATACTACGAGTAGATATGAAGAAGATCCATTGGACACTCGGGAAATACCGAGCATCCTGGAAAGAGGAAACATTGTCCCTATATATAAAGGAGGGTATAGATCTCAAGCAAAGAACTATAGACCCGTATCACTGAAGTCCCATCTCACCAAAGTATTTGAAAGAATAGTTAGAGAGAAAATCTGTGACTTTTTGGAGACGCTGGAAAGATTCATTGCGAACCAGCATGGATTTCGATCAGGAAGATCATGCTTATTACAAGTGATAGAGCACTATAACAATATCCTAGACGCGCTTGAAAACAATGAAAACTACGATGTCATATACACGGATTTTGCTAAAGCATTCGACAAATGTAAAATGAAAGATATGGGAACGTAAAATGAAGCATATGGGAATAACAGGCAAAATGGGAAAAAGGATCTACAATTTCCTCAGAGAACGTCAGTAGGTCGTAAGAATCCAAGGTATATTATCATCAGAATCGGAAGCACGCAGCTTAGTATCACAAGGAACAGTATCAGCCCCACTCCTATTCATTATCATGCTAACAGACATAGACAATGAAGTAACTAACAATAGTGTAGTAACATCCTTTGTAGACGATACAAAGAACAGCAGAAAAATCAGTGATGCAAAAGAGGTCGAGGCCCGACAAAGGGACACGAATAGAATATACAAATGGGAAATGGTTAGAAAACAACAACATGAAACTTAACACCGAGAAATATCAGCTCTTGAGATATGGAAGAAATGAGGAACTTAGACAGCATATTACGCCCCAGAATCCCAGATAGACAGAAAATTCAGAGAAGCAAAAATTCAATAGATTTGGGAGTTATAATGACTGACGATATGAAATTTGAAACACAAAATCAGATAGCAATGAACAAAGCAAAAAGAGTCGTGGGGCAGGTACTAAGAACTTTTAAAAGAAGGGACAAAAAAGTAATGATTCCTCTGCTGAAAACACTGATCATACCAAAACCTGAATACTGCTCACTCTTGACGTCTCCAGATAAAAAAAGAAATTAATTAACTAGAAGAAATTCAAAGAAATTTCACAACCAAGATTGATGGCTGCAAAGAAATCTACTACTGAGAAAGACTACGTAAACTAAATTTGTATTCCTTGGAAAGAAGAAGAGAGAGATACACCATAATTTATATATGGAAAATGATCGAAAAACTGGTACCAAACCTCAAACTAAACCCAATTACCATCCAAACAACAATGGAAAATAGGAAAAGTAGAACGTGTAGTTAATGTAATAGGAGTTTTCGGCTACGACCACTCTTAGTGTACTCGGCGTTGTCGATACGAGAACATTCTGGGGTTCAAAACTTTGAAGAAGATTATAAGGACGGAGTTGGTTGGGATCAGGGTGATGTTCCCTTTCGCTCGTAAATTAGTAGGAGGTGCTGGTCGGTCTGGTTTCAGAACAGTGGGAGTTCTCAAATGAGTTTTTTCTCATTTATATTCTTTTATTTCATTGATGGGTATTCTTGGGAGTCGAAACCTCTAAACAGTTACGAGTATATTAACTTTTCTGGGAAGGTTACTCTCTCTCCCTCCCAGTTCTTTCATTACGAGGGAAGATGCTTCCGGAATGCTAAGTTAGGATAGAAAAGTAGTAATAGTAGCAATACTAATGTTCCCTTTTGCTAATAATTGTAGTAGGAGGCGCTGCTGGGTCTCGTTCCAGAGCACCAGTAGTTGTCAGAGACGAGAAATAGATGAAAACTCGAAAGTCAAACCTCCGAATAGCAAACATATATTCAGTTCGGGAATACAGTGTAGCACTTTTAGTAACCTTTTAAGAAAATCGTGACTTTTTAACTTGCGTACATATACCAAAATTTCATAGTTCTAACACTGAGAAATATTCACATTTTCAAATGTTTTTACTTCTGTATCGCATGAAAGCTTGTATAGTTTGGAAATTATTTATCCTGTTTCTGTGAAGGCCTCACACACACACACACACACACACACACACACACATGTGCTCATCTCCGCAAAATCGAGGTACCAACTTTTTGAAATCCATATACTATAGGGTGTCCCAAAAAAAACTATATACTCTTTATAGCATCATATATTTTATAATTTAAAAAAAAATATATATATATTGTTATAGCAATTGCCAATGAAAGGTAAATTAGTAATCTAAGTGATCGAAATGTTATAGCGAGTTTGCATATAGAATTTAATTAACTACGCCAAGTGCTCAAAATGTTCTCCGGCTGCATGAATGCACTTTTGAATGCGTCGACTAACTGATTCGCAGACATGGACTAATGTGGATGCTGTGATGGTCCCGCACTTTTCCCTAATTGCATCCTTAAGGTGTTCGAGTGTTGCGGGTCTTGTACCATAAACTGCATCCTTCAGGTAGCCCCACAAGTAAAAATCAAGTGGAGTCAAGTCCGGTGAACGTGGAGGATACTCAACGCTTCCTCTTCGTCCTATCCAACGGTTAGGCAACGTTTCATCGAGGTACCTTCTGACATCACAATGATAATGAGGGGGGGGCTCCATCTTGTTGAAAGTAAAAGTCGTCGTTTCCAAACAACTTCCGAACTGCAGGTATAATTTCTGTCCGCAGCATGTCGAGATATGCGGCACCGGTAACTGTCCCATTAAAGAAAAATGGTCCAACCAAACCCCTGGATGATAAACCACACCATGCTGTTAATCCTGGTAAATTAACATGTTTATCCACATAAACGTGTGGATTATCAAGTGACCAGTACCTGCAGTTGTGTCGATTTACTGTGCCATTCAGCTTGAAGGCAACTTCATCAGACCACACGATTTTGTTGTATTGAAAGTGCATTCATGCCGCCGGAGAACATTTTGAGCACTTGGCGTAGTTAATTAAATTTTATATGCAAACAACTCGCTATAACATTTTGATCACTTAGATTACTAATTTACCTTTCATTGGCAATTGCTATAACAATATATTTTGTTTTTTTTTAAATTATAAAATATATGATGCTATAAAGAGTATATAGTTTTTTTTGGGACACCCTGTATATCTAAAAAACTAATTAACCAAACTTAAATTAACCTTAGTGCCATCGGACCGAAGCGTTTCGAACGCAATTGAAGGCTCGAAGGGTGGTTTTTGCTAGGTAATTAAATACATAGTGAGGTACTCGCTAATCCAAATCCAGCATAACCTAACCTAACCAAATTTTAAGTAACCTAACCCGGCATAACCTAAGAAGGACAACGTATCTTTTTCCGACTAAAAATGTTTATAGATTATTTAGCTAAAGTTTTTAATGTTCCACGATACCAAAAGTGTTACCTCACGACAAATATTGTCACACACACACCGCCTCACTTATGCCCAGTTGCCTACACACACACACACACACACGTTTGGTTTCCCTACAGAACCGCGACATTCTCACACTCTCTCACGTATTAAATTCTGTATTGCGACACTCACGTAATTTAAAAAATGTAATAACTCCAACCAAACCTAATTTAACCTGTGCTACTATAGCGTGCGGTCTACAAAGATATTTACACTATAGCGTGCGGTCTACAACATACAGTATTTACAAATTCAATTACATTAAAACAAAAAATTTAAAGGACAAATAACAATTCATTCTATGGGATATAGTGCCCGGTTAGGTTAATTGAATGCCCGGTTAGGTCAACTGTATGCCCTTGACGATTAGTTAGGTTTGTTTTATTTGTCCTTTAAATTTTTTGTTTTAATGTAATTGAACTAATATTTGTCTTCATGATTCCCCCTTTTATAGTCCGCCTTGACCTCGCATTCGTCCCCAAAAATAAAGTCGTCATTTCAGGTCAGCACAAATTCAGGTCAGGACAAATTCAAGTCAGGTCAGGTCACTTGAGCGCAAATTCTTTTGTAGACTAAAGATATGTTTGTAGACCGCACGCTATAGTAGCACCATTTAACCTTCCTTACCTGACCTAACCCTAGCCTTAATTATATCCCCTTTTTTCATAATAAAAGTATCAATTATAAAGATAATTCACCGCGACACCGCAAATATCGGGATACGCGCGTTCGTGTCGCGATGGGCTCTGTGTATCCTCAAAATCGTCGCGATTCCGTCGGTAAGACGGAATCGCACGTCGGAGGAGTTGGTAACCGATAAAAAGATCCTCCGGATCATTATTACCCCTTTTCTTCGACCAATCCCCAGTCGTGATGCGAGGAAATATTTTATAATTTATTTCAGATATTTAACCTCATAGCGCTGTTGTATGTGGCCTTCAGCGATGAAATGAAACGTGTTTCTGTTCAGTTAATAAAGGAACAAATCCTTTTAAAATGTATGATGTAGATTAAACGCGCGTATAGCGTTTCATGCTATTTTTTTAAAATATTTTTTATGTTGTTACTATAGTGAGTGACTGGATACGCGATTTAGGCCTATATATATAATTTTATGCGTGATGTGAAAGGACTCTTAAACCTTTTATTTTGAGCGCACTCTTTCATATTTTCCCCTATCTCTTCTTTCATTACTATTTCTGTCAGCAGTGGCTAACTTTACCGTTACTACTGTTACGTTACTGTAATTTCTGTGTGTGTGAAAGCTTTACGCGTTCGTGAGTGTAAACATGGAATGATTTTTTTTAGTTCGCTGTTTATATTTAGTCCTTTGTCGTTATCTCATTCTCAAGGTCTCCTATCTTATTTCCTTCATGGGTTAACATAGAGTGGATTTTCGTTTCTTATTTTGTTTTAGCCTCTTATTGCTACTGCTACTAATTATTATTATTATTATTATTATTATTATTATTATTATTATTATTTAGTCCGTCGAAAGAGGCACTTTTGATTACTATCCTATGATTTATTGCATATACCAGTGGTTCTCAACATTTTTTAGGTCCACGTACCACTTTTTACTACCATGCTTTTATAAGCACTACCATTGAACAAGGAAAGAAGTACTACCTGAGCGTAGTGTTTAATCTTGAATATTCAACCTCATCCGCAGAATTATATTTATTTCTATCGTATTCATCAACATTTTTATTGAACGAAAATCTAGATTTCGACCTTAACTGTTATCATTAAATAATTTGAAGTATTATTTAAAACTGCTGCGCAATTACAACCATCTGGCGTACCACAGGTTGAGAATCACTGGCATTCATGTCATAAAAAATACCGAAATATGATCAGCTTCTTTTATTTATATACTGTATATATATGAAAAGAAGGACCAACACAACAGCACACATTTTCGTTTACTTTTTGTACTTCAGACGTTTCGACAAATCTTTTGTTATCATCAGTGAATTATAAATTATAAATAAAAATATTTGCTGTTGTGTTGGTCCTTTTCATCTGTAAGCTCCGTTTCCCTAAGGCAGAGCTTTCAAAACTGGTGTGTCGCGACACATTAATGTTTTTTGTATTTTGAAAATTTTTATTTTTCTATCAACAAAATCAGCTACAAGATAAACTACCTACTGAAAAATTATCTGATATTTGATATTTGATAACAAAAATTAATTAATGTGTCGTGAAAATTGTTATGCTTAAATAGTTTGTCGCCAATGTTAAAAGTTTGGAAAGCTCTGCCCTAAGGAGAAGTCAATAGCTTTGATATATATATATATATATATATGTGTGTGTGTGTTTTATACACAGACCGTGCATGGAACAAGGAACTCTTCTGCGAAAATGAAATCCACTATCCACTATAGTCCGAATAAGTAATAATAAATGACAAATACTAAAGTTTTTCTTTTTTACGATGGAAGCCCAACGTGGGCAACGGGTCACTCGCAAAGAGGCTCCAAAATATAGCTTCCCTCACCAACTATGTGCCAAGCGGATAAGATTCAGCTTTGGGACAGGATCTAGGGTTTAAAGCCACCTATCCTACTACATTCAGAACCTCAATATACGCGAGAAACGTAAACCGGAGATCCCGTCCCAAAGCGGATCCTATCTGCTTGGCATATAGCTAGCTGGTGATGGAAGCTATATTTTGAGGCCTCTTTGCGAGTGACCCATTGGGCTTCCATTATGAAAAAGAAAAACTATATATAGTATTTGTCATTTACCATTACTTATTCGGATTATAGTGCATTTAATTTTCTCAGAAGAGCTCATTGTTCCATGCACGGTGTGTGTGTGTGTGTGTAACATAAAAGTTTCCCAGGGTAGTATTTTGAGTTGTAATAAATATATATATATATTAGGGTGGTCCAAAAAGTTAAAGCATCGACTAAGTTCTCTCCACAAGGTTGGTTTTATGCCTCTTGGTGTGTACAGTATTTGTGCAAAGTTTCACGTTATTCGGTTAATATTTAGGGTCGCCCCACTTGCCCCCTTTTTGAAAATTTGGGGAAATATATAGACAACTGAATAACTAAAATTTTTTTTGGTTCTCAAAGAATATGAAAGAAAACAGTAAGACAATAGGACATGATAATGGGTGTATCTTCATTATTTCTTCTGCATCAGAGTCGCCTTGGATGGTATTGGTATCTGTTTTCGGTAGGCGGCTACGAGTTGTAGGAGGTACTGCTTCTGGTCCTCGTTTCGTGTCAAAGTGTCATTGTAGCGTTGTGCGAGAGCAATACCTCGCTCGGCAGCATCATTGACGACTTTCATATTTAAGGCGCGATCTCTAAGTTCCCTGTAGTTCTTGTCATTTGGCCATTCCCGTGGATCTTTTTGAAGTAACTGGCGCGCTTCCTCCTTACCTCCAACTTTCAAGGCATCAAAGAGGGTCAATGTCCTTTTCGTGACGAAGGATGCCACATCATTTTCAACACCAGCTTCCGCCATGTCGATTCGTCGGGGGCAGCCATTCTTTTGGAGGTGTTGAACCATTCTCCTTTTGGTATCAGGATCGATCCTATTATCGAAGAAGGCCAGTCCAATCAGATGCTCCGACAAGTACCACAGGTGGCGTCTTAGAGCTGTCTTCGCCGCTTGTGCAGCTCCTCCGTGTGGATATTTTTCCAGAAGATGCAGCATTTTGAGATCATTGAGAGGAGCTTGTGTCCCCATTGGCGCTTCATGCCAGTACTTGACGTAAATCAGACTGACAAATAAAGCCAGCTGAGTCACGTTTCGTTCTTCGCGTGCTGTGAGCTTGAATTGATAGTGAAAGAGGTAGATTTTGAGCGCATAAATCGCCTTCGCCATCCATCTCGCGTGGTGCATGGGACCCGGAGCTCGGATAAAGAGTTGACCACCAGTCTTTCCCCCCAGGAAGAGCAAAGATAGTTCAAGGAACTCCTTGTAGTCGTCACGAGGTTGGCTTGCCTGAAGAGCGTTAGGTAAGTAAGTGAGCATCTCTTTTCTCATCTCTTGGAGTTGAGGGTTCTCGAACAAGCTGTCCGATGCTGAGACAA
Organism: Bathynomus jamesi; assembly: GCA_023014485.1. Lineage (NCBI taxonomy): Eukaryota > Metazoa > Arthropoda > Malacostraca > Isopoda > Cirolanidae > Bathynomus > Bathynomus jamesi. The sequence continues at coordinate 254,871 of JAJOZX010004305.1, forward strand.
ATGCTTCGTGGGAGAGAGATGGCCATTCCTTTTGAAATCGCTTAAAAAGGCCTGTTTCAGGACTTCCTGTTGAGCCAAATATTGAGGCAAAGACATCAGCAAGTACGACTTCAAGTATATGATGTCGACAACCGATCCAAACTAGCTCGTGACCCAATGCTTCTTCAATCCTGACACAGGCTCCGCGATGTAAACCCGTGTTTGACGCAGTGGTATCGAAGACGAGACCTCTCACATGCTGTTCCACGTTCCATAATTTCATAGTTTGAAGGCATGCCTGGGCCTGTGCTTCTCCAGTTCCTTGTTTCATCTTTGGGACACCAAGCAGCTTCTCCTGTCCATTGAATGTTATAAGGATTGCTATCCGATGCACATTCGTCTTCTTCCCTTCAATGCCGGGGAGAAGCTTTCCGTCCCAATGGAGAAGGACAGGGTCTTCTAGAGAGAATGATTCTAGGTCTTCTCGAGCTGCCTGTTCTCGCCCACTTTCTCTGTAGCGATGAATAGAGCTCCGAGAGCACGTCATCCCAGACAGATCATGCCCCGCGGCCTGTAATACAGCTCCAGTTACGAAAACAGCATTCCGGTCAGAAAGATTGGTGCGATCCATTGCTCCAATGACTTCTGGAGATTGGAAAATGTTCGTAACCTTGTTCTTGGGACGCTTTGGTGCCGGAGCTTCAGACGAAGAAGGAATCGGAACCGATGGTCTATAGTCGTCGTCGTCTTGCGAAAAAAGGGAAGAAGAAGAAGAGGAAAGATCAATTGATGACACTCCTGCTTCTTCCAAATCTTTCTGTGTTGCTTCATGCCTTGCCTTCCTCTTGGCTTCCTTCTCCATTCTGGATCGCTTTCTGTCCTCTTGTGTAGTCGTTTCCTTATCAATGCCAGCCATGCTGCAAGAATTGACGTCCTTGCGCTGCATGGACAGGAAATTTCGGTCCTCAACGTTGACGATTGTGCTCATGGCATCACTGGTTGCGATGTCAAACAGTTCCTGGATGTCCGCTTTGAAGATGTCTTCATTCATTCTATCGCTGGCACGTTGCCTGGTCCTGTGCTTCTTGAGTGTTTTGTAGCGGTCTAAAAGCTTTGAAAGCTTACGGACACAGGAGTCGATCCGTTGAGTTGGGATCCGCGCTCGGGTCCAGACTTCAATCACCCTCTGGCATGCCTGGTTCAGACTGTCGGAGGTGGTTTGCTTTTGATTGATGTGGTGGTATTGCCCAAGAGGAGGGCGTCAAGGCATGTAGGGAGCCTTGACGTGGATAAAGTTCCAGTTGCCATCCCTAGAAGCCAAACTTTTGGAATTGATCGAGTTTGAGCCATCGGACCTACGGAAGAAAAAGTACATTATATAATATATATATTCAGAGTGGGGCGACCTCTAAATATTCACCAATCACGCTGCAATTTTGCACAGACCATGTGGACACTAAATGGACAAAAACCACACTTGTGGAGACTATCTAAGACAATTTTGAAATTTCCCCCTATGGATTTGGACCACCCTAATATATATATATATATATATATATATATATATATATATAGAGAGAGAGAGAGAGAGAGAGAGAGAGAGAGAGAGAGAGAGAGAGAGAGAGAGAGAGGAGAGAGAGAGAGAGAGAGAGAGAGAGGCACCACGATGATTGTCCCCAAGAACAAATTGCAAAACTCATCAATGGAATAGCAGAATATGTGTCAGCCTTACATAATGGAAAGGGGAAAGCAACACCATTCTAAATATATTGATTTAATAAATATATTATTATTTATTGACTTTTATTATCAAGTCAGAAACTATGGAGAAACCGAAGATGTCTATTTACTTTTGCCACCCCGCTATATATATATATATATATAATAATATATATATATATATATATTATATATATATATATATATATATTATATATATATATATATATATATATATATATACAGTGGGGGGGAAATAAGTATTCGTACACCTGCAAAATTGTTTTTCAATAAACTTTCAATCAAACGAATTACTTCAAAAAAAAAAAATGGTTATTGGCATACAATTAATATGTATTAAACCAACGAACCAAAATTACGAATAAATAACTCGACAAATTAAATTACGAAATTAGGTGGGGAAAAAGTATTCGTACACTTAGGAAAAGTTACATAAATATAAGTTCTTTAAAGGACAAATAGAGGTCTCTAGCATCTACATGAGTCTTCTGGAATGTTCCAACACTGTTTGCGACACGTTATGATGACGTCATTTCCTGCAGCTCTCATTCATTGTTCAGTCTTAATGCATGAAGGTTGTCGCCATGGCGAAGACGAAGGAACTCTTGTTGAACAGAAAAATGAGATAATCAGGCTCCACAATGAAGGGTTGAGCTACAGAGACATTTCAAAGAGGTTAAATATCCCATTCAGTACAATAGGCTCCGTTATTTTGAAATGGAAGAAGACGGGTACTACTCACAACCTTCCTCGAACTGGTGCTCCTCGAAAGATTTCTCCCCGAGCTGGGAGAAGGATGGCAAGAAAAGTTAAAGAAAACCCTATGACGACTCGCAAGGAGATTCAAGAAGAATTAATGGCTGCAGGAACTTCGGTCACTAAACGGACTATCAGTATGAACTACACAGGATTAACCTGAAGTCTCGCCGTCCAAGGAAAACACCCCTACTAAAGAAAATGCATAGAGATGCTCGTTTGAAGTTTGCCCGTGAGCATTTAGAAAAGCCTAAAGAGTTCTGGAATACCGTACTTTGGTCAGATGAAACAAAAATAGAGTTATTTGGAAGGAACACGGCTTGTCATGTGTGGAGGAAAGATGGATGCGCTCTTGATCCAAAGAACACCATCCCTACTGTAAAGTTCGGAGGCGGAAGCATCATGGTATGGGGGTGCTTTTCATCTAATGGTACTGGAGCAATTCACGTCATAGAGGGAACAATGAATGGAGCACTGTATCGCGATATTTTAGAAGAATATTTGTTCGCCTCTGTCCAACAGTTGGAACTTGGAGATGAATGGTGCTTCCAACAAGATAACGATCCGAAGCATACTGCCAAACTTACTCGGGAGTGGTTCGTTTAGAACAATGTTAGGGTGCTGCAGTGGCCTAGCCAGTCGCCTGATTTGAATCCGATTGAGAACTTGTGGCGAATATTAAAAAAGCAGATTCATTTGAGGAACCCGAGGAACATCGCCGATTTGAAGGTTATTTGCGAAGAAGAGTGGGCTAAAATTCCGACAGAAAGTTGCAAAGCACTAGTAGGAAGCTACGGAAAACGTCTACAAGCAGTTATTGCCAACTGGTTACGCAACTAAATATTAAGTTATGAAAATTAATTTGCACGAATACTTTTTTCCCCACCTAATTTCGTAAATTTAATTTGTCGAGTTATTTATTCGTAATTATGGTTCGTTCGTTTAATACATATTAATTGTATGCCAATAGCCATTTTTTGTTCAACTTTGAAGTAATTCGTTTGATTGTAAGTTTATTGAAAAACAATTTTGCAGGTGTACGAATACTTATTTCCCCCCACTGTGTATATATATATATATATATGGGAATGAACTCAGAATGGTCCCCTGAGTTTTTTATGATACACACAGACAGTGCATGGAACAAGGAACTCTTCTGGGATAATTAAATCCACTATAGTCCGAATAAGTAATGGTAAATGACAAATACCATAGTTTTTCTTTTTCATGATGGTAGCCCGACGTGGGCAACGGGTCACTCGCAAAGAGGTCCCATAAGTATAGCTTCCCTCACCAGCTATCTGCAAAGCAGACAGGATCCAGCTTTGGGACATGGATCTAGGGTTTAAAGCAGCCTAGCCCTGCTACATTTAGAACCTCAATATAAGCAAAAGACTCGCTGCCATCACGTCAGATTGAATGCATCAAAGAAAAAGGGGTAACTATTATATTTTTAGCCAAAAACCAAAACTTAAACCTCAACTGGCAGAATTGAGCGTCCACTTTTCAAGGCACATAACATGTCCGTTTCAAGATGGGAATTAACTCAGAATGGTCCCCTGAGTTTTTTATGATACACACAGACAGTGCGTGGAACAAGGAACTCTTCTGGGATAATTAAATCCACTATAGTCCCTAGATCCATGTCCCAAAGCTGGATCCTGTCTGCTTTGCAGATAGCTGGTGAGGGAAGCTATATTTATGGGACCTCTTTGCGAGTGACCCGTTGCCCACGTCGGGCTACCATCATGAAAAAGAAAAACTATGGTATTTGTCATTTACCATTACTTATTCGGACTATAGTGGATTTAATTATCCCAGAAGAGTTCCTTGTTCCATGCACTGTCTGTGTGTATCATATATATATATATATATATATATATATATACCACACACACCTTTACTTTTGTTGAAGTTAGAACAGGCAAATTGGGTAAAAAAAAAGTCTAATACTGTTTGAAATGTGAAATATTGGATGAAATTTTAATTTTTGTAATTGTTTCCGTGACAGGGCTTATATGTGTGGAGCTTTTTGCATTTTCTTTACAGTGTGTGTGTGTGTGGCGTGTGCGTGTGAGAGAGAAAAGAAAGCTAATTGAGGAAACATTGTTTTAATTGAACGCGTTAGAAGGTTGTGAATGGCAACATCGTTTGTCTTGGAAATTCATAGAATGACGGTCGTATAACGAATGTGGCACGATTTTTGTTCTATTTTATTATTAGTTTTATTTATTTTTGTTATGGTTTATTATTTAGTATTTCGAATCGGTTCACCTTATAAACAGGTATTTATTATTATTATTATTATTATATTATTTTTCTCTGAATATGTTTCTTTGTATCGACCCATTTTCGTTATCAGTATATGCAATTAGTCAGTGTAATGATCTCATTTTATTTTTGTATGTTCGATCCACCGGAGTAAACTTTGGAGGAATTAAGTCTTGAATATTGATTTCAAATAGTATATATATATATATATAATATATATATATATTATAATATATATATATATATATATATATATATATATATTAATAATGTTTCAGACCAACAAAGACCCTAGGATCCCCTCATGGCTGGTCTACCTAACTGTGTTCATTGTGTATTGTGCATGTCCTCCGTGGTGGCGGAGGGGACCTACAATTTTACGGGGTTCCGAACCACAAAGAACATAAGAACATATGAAATTTTATAGTGGGCACACTCGGGGTCACTTCGGCCCATCGAGGTTGCTCCACTATGTAAAAACTGCCTGTACATTGGCAACAACCAATTTTTACAAAACTAAATAATTATCAATTAAAACTAAAGATAGAATCTCTGGATCCAGAGGATCAAGTCATAATAGACTACTATCCACAAATATGTTACACTCTATATCTATTTATCACCGACATGCAAATATATCAGATCCAAAGAATCCAGTCAATTTCATTACGGTATCCATCAATACCACTACCTTGCCAACCAAAAATAAGTCACGGTCCATATCAATTGCGGACCAAGTCACAATTTACAACCATATACATTACAATATACACGGTGAACCAAAAGTAGGTGGACAGTAGGTTGAATACGGTTTGTGTTATATTATATTAAATATTATAACTAAATTTATTTAAATTTTATTTTGTATTATAGTATACAAAAAATTAAATATGTATTCTCAAAATAAACGTTATCATTTACTGTCCACCTACATTTGGTTCACCCTATATATATACTTAGGAGGAAAAGTGTAGGTGTGGCTGTAAAGATTGTACAGTAATGTAGAAATGTGTGTGTGCACCCATTTTGGGTCTCCCATTTAAAGGTGTTTGCGGGGCTATTATTGTCAATTATTCTTCTGTACGTTTAGTCCGTTTTTAGCTTACACGTAAAGTTTTATTCTGGTTTGAATCTGCATCTATTTAAAACGTAATTATTTCTTCTAATTAAGATAAAGTAGATTAATTTAGTTCAAACAAAACAACAACAACAACAACAACGTAAATTATAAACGTTGGATCTTTGAATGTCGAGATTCACTAAAGAAGGAAATGAAGGAACTCTTATAACAATAGAGTAAACGGAATGAGAATAAGTACGAATACTTGTGTTTTTGGGTCCAGTTTGTGTAGAGCAAGCCCGAGATAATACGAGTGTAACTGCGATTGATACGGATAAATTTGTACTTCCGTGGGGAGTAAACGCGAGCTTTCGGCGCATCTTGCTCCTGAAGAATCATGCACACCGACTGATAATAACTGGAGGTGTCCGCGATACAAACTGACGAAAATTGCGTGAAAACGAATCCACATTTCGATATTCTTTGAACTGAGCTAAAACAAAGCATTGTTGTTTTCAGTTGTGATGAACTACTCGTACGGAATTCTAGTCAGTACATTGATACCCTATTTAGCAATGCTGCTGCGAGCTGCTCGTATCCTGAAATGGGCGTATGGGTGGAATGATGCTCTATATGAATTTTTTTTTTTAAACTTTTCATCTACCTTCCACTTAAGCTGTAACTACGAATATCCTAAGTATTGATTATATATATATATATATATATATATATGATACACACAGACCGTGCATGGAACAAGGAACTCTTCTAGGAAAATTAAATCCACTATAGTCCGAATAAGTAATGGTAAATGACAAATACTATAGTTTTTTCTTTTTCATGATGCTAGCCCGACGTGGGCAACGGCTCACTCGCAAAGAGGTCCCAAAAATATAGCTTCCCTCACGAGCTATCTGCAGAGCAAATAGGATCCAGCTTTGGGACAGGATCTAGGGTTTAAAACAGCCTAGCCCAGCTACATTTAGAACATCAATATAAGCAAAAGACTCGCTGCCTTCACGTCAGATTGAATACATCAAAGAAAAAGGGGTAACTATTATATTTTTAGCCAAAAACCAAAACTTAAACCTCAACTGGCAGAATTGAGCGTCCACTTTTCAAGGCACATAACATGGCCGTTTCATGATGGGAATGAACTCAGAATGGTTCCCTGAGGTTTTTTATGATACACACAGACCGTGCATGGAACAAGGAACTCTTCTAGGAAAATTAAATCCACTACAGTCCGAATAAGTAATGGTAAATGACAAATACTATAGTTTTTTTTTTCTTTGCTAGTGACCCGTTGCCCACGTCGGGCTAGCATCATGAAAAAGAAAAAACTATAGTATTTGTCATTTACCATTACTTATTCGGACTATAGTGGATTTAATTTTCCTAGAAGAGTTCCTTGTTCCATGCACGGTCTGTATGTATCATAAAAAACCTCAGGGAACCATTCTGAGTTCATTCCCATATATATATATATATATATATATATATATATATATATGCAAGTTGTCAAAAATGTATGCAGACTATAAATCAAAATAATTTATTAAATAACACAACGAGGTTCGATGTTGAGTATCTGGGGAAACAATATGTTGCAGCAACTAGTTTACTGACGCAGATGTTCAATATGTTGAAAATGGACAAACTGTCCATCATCGCTCTTCTCTTTACCTTTTAATATTTTTTATCAACGTACATAGTCTATATACATTTATATGTAGTGGCTAGCATCGCTGACTACGAATCCACCGGCCTTGGTTTCAATTCGCGGCGCCAGTTCACCCAGCTATTGAGTCTTCCATACAAAAAAAATTGGTTGGTAGGTAAATGGGTACCCAGGATGGCCTACTAGGGTGTATCAATTTTGGGGGTGAAATGACTAAATTGAAAATCATGTGATTTGGTAGCAATTTAATGTAATCATTTGGCATACAAAATAATAGCCTTGCTTCAAAAACAATAAAAAATAACCATGTCCTTTTTGCTGCGGTTCCTTGACATCAGCATTCGGCTTGCTACTTGCGCTTTGATGTAGCCTTCTCGCCTCTCGTGACTGTAAACTTGACTAGCTGCTTCTGTGACCATTTTCACACATCTCTCCACACTCTTGAGTGTGAGAAGGCCACTTTGGCACTTGCATTGGGGCCTCTTTAAGTTGTGTTAAATCTTTGTTTGTTATACATGTTGTCAGTGGTGGCTCCAAAACTTCCGAACTCAAGTTAACTAATTCTGACAATTTCGGGGCATTGACGTTTGTCGGAGGTACCTTCCTTGTCTGAACAGAGCAGTCTCCCAGCTGGTCATCATCTAGTGATGTTCCTCTAAGCTTTAGAATGATTTCCACAGCTTCAGTTCGCTCTTTGGTACATTGGCTGCAGAGTATTGCTTGCAAAATTGCCTCTGGCCTAGCATACGAAGCGGACCTTCTCACCACAGGTAGGTAACACGATGTCCACCACTACTTTCCTTTGGGTTCTCAGTAGCTGTAATTGAAACAAGATGTGGTTGGGCCCCTCCATCCACATTGGATTAAGTTTTACATTGAACCAGTGAGGAAGATAAAACCCAATAATAAATTCAACAATCAACGTTAAATTCTGTAGCATTTTGCCCTTCAGTGCATGTTTGGAAACCCAAATCCTGCAGAAACGAATCGCTGTAGTTAACCAACGACTGTGACTTACGGGTCCAATCTCCAAGAGAGCCAGATTTTGAGGCAACTCTCCTGATCTGATTGCTTGAACAATACGATAAGCGTAAGATTGATCCGTGCTGAGGTCTTTGATAACTTCTTCAGACAACACTGGAAGGGGAGGGCCTACTTCGACCTTTGGAAATTGTGTATTTATTTCTAATTCCGTTGCTTCATCTAGCATGTTGCCAAGGGGGCCTGACCACTTGTTGTTGCTCTTTGTAGGACCATCAAGTTCCTGGATGAGACGACGAAGAGGTAGTTCCCCTGTGTGCAAATCACATACAATCCAAACAAGCTGGCTTCCAAGTTTTTTCTCTAAATGCGTCATAACACCGCCCTGCCATCCAGTGTTCACCGCAGTTGAGTCTCCACCAACGGCCTGCAGTGAACTGTCAAGTCTTCTTTCTTGAAGCCAACATATTATTTGATCAGCAATTGCCTCTGCATGTTTCTTGCCTTCTACTTCTGCTTCAGGAACAAAGTGAAACAAATAGCGGCCACCAGGTTCGGAACACACAGAGTAGTGTTCTTCTTTGATGAGACCGGGAAACTTTCTGTCCATTCCCTCTACCTCTAGGAGAACTTTTGTGTCATCTCTTCTTCCATCAAGCAAAAGGCAAGAGAGACCTTCCTCCTTCAAATCTTTTTCATGCTGATCAGATATTTCCTTCATTATTTTTTCTTGTGCTCTTCTTATCTTATTATGATCTATCACTAAGGATGTATCCTCTCGGCTGATGAGGCCTGCATCTATCCAAGCGGCAGTGGCAATCTCTGCAGTCTCTCGTAGCCCCGTATGGTGGCGAATACTGGCAAGGGCAATGTTTGAGAATGTCTTTAGTGTTGTATTTCATTCTCTTCGGCGAAGGTTCAGATGGCATTTTGGAGCTATCATCTGATGTTGCTTCTTTCTGTTCATCTGAAGAGCTTTCGAAGAAGTGAAAAACCTCTTGATAGAGCTCTTCATCTCTTTGGGTGGCTTCTTCACTCTTCTTTTTCTTCCTTTCTTCCCCCTCTCGGATTTTCTCCTTTTTCTTAGCAATAACAATCTGTTTTTTGGTTTCTGAATAATCTGCCGAACCAATCTGCATACTTCCTTGGCCTCCTGCCTTTGTTCTCTGCGCCAGCTCCAAAACAGGGATCTTCTTCTCACGAGGACAGCGACAATCAATGTGAGGGTGAGGTTGTCTTCTGCATGAGGGAGAACAATTGGCTTCAGAACACAACTCAATGGGACACTGGCAGTTAAAAATGTCAAGAAGAGTATCAAGTGTGTGCAGAAATTTATTTTTCTTTGTTAGTTTTCCTTTACCAAGTGATGTCTCAACTGCTTTGTGCCACAGCTTTGTTAATTTTAGCTCAATAGTTCTATACTGATTGAGTACAGGTGGTTTGAATAACACATTAGCTTTTTTCCACTGATGCAGAAGAGGGGGAATCATGTCCCTTATGAGCTCTTTCTCTGTGTAGTTCCTTCTATCCTTTGTATTTTGTTCACGAAGGAGTAACCCTAGTCTCAGCATGTCTCGCACTGTTGGTAGTTCTGATACGGGAACCTCCTTGCCTGTACCGACTAACAGGCTCAAGTGGCATGACGACTGACCTCTTGTCTTCAATTTTGGCATCTTAGGAATATCTGAAAAGAAAGAAAAACATTTAAGTATTTTATATCAATTACGATGTTTCAAAGTTTAGTCATTCGATGTTCTAAAATTCAATAAAAAAATATTTCATGGGATTACAACATAATTAGACAGAAGAATATGATAATAATAAATAATTGTAATAATCGATAATCCATACTTACAGTTAAACTGTAGTATTCGTCTAGTAGAATAACTATGAAGTAGGTACAAGAGCAATAACAGCAAACCACCGTCTATGACATCTAAGAGGCAACTGAGGACTGAGAGTGAGGGACAGTTCTATTCATTTTTGTGACTTGTACATTGTACAACAACTATATGACCTTGAAAACACTCCATATGCGATCAGTGGGATAATTTTGTGACAGATGAATAGTTAATCAATTTATGTCCTATTATTTAGTAAAAGAGTCAATTTCTGAAACTTTAAGGTAAAATTGATGTAGGTAAGGGTTATTTTATTTCATTTTGGTTGGCCAATTTCAAGTTTTGACATGAAAAGACACTATATTTTCACTACCAAAATTGATTTTAAAAAAGTTGACAAAATTGACACACCCTAATGGCCTAGTGATTAAAATGCTAGGCTGCTGCTGCTCGGGAGGTCTTGAGATCTAGTCCGGACGAGTAGTTTATAACGTCTAACCGCCCGTGGTGGGTCGTGGTTCGGATTCCACGTTAGCTGTAGGTCTAAGGTGATGCAACACGCTTGACCTTCGTCAGAACAAACAATTCGGGCGGAAGCCAAACAAAGCCTACCATATATATATATATATATATATATATACACACACACACCGTTACCTCGTTGCGGTTTCGTGCGTCGGTCTCTCTTCACAGGAAGGTCAAGCTGGTGGCCCCGCCTCTAGGCCTGGCTTGGTGGAGGAGCGAGTTGCTCTCTTACGCTCCACCGTACATAGCCAGGTACACCCGGCTCATCTGGTACCGTCTTGATCCAGGCAGTTGAATTCTTTACAGCCATCAATCTTGGCTGTGAAATGTCTGCGTTTCTTCTAGTTTATTAATTTCTCCCTTTTTATATGGGCACGTCACAACTGAGCAGTATTCAAGTTTTGGTATGATCAGTGTTCTCAGTCGGGGAATCATTACTGTCTTGTCCCTCCTTTTGAACGTTCTTAGTACCTGTCCCGCAACTCTTTTTGCTTTGTTTATTGCTATATAATTTTGTGTCTCGAATTTGGCATCATCGGTCATTATTACCCCAGGTCGACCATTTTCGTGCTTCTCTGAATTTCCTGTCTATCTGGAGCATAATATGCAGTCTGTTTTATTTCCTCATTTCTACCATATCTCAAAAGCTAAAATTTCTCGGTGTTAAATGTCGTATTGTTGTCTTCTGACCATTTGTATATTTTATTTGTGTCCCTCTGCAAGGCCTCCACTTCATTTGCCTCACTGATCTTTGTATCGTTCGCAAATGATGTTACTATACTGTTGCTGTTAACTCCACTGTCTATGTCTATTAGCATGATAATGAACAGGAGTGGGGCCAGCACTGTACCTTGTGGCACTGACCTACGTACTTCTGATTCTGATGATGATATCCCTTGAATTTTGACGACCTGTAGTCGTTCTCTGAGGAAGTTATAGATCCATTTTCCCACTTTGCCTGTTATTCCCCTACGTTTCATTTTATGTGCTATTATACCATGATCGCAGTATAAGGGTGTAGCTATTTCATTTTTACAGGTTTTAATTAATAGTGCGTTCCATTTGTCGGGACCTGCAGCTGAATGTGATTTCATTTGTCCTATAGCTCTCGCTACATCTTCTGGGATAAAATCAAAGTCTGTTATACATTCTCCTTGCAATTTCTCTTCGAAGAATGCATCTATGTCAGGTATCGCTTTGTCACTTTTTAGGGTACTGAAGACCGATTCATACTGGGTTCTCAATGTTTCAGATATTTCTTTTAGATCGTCTGTTAGTTCATTATTCCCTTTCCTTAAGGGCCCGATAGTAGCGCGCGTTTTTGTTTTCCTTTTCGTATAGCTGTAGAGGTATTTTGGATTTTCCTTTATTGCTTCTACCGCCTTTTCCTCTTCCCTGTCTGTATGACCCTTTATCAGAGTTTGTATTTCACTATCGATACTCTCCAGTTTTTCTTGTATTACTTTCCTAGCATTGTTGTCTCCGCAATTTGCTAACTTCGTCGCTACTCTCTTTCTTTTGCGATATTCTTCTCTTTTGTCGCTTTAGCCAGTTCCTCTTTCCTTTTGGCTGTGCTTTCGGAGCATATTTTTCCAAAATTCTCAACGTCTTTTCTTTCAAGGTTGTTAGCATTTCCTCAGTTGTCTTATTCTCTAAAGCTGTTCTCCACTCTATTTGGGCCATGTGTGATCTGATTTCTTCCCAATTTATGGTTTTTGGAGTTAAGGTTAAAAGCCCCAAATTTGTTTCTTCCTTCCGTATGTGTATTGTCTTTTAAAGTTATCGCCATATTTTTGAAACTCGATTATATTGTGGTCTGAGATAATAGTTGGGGTTATTTTTATATCGGCAATCAAGATATATATTATATATATATATATATATATTATATATATATATATTATATATATATATATATATAGAGAGAGAGAGAGAGAGAGGAGAGAGAGAGAGAGAGAAGAGAGAGAGAGAGAGTTATAATTGAAAGTGCGTTTCTACCCATTATTTATATTTTCTCGTTGTCAGCTTTCATATAAATTGAATTTAGAAGGAAGAAAAATTCAGGTATCCTTTCCTCTCTGTACTTTTATGTTTTGGTATGAAGGCAGAGTACATTAAAGGCTTTTACGGCTCTTCTGCTTTTAGTATTAATAAAAGTTAACGTTTATTCCTGAATCATTAAAATAGGACGCATAAATAGCGCGTCTTCGGGTCTGACGTATCACACGAAAAAACATTTTAAATTTCTTTGACCTTATTCTTACTTATACCGCGAAATGTTTGCCATTCCACGCTTCATCGGTTAATTAAACATCATATTAATTAGTAAATCTAATTAAGGTGTCTTCATTGCCGTTATTTATTAGCGAAGTCGCATTAAATTTTAAAGTTATGCTTGCATATTTCGAGTCACGGCTCGTAAGTCATAATAGTTGTTATTTCATTTGATGAAAACGGAGAGTGTGCTTCTCATACATCATACGAGACCATCGAAGGAAGAAGAGGCTAAGCGACAAAAGTAAAAAATGCCAGAAAATGCAATTAAAGTTGTACTAAATTTGAAAGTGCCATAACTTTTGAAGATATTGCGTCTCGAAATATCTTCAAAGGTTCAAAAGTTATGGCACTTTCAAATTTAGTACTTCCTTTAACCGCGTTTTCGGGCGTTTTTTTTAACTTTTGTCGCTTAGCCACTTCTTCCTTAGAGATCTTCATACGCATCACCAGTCTGATCGCGATAAAGAAATGGCAATAAACGCGCGCCTGAAACGAAAGTAAACCCGACTAGAAACGCGTAACGTAGAAGTAGATATAATTTTAAACGTTAAAATTTTAATAAGAAAGAAGAAAAAAAAAAAAAAATTATAAATGAACTTCAGTTATTAACGTTAATTTTCGGAAAAAAGTTCGCCTAAAAACGTAATTTCCATCTTCAGTCGACGTGAACGGAACGAGCCTCCGCGTGTTAGCGATAACTCGCGTGGCTAAAACAATTAGAGATTAAAGTCTGGTCATGGAAAACACTCTATTTAAAATAAAGAATCTTAGTTTATACAGGGCGTTCGGAAAGTCACTGTGCACTTATATTTATTTAATAGCATACAATAGTATAACATTGCATATATGATAGAGGTTATGGATGGGACCATCAGAACTTATAAAAGGTGTTGAAAGTGATGTCCTTTAACAGGCCTGGACCCGTCTTATTTTATTTTGAAACACCTTTGTCAGTTCTTCTTTTGAAATATAAAAAAAACATTAATTATATAAGTGCACAGTGACTTTCCGAACACCCTATATAAGAGGGTTATTTCTGCCTCTATACTAACGGTCAGACGGACATATGGCAGAGGTGACTTCTACGGCTAAACGTAGAATACGAACCATCATCATCTAGACGCGGAGGAGGGACATCGATCCAACTACTTCCCAGACGCAATATCGCTTAATTTCTCTGATCGTAGGGAGCGGTAAAATAACATGAGCACTACGTAGCCCTAATTATATGGTTAATATGCATTTTTGACCCCGATAATGCGGATGTCGAAAAATAGTAACGTATGATTACGCCCAATTTACAAGGTGAATCGAACACGATAACTGATAAAATTAAAATATGCGATAAATATAGTTATACGCTCGTTCACATATAGAAGGAACAACTACGAGATTCACTACATAATTCTATATATATAACCATGTAACTAATAAACACAAAGAATATTTACGTACCTTGCACGATCATTCTCGTACAGTTGTTGGTTGTATCCCAAAAAACACAATGCGGTTTATATATATATAATATATATATATATATATATATATATATATATATATATATATATATATATATATATATATATATATATATATACAGTATATATGATACACACAGACCGTGCATGGAACGAGGAACTTTTCTGGGAAAATTAAATCCACTATAGTCCGAATAAGTAATGGTAAATGACAACACTAGTTTTTCTTTTTCATGATGTTAGCCCGACGTGGGCAACGGGTAATTCGCAAAGAGGCCCCACAAATACAGCTTCCTTCACCAGCTATCTGCAAAGCAGATAAGATCAAGCTTTGGGACTGGATTCTGTCCCAAAGCTGGATCCTATCTGCTTTGCAGATAGATGGTGAGGGAAGCTCTATTTTTGGGGCCTCTTTGCGAGTGACTCGTTGCCCACGTCGGGCTAACATCATGAAAAAGAAAAAAACTATAGTGTTTGTCATTTACCATTACTTATTCGGACTATAGTGGATTTAATTTTCCCAGAAGAGTTCCTTGTTCCATGCACGGTATGGGTGTATCATGAAAAACCTCAGAGGACCATTCTGAGTTCCATCCCATATATATATATTTTAATTCATCGATGCATTCATAGTTTACGCACACACACACACACACACACACACACACCATATGTTAATATGTACCGTATATGAATACCATATGAACATACTGTATAATGGGTAGGAAATACAAAGGATTCTCCTTGTTAATGGGGATGGGCACAAAATGAGTATAGATATGACGGAGACCTATCGAGGATTTTTGGGTCATTGTTTATTTGTCAACGGAATAACAGTGGACTGAAAGTGGAATGTGTAAGAGCAGATAAATCTGCAAGTATCCATGGATGGTTCCTAACACATTGCATGGCAAGTCTGGACAGTGGTTTACCCTATTCATGAATGAATTATTTCATACTATATATATATATATATATACAAAGTAAATAGACACCTTCGGTTTTTCCTTAGTTTTTTGAGTTGATAATAAAAGTCGGTAAATAATAAGAGATTTATTGAATCAATATATTTAGAATGGTATTGCTTTCTCCTTTATATTACGTAGAGCTGGCACACTTTCTGGCATTCCATTGATGAGCTTTGCCATTCGTTTCTGATTCTTGAGGACAATCATATCATCGTGATGTCTATTTACTTTTGTCAACCCTCTGTAGTTTATAATGGTAATCCATTCAATTATATTTATGTTAGTTTTCAAATATATATAATATATATATATATATATATATATAATATATATATATATATAATATATATATGTTAAACACAGACCGTGCATGGAACAAGGAACTCTTCTGGGAAAATTAAATCCACTATAGTCCGAATAAGTAATGGTAAATGACAAATACCACAGTTTTTTTCCCCTTTCATGATTTCAGCCCGACGTGGGCAACGGGTCTCTCGCAAAGAGATCCCATAAATATAGCTTCCCTCACCAGCTATCTGCAAAGCAGACAGGATCCAGCTTTGGGACGTGGATCTAGGGTTTAAAGCAAGCCTAGATCCCTACACTCAGAACCTCTATATAAGTAAAAGACCCGCTGCATTCACGTCGTGCTGAATAAATCAAAGAAAAAGGGGGTAACTACTGTATTTTTAGCCAAAAAAAAACCAAAACTTAAACCTCAACCGGACATTGAGCGTCCACTTTTCAAGGCACGAAACACGTCCGTTTAGTATACACAAACTCAGAATGGTTCCCTGAGAACATTAATGTTAAACACAGACCGTGCATGGAACAAGGAACTCTTCTGGGAAAATTAAATCCACTATAGTCCGAATAAGTAATGGTAAATGACAAATACCACAGTTTTTTTCCCCTTTCATGATTTCAGCCCGACGTGGGCAACGGGTCTCTCGCAAAGAGATCCCATAAATATAGCTTCCCTCACCAGCTATCTGCAAAGCAGACAGGATCCAGCTTTGGGACGTGGATCTAGGGTTTAAAGCAAGCCTAGACCTACACTCAGAACCTCTATATAAGTAAAAGACCCGCTGCATTCACGTCGTGCTGAATAAATCAAAGAAAAAGGGGGTAACTACTGTATTTTTAGCCAAAAAAAAACCAAAACTTAAACCTCAACCGGGACATTGAGCGTCCACTTTTCAAGGCACGAAACACGTCCGTTTAGTATACACAAACTCAGAATGGTTCCCTGAGAACATTATATGTTAAACACAGACCGTGCATGGAACAAGGAACTCTTCTGGGAAAATTAAATCCACTATAGTCCGAATAAGTAATGGTAAATGACAAATACCACAGTTTTTTTCCCCTTTCATGATTTCAGCCCGACGTGGGCACGGGTCTCTCGCAAAGAGATCCCATAAATATAGCTTCCCTCACCAGCTATCTGCAAAGCAGACAGGATCCAGCTTTGGGACGTGGATCTAGGGTTTAAAGCAAAGCCTAGATCCTACACTCAGAACCTCTATATGCACGGTCTGTGTTTAACATATAATGTTCTCAGGGAACCATTCTGAGTTGTGTATACTAAACGGACGTGTTCGTGCCTTGAAAAGTGGACGCTCAATGTCCCGGTTGAGGTTAAGTTTGGTTTTTTTGGCTAAAAATACAGTAGTTACCCCTTTTTCTTTGATTTATTCAGCACGACGTGAATGCAGCGGGTCTTTTACTTATATAGAGGTTCTGAGTGTAGGGATCTAGCTTGCTTTAAACCCTAGATCCACGTCCCAAAGCTGGATCCTGTCTGCTTTGCAGATAGCTGGTGAGGGAAGCTATATTTATGGGATCTCTTTTCGAGAGACCCGTTGCCCACGTCGGGCTGAAATCATGAAAGGGGAAAAAAACTGTGGTATTTGTCATTTACCATTACTTATTCGGACTATAGTGGATTTAATTTTCCCAGAAGAGTTCCTTGTTCCATGCACGGTCTGTGTTTAACATATAATGTTCTCAGGGAACCATTCTGAGTTTGTGTATATATATATATATATATATACTGTATATATATATATATATATATATAAAGTCATGGTGGGATTTTAAATAGCTATATTATTGCAACGAAACATGATAATGAGATGAAAAAAAGGCAAATTGAAGAACAACTCTAAAAGAATAACTTTATTTAACGTAGTTCGATATGGGCTCCTCTGGTAGCCCTGCAGACATCTAGGCGGTGATTCAATTCCAGCCACACACGCCCAAGAACATCAGGAGTGACGGATGCGATAGCTTCCGTGATTCGCTCGTGCAAGTGATGAATATCCCTAATGGGTACACTGTACAGTGTACACGCTTTGCTTGACGTAACCCCACAAATAAAAGTCCAAAGGTGTCAGGTCCGGAGAGCGTGGAGGCCATGGCTTCCATCCTCCTCTTCCTATCCATCTCTGTGGAAATTTTTCATTAAGGAATTCTCGAACAACGTTGGCATAGTGCGGAGGAGCATCATCTTGCTTAAAGATGACATTATTGTCAATAAATTGGGGTACTGCAAAATGTTCCAACATAGCGAGGTAGTTGTGTGACGTCACAGTGGGTTCCGCGAAGAAAAATGGGCCAATCACTCGATCTCGTGCTAGAGCACACCACACATTAACTTTCGGGCTATTACGCTCATGTTCAACATAGGCATGTGGACAGCCTAGACTAACTACGAGATAAAGGTTAAGCTTAGCCTAGACTAACTACAAGATACAACTTTGAGAGTTGTTCTTAAATTTGGCATTGTTTCATCTCATTATCATGTTTCGTTGCAATAATATAGCTATTTAAAATCCCACCATGACTTTACGGACACACATCACCGCCTAGATGTCTGCAGGGCTACCAGAGGAGCCCATATCGAACTACGTTAAATAAAGTTATTCTTTTAGAGTTGTTCTTCAATTTGCCTTTTTTTCATCTCATTATCATGTTTCGTTGCAATATTATAGCTATTTAAAATCCCACCATGACTTTACGGACACACTGTGTGTGTATATATATATATATATATATATATATATATATATATATATATATATATATATATGGTGTAATATGGTATTGGCGCAGGAGCTGTTAGGGACAGGTCCGTGGCACTACTAATGGATGTGGAAGACGAAGAAGAGACTTCGTACAAAAACTCGAGACAGACAATTAATAGGAGAGCAAACGCACAGCCAAGACGGCTCGGTCGCCCGTCCGCGTCTGCTGCCCTTGGCTCCAATCCAGTCGGCGGCTCTCGAGGCCCGGCCCCCGCAAACGTCCTTCCGAAGAGGGAATACGGGGAGATGGGGGCCAATATGGCAGATGGGGTGGAAAGAATATATGGGATTATGAGGTGTGTGTGTGTGTGTGTGTGGGGCCATAAATGAGATCGAGTGTGTGATAAATGACGTGGTGAGGTAACTTTTCTTATGAGGTAACACCTTTGGTACCTCGAAACATTAACATATGTATATAAAAAAAATCTAGAAACATTTGTATTGTCGGAAAAAAAGATACGTTCGTCCTGAATCCTGATTAGGTTAGGTTTAGGTTAGATTAGTGAGTACTTCACTATTTAATTACTTAACAGAAACCACACCTCGAACCCTCAGTTGCGCCCTAAACACTTATCACGCCTTTCTCGGTTCGATGGTACTAAGATTATGTTAAATTAGGTTTGGCTAATTAGTTCTTTAGTTATATAGATTTAAAAAAGTCGGTACTTCGCTTATGTGGAGATTCGCACATTGTGTGTGTGTGTGTGTGTGTATGTATGTGTGAGGGAGTTTCGTCGGCTAAGTATAAATGCCCATACATTGAAAATGAAAGGGAAAATGGAATGGAAGATAACTGATAGTCACATTAGAACACTGAATTAGTTGCTTATCTCTCCGACCACGAGATCATATCGAAGCGAAAGACAAACTTCGATTTCAGAGAATAAAAATAAGATTGAAGCATTCTGATTTTGCGGCGAACGGCAGTTTCGTACGTGTGGCGTGTTACGATATCGCTTTCCCCTATATCAACGAAGTTAATTAAGCGGCATCGGGTCTGGGTATGGTAATTAGATGGATGATCGTCCTCTATATACGTCCGGATGACGTAGTGATCCGGGGTTTAGGGATTCTAAGTTAAGTCGTACGTCTTCTTTGTCGTATGGCCCTGACTGTTAGCGGGGAAGCAAAAATCATTCAATTTCCAACAAAAACGCGTAAAATGCAAATGTAATCGGTTATGTCAACCCTTACCGTGAACTGTGGTCAAAGTTACGAATAGAAAATACTTTACAACAACGCGTCAACACACTTTATAGAAGAGCTCATCGCTTATGAGGCACCTCTTTTATTGCCAATTTATGCAGGACTTATAAATAAACTTATCATATAAAGGGCTTTGTTACATTTTTAAAATGAATTTCGATCCACATAACTTTTCATTTTGTTCGTGTAACGAAATAATATCGCCATAAAAAGGAGGTAGAATTACGTTTTCTTCATTCGGTTCGGCGTCGCGTTT
Organism: Bathynomus jamesi; assembly: GCA_023014485.1. Taxonomy (NCBI): domain Eukaryota; kingdom Metazoa; phylum Arthropoda; class Malacostraca; order Isopoda; family Cirolanidae; genus Bathynomus; species Bathynomus jamesi. Next base: position 274,979 of record JAJOZX010004305.1, read on the forward strand.
CGAGGTGTAACTATAACTTGAC
>JAJOZX010004305.1:277500-418397 GCA_023014485.1 Bathynomus jamesi
AGATACGGGTTGTTCAGCTGCACGATGAACATTATACTATTATACTACGAGACTCAATCAATACCTGTCAAGAATGTATGGATAGGATTGAAACTGATGCTCGCTTTCTTTCAAATCTTATTTGTAGCAACGAAACAACTTTACATACCTCTGGTAGATTAAACCGCTAATTGGGGGGAAATAAAATCCACACAAACATATGATCATAGAGAGAGATTCGCCAAAAGTGAATGTTTGGTATGCTTGTTAGGCGATCGCGTTTGTGGACCCTTTTTATTCCGAAGACAAAACCGTTAATGGAGGAGCTTATCTTAGGATGTTTAAAAAAGATAAAGAAAAAGAGTTCTTTGTTTCTCATGTACGACAATTTTCAGGTTTATTGCAACGTGCAACGTTTCAACAGGATGGTGCACCGCCTCATTTTGCTCGTATTGCGGGTGCGTATGTTTTTAGACGAAACCATTCTCAGGATGGTGGGTTGGCCGAGAAGGACCTACAAACTGGCGAGCTCGTTCTCGCAACTCATCTCTTTAGATTTTTATCTTTATTTTTATCTTTGGGGATACGTAAAGACAACCGTGTATCACAACAAACCAAGGGATATTAATGACCTAAAAATACGCATTAGAGATAACTTACTATCAGTTCCTGTAACTGTTTGAGACAAATGTTTTCACTGAATTAAAATGTATATTTCATTTACTTAATGAAATTGATAGAAGAAATGTGGACATATAATAAATATCAGATATAAAACCTGAAACGTTACTGAATCAAATCCCCTTTAAATTTTCCTTTTCCCAATGTAGCAATTATATAAATAGTTACTGTATTAATTTCTTTTTGTACCATTCATTTAAATACTCCATATATATATATATATACACACACAGGGTTGTGCGTAACCTTTTGCTACGGGTGCGAACCAAAGTAAACAAAAATACAATAAAAAATAGTATACCGTTTGAAGGCTTTATTCAAACTGAATAGAAAAACGTATCAATATCTCGTATGCTTGCCATTAGCCGCACGCGCGGATCTCAGACGTTTAGGGTATGATTTCGGCAAACGTTCAAACAAACCTCTCTCGTGTTCAAGTTCTTGGAGGATAGTTTGAATGTGTTGAAGGAGGATCTCTTGAGAATATCAGTTGGGATCAAGTTCCTCCAGCACAAAATCTTCTACTTTGTCCTCGGAAAATCGTTCCAAAGTGCTCTACTACGTTCAGATCAGGGGAATATCCTGGCCATTGAGTCCGATCAAAGAAATCAATCCCAGAGTCTCTCAAAAGTTGTTGAGTGGCATTTGCGCGGTGGCATGGAGCACTATCATGAAGATAAACCATTTTCGAATTGTCCGTTACATTTTGTGGATTTGAAAGTAATGGAATAACATTTTCGGTACGAAAAGTCTGCCGATAATATGCACCATCTCTTGAAGTGCTTTCACCCACATCATTTTGACAACATTGAATCAAATGAATATCGCAATGCAACGAGGTTTATTGCAGAGCTGTTGATAATGTTTATGGTCTTCAAAATCTTCTCAGAAAAGTGACCACACTCCCTCATTTTGATAATTGTCCGACGAACAGTTCAAACGAAAAAGTCATCACTTGGTACCAGGTGCATGAAATCATTTTCATTCCACAGACGCAAATGCTTGTTGGAGATATAATCGGCTTTGGGATCACATAGAAAGGCTTCAATCCTTGCCTCGTGCGATATCGCTGAATCGTTGACCGGTCAAGAGCCTTCTTTCGCCTCTCCAAAATAATTTTGGGTACTTGAGTGCAGCTTCATCGCCTTTTTCCACTACTTTCAGTCACAATGTCTTTGCTCTTCTGAGGATTTTTTGGACCTTCCTTCGCCAAATTTTGTAAAGCAGGAATCGTATCCCTTCTTCCCATTGTTAGTCACACATCTTTCACTACGATGAAGTTTTTGGGCGATCCACTTCGATTGATCAAAGTTGCATCTGTTTCCATTGCTTCTCGATAGGCATTTGCTTGAATTCGATCTACCACACGTCGTTCTTCACTATTTCCAACGACACCAGTCATCGTCACCTTCAGTTATTGATCTGAAATCACAATGAAATTATCGATTAAAACGTATAACACATCTACTTTGGCAGTCCAGTAAAGTTCCCTTCTCCCATAGTAAAAGGTTATACACAACTCCGTACAAGGGCAGATGAAATTAAAATAAAAAAACGATATATATATATATATATATATATATATATATATATATATATATATATATATATACACTGTATAATATATACACTGATGTTGTATGCGGTCAGCATCTTCAATCACATTTGATTTTTAAAACATAATGTATGCTCGCCTCTGATCAAATGGTGATTTAGTATCGGCGATTTTCCATCCAGCTGTTAGAGGAGAGAAATGGGGGGTTGAGGGATAGGGAGTTTAGTGAGTTCTGATTCGTGTATATATATATATAATATATATATATATATATACAGGGTGGGAGAAAAGTCTTTAAGGATTTTATACATGCAAATAATTTGTTAATAATAAAGAAATTCCAATGATATCACTGCAGTGTCTGCGATACTTTTCAAAGCAACTATACAAGGCCAGTAATGATCCTAGCCCCAGTGAGCGTCATGTCAGTAAGGATGGAATATAGTAATGAAGAAAAAGTGTACCTTGTATCGTGGGCTATTTCTTATAATAATTGTGAAGAAAGTTTGCGTTTATTTCAAGAAAAATATAATAAACCACCACCAAATGCAACCATCCTTCGATACTGGAAGCTCAAACTTTTGGAAACAGGGAGCCTGGGAAAAGATCGTCCAAGAAGCGGAAGGCCAGTAACGGCGACAGGAGACAATAACAAAGAAAATGTCCTGGCCAGTTTTCAAGTCGATCTAACAACTTCAATGAGAAAAGTCACAGAGAAATTAGGTATTTCCAGATTTTCAGTAGCAAAACTATTGAAATCACAGGGGTATCACGATTACAAACCCATTTACTCTCAGCTCATATGCGACGATGATTCTGATAGAGGGCTGCAGTTTGCTGAAACAATGAGACAAAAGCTCAACAGTAATCCAGATTTCCTTCGAAAGATCAAATTTTCAGATGAATGTGTCTTCGGTTTTACGAGTAAAGGAAACAAACACAACATTCACTACTGAGCGAAAAAAAATCCAAAAATATGGTTGGATAACCCTGTTAAAACGGCTACACTAACAGTTTTGGCGTGCATTGGTTATTCAGGACTCGTTTCCTTTGACCTATCGAGAGATACGATGGATGGAAAACGCTATTGTCAGGTATTGAGAGATAAAGTTTTGTCACAGTTTACTAATGGCGTTGGCAGGAATTGGATTTATCAACATGATGGAACGCCACTACATTACTCTGCAGCTGCCCGTGAGATTCTGGATGCGAACCTTGAAGGAAGATGGCTTGGGCGAGGAGGTCCCATCGAGTGGTTAGCCAGATCACCTGATTTAACCCCATGTAATATCTGGCGTTGGGCTTATTTACGTGACAAACTCTACACTCCTAGTTTCATTTATCCAAATGTGAATACCCTTGGCCGCAGAATAGATGAAGATTTGAAAAGGATCCCACTCGATAAGTTTAGAAAAACACTGAAGAGTTTCGCAGAGAGAATCCACAAATGTATCATAGCGGATAAAGAACTCTTTGAAGATTAAATTACAATTTAACAAAATATTTGTATGAATAAAATTCTTATAGACTTTTTGTTCGATTTGTTTCATTTGAACACTTATCTGTAAAATGTTAACTAAATAGTTATGTATAAAATCCTTAAAGACTTTTCTCCCACCCTGTGTGTATATATATATATATATATATATATATATATATATATATATATATATATGGTTTTATTAATACTGAGAGAGTATAGAAGCCTAATCTTCCATCTTCTTTCGTGTTAATCTTAACGCATTTTTCCTCTAGGTAGAATCAGGCACGATAGGAAGCGACAATGAACAATAGCAGAACGTGCCCATAGGCATGGCGAACGAATTCATGGGTAGTTGATACTCATTTAATAAATTGTAAATGAAGTAAAAATGTATGTTGTAATTTAGCTTTCTTTCTTTATCTTTCTCAGATTCCGATGTAAACTGTGGCTGTGAACGGTAAATATGTGCACGAACTAAGTGTATGTATGTGTGAAGTACACACGAGAGCCGTACAGTGTATCTTGTTTTTCCAACTTTCCTATACTTCCTCTCAATTTTCACGTGGGCTTTCTTGAGTAAGAGTGAGGATGAGTGTTCGATTTTTATGAATGGTTTTTAAAATGTAGCGAGATGTAATCTCTCTATAATTCCGTATATGTATTTTGTATTTCATTTCAATATTTCTTCTTCTTCTCCACTTTTACACCTTTTCTGGACTAAGCTCGGGTGGATTTCTTTCTTTCTTCATATGTCCTAAGTAAATGGTTGATGAACTAGATATTTAATCGTCTTAATCCACAACGATTCCGACACTAAAGTTAAAAGTATAAAATATATGTGGAAAGATAAATGAAAAATATTTACAGTTCGCGTCTAATGCAGGTCCCGCATCAGTATTCTCTGCGTGTGACCCCATTCAAACACTCGCGGGATTGAGTGCAAATGTCACGTCCCATTTTGAGCTTCGATTTTTTCTGAATTAAGAAGTAGTAGTAGTAGTAGTAGTAGTAGGCTAACAGACCCGAAGATCCACTCTAGTTAGGCGAAAAGAGAGAGAGAGAGAGAGAGAGAGAGAGAGTTACAAGGAAAAGAAGTACCTCAAAAGGCCTTGCGGCCCATACCGAGGAGGTACCAATGGCAACGGGTGCTAGGGAAAATTTTGTCTTTCAACTATGCTAGCAGTAGTAGAAAACTGGATAGAAAAGTAGAAGGCTCTCTCCCCACCCTCCGCTCCCTCCCTGCCAGAGGCAGGTACGGAAAAAGGTTGAAGAAAATACCTTGACCCTGGAAAAGTAGCCAAGGAAATTTTACAGGAAAGTGGAGAATATATAAATAGCTCTATATTTAGCTTGCTCACAGAGACCGAGCAAGCAAACTCCTGCAGAGTTTTCTGAGGTTTTAATCTTAAACTATGAGTGTGTTCAGTACTTTGTCTAGCCTATTTTTAAACAGATTTACACTTTGACTGGAAACAACCTCTGAGGGAAGTTGGTTCCAGATATTAACTATTTTATAGGAAAAGAAATTTCCGCAGACTGAGGTCCTAAATGTCTTTACACACTCAAATAGTGTGCAAGATTTCGTCTACCCTTTTCTTGAACTGATCCACAGAGGAACTGTTCACAACTTCCGAAGGTAACCTGTTCCATGTGTCACAGATCGTATACGTAACATAATTCCCACACACACTAGTCCTAAACCGTTTCAAATCCAACTTCCAACCATTGTTGCGAGTTGGGTTATCATTTAAACTAAACATACTTCTAAAATCGACATCGTTGAACCCTCGTAAGAGCTTGAAAACCTCGATCAGTTGACCGCGCAGCCTCCGAGTTTCAAGTGAAAACAAGTTCAGGGCGCGCAACCGTCGATTGTAGCCCATATGCCTAACGGAAGGGATTAACTTTGTGGCCCTCGCCTGCACTCGCTCCAGCCTCTCAATATCTTTCCTGAGGGTGGGCGACCAGAACTGCACAGCATACTCCAGGTACGGCCGAACAAGGGAATTGTACAGTGAGAGCACAATCTCCTTGTTCCGAAACTGAAATTGCCTCCTGATATAACCCAATAGTTTCTGGGCTTTCTTTTCCACCTCTACACACTGTTTCGTAAACTTAAGGTCGCTGCTAATTAGCAGACCCAAGTCCTTTTCTAAATCAGTCACCTCGATATTACTGCCCAACATCGAGTAGTCCGACTTGGGATTGGCGTAGCCAATGTGCATCACTTTGCATTTACCCAAGTTAAACGGCATTTGCCATTTTTCGGACCACTCTCCTATCCTACCTAGGTCCGCACGCAGTTCCTCGATCGCTTCGGGCGTCCCAACATTGGCCCCAAGCTTGGTGTCATCAGCGAATTTGGCGATCCGACTGACGATGCCACCGTCGATATCATTTATGTAAATGGTAAACAACAGCGGCCCCAAAACGGAACCCTGAGGAACCCCACTAGTGACCTAGGCCCAACCCGAACTAGCCCCTTTAATTACCACCCTCTGCCGCCTATTCCTTAGCCAGTTTTCAATCCACCTACCTATTTCCCCACCGATACCCAGCGCGCGCACTTTCGCCATTAGCCGGCGGTGAGGTACCTTATCAAAGGCTTTCTGAAAGTCGAGATAAAGTACATCAATCGCCCCACTCTTATCGTACTCACTCAACATGACGTGGAAAAACTCGAGCAAGTTGGTGAGACACGACCTATGCCGTCTAAACCCATGTTGGGAGTCCCCAAGCAGCTTGTAGGAATCCAAATGGTCAACGATTCTATCAGCTATTATCCTTTCTAATAATTTACCTACAACTGAAGTGAGACTAATAGGACGATAGTTCCCTGGACTTTCGTGATCCCCTTTCTTAAAGATAGGGGTCACGTTGGCCTCCCTCCAGTCACCAGGCACCTGGCCCATCTCCAACGATTTGTTGAAGACTGTAGCCAGGTGGGGAGCCACCTGGTCGCGCACTTCTCGCAAAACACTGGGGAGAAACTGGTCTGGCCCAGGAGCCTTAAACGCGCTCAGTTTGTATATTCTATGAGCAACGACTGTCGCGGTACATCTAACACTATCCAGGCCAGCACCTTCGTGCCTCACAGCTGGCTCGGGAATGACGCGGGTATCCTCCCTGGTGAACACTCCCGCAAAGTACTCATTAAGCACATTAGCGATGTCCGCGTCGGAGGTCCGCAGAACGCCGCTTCCGTCCTTTAAAGGACCTATCATGCTTCTAATGGGCTTTCTACTATTAACATAACTGAAGAACTCCTTAGGGTTCCCCTTGCAGAGGCTTGCCACCCGTAGTTCTTCGTTACGTTTCGCTAGCCTAACCTTCGCCTTCACTTCCCTACACAGGCGGACATACGCTTCAGTGTTCTCGTGGGAACGATTGGCCTTCGCCCTCCTATACGCTACTTTCCTATTTCGGATAGCCGAAGCGATGCCACGATTGAACCACTTTAGGCTGCGTTGAAGCAGGGGTGACCGGTTTTGAGGGTATGGCAGCAGACTGCAGCACCATAAACTCATCCCGGAATGCACTCCACACTCCCTCAACATCGCCGCCAACCTCTAACCCCATCTCTCCTACGCTATCCCTGAGGCTAACAAAGTTCGCCCGCCGGAGATCGAGCTTACTGCCTCTCGAGTTACTACGCTTCACCCGAGGGACGCACACACGGAACCTAATAAGACTGTGATCACTCCCGCCCAACGATTCGTCAACGGTGAGGCCAGTGACGAGGTTGTCTTCGGTCGTGAACACTAAGTCCAGAACGCTTTCGCCTCGTGTAGGCTCGTTGACCCACTGAGTGAGGAAGTTCTCATCAGCAAAGTCAACTAGCCTCCTCCCTTCAGCATCGGCAGTCCTGTTTTCCCACTTTATGCCGCGACAGTTGAAGTCTCCTAAAACTACACACACCCTATCCCCTAGCAGGCTACTGAGTTCGGTGTACAGGGCTGTATCCTCTCGAGGAGGAGATGCGGAGGTCTGTACACCAAGATTAACCTATAGTTCGTCCCTCCCACGTTCAGATCGACGCCAAGCAGCTCCCGTTCCGACCGGAACTGGCAGTCAACCGGACTCAACGTGTCTCTGACGTATATTAGTACCCCACCCCCCTCCCCACGGGTGCGGTCTTTGCGAAACATTCTATACCCGGGAATTTCGAACTCCCCAACGTAGTCCCTACGATCAGTATGAATCCAGGACTCGGTGATAGCAACGATATCCTGGTATTCTGATGCTAAGAGCGCCCGTAGCTCGCAAAACTTGTTCCTAATTGACCTAGCATTAAAAAGCATTGCACGAAGGGAGAGAGAGAGAGAGAGAGAGAGAGAGAGAGAGAGAGAGAGAGAGAGAGAGAGAGAGAGAGAGAGAGAGAGAGAGAGAGAGAGAGAGAGAGATTCAAAATAATAAGGAAACAGAAAATTCATAACTCAAGCTATGCTTACAGTTACGAGGGTGTAAAGCTTTCACACGCAAATAGTAGAAGTAGTATAGTATAGAACAGACAAGGCTATTCGGCAGCCAGCCACATCTGATAAAGAAAGTGGTGGAAGAAGAGCTAAGGAAAGTAGGGAAAAGTATACATAAAAGTTTTAGAGTGCTTTCACAGCATGCGTACACTTATCTCGCGCGCCCATCCACTCATTAGAAGAAAATGTGATGTAAAGAATAGCATAAAACACTACCCTACATTTATTTAATCTACACTATGCATTTTTTTTTTTTAAAGGATTTTTTTTATTTGCTAAAAAAGAAAATATGCCTTATTTCATCGCTTAAAAGTCCAAAAAGCACCATACTGTGAGGCTGCAAATTTAAAATAAATTATATGGTATACTAATATCCCTTCGCGTAGGACTGATCGAAGGAAAGAGGCACTGATCCAGAGGACTCTCCGGGTCATCATCAATAGGATAATAATCCTTAAATTATACCAGCCTCTTTACGACAAAGAAATTCGCGCGCAATATAAAAATATTTGAAAATGTGAGTATATCGCATTGTAAGAACTGTGAAATTGTGCTCTGAAATTTTCCTAGAAAAGTGTATAAAAAATAATCGTACATCTTATCCGGAAGTAGTTTCCATTAAATTAAACAAATGCTTTGCTTTTTGCAAATTTTTGACTGTGGAGAGTCTTCATTAATTTCTTGTCTCTGAGAACTCGCCAGACCCGGCCACTACAATATCCTAACTAACTCGTCCCGTAAAAAGCTTCTTTTTCAGTGATGTTTCTACGTTTAATAAAAGGCTAAAGAAAGAAGTCGGGGAGGGGAGAATGGTTTCGCGTAGAAAAGTGAAGATTCGGAGTTTTGACTCGAGTGAATTTTCATCAATGGAAATAAAGGGGGGAAATATAAAAAAAAAGTTATCATCTGAGAATTTCCAGTATTCTGAAATCAGATCTGGCCGGCACTTCCATCTACATTTACGAGCGAAGGAAAATATTATCGCCCCCAAATGAACCCCAACCAGCTTCCCCTATAACCTTCATTTACAATCATCTTCAGAGGTTGTAACGCTGTTTAATTAATAACAGAAACGTCATTTCCGTAAAACTTAATTCCCGCTCGGTTTCATTCAATATTTTATACAAAAAAATATGGTTTAAAAAAGATGAGTATGAGTATATTATATACTTTTCATTACACATATATACTATATACAATTGTAAACTGGTTTTATCAAGTGGACGCTCTTTACACGTTGAAATTTATTTTGAGGGTATAATTATAATTTGGTTAGCAACCGGTCGTTGCTAAGTACTTTTCTAAAGAATGGTCGGGTTCTTCCCAATGAATCTTAAGTCATTACTAGAAGCATTGTACGAGTATCACAAACTTTATTTCTGCATGAACTAAAGATCAATAATATTTGTAAAAATGTCCCCAACAATGTCTGGTTACTAGGCAAAAACCAAACCTTATCCGATTATCACCTAATCCATCGAAACCAACCCCAACTCCAAACTCCCCTTATACGTTTATCAAAAAACAAGAGAGACACTTCTGCTTCTTTCTCTAAAAATAAACACTAAATACGTAGCAGCGTAGTCTTCATTTAAAATTAATTAACTTTTGGGAGGTTTTGACTCCCCGGAATTCCCGCTTAAGATCTCCCGTTACTGTGAATCCAGACCCGGCCAGCGCCTTCCACTACATTAATTCAAGAGGAATGATATCTGGCCACTCCCTAACCTTAAATAAATAGCGCCTCAATTTACACTCCTCTTAATAAAGTACAACCGAAGATGGAAAAAATAATAGCGAGTTCATGCTTTTAAGATACGTGTCTAACCTATTTTTAAACATATTTCACGCGAACCTCATTACCATCGCCGCTGGAAGACTGTTCCAATTTTGATAACTAAAAGGGAAAAATTGTTCCGATACATTCTTTTCCAACTTTTACCCTTAATTTTAAAGCCATTATTTCTTGTAATATTCCCGTGATCTAGACCAAAGAAATGTCCGTAGGTGACATTATCAAGTCGATTTAACATTTTAAGCACCAGAATTAGCTCTCCTCTTAAATGTTCACTTGCGAGCGTACACAAATTTAGCTCTTTAGAAGAAAAAGACAAGCAAAAACTGACCGTTACTTTGATTGGGAAATTTTGTAGATTGGCGTGCGTTTAGTCTCATTACTATTATTATTATTATTATTATTATTATTATACGCGAGTTATTTTATCTTACAACCTAACAAGAGTTCCGTTTGGTGATTCCTCACGGCTCGTTGCCCCTCCTCTCCTCCTTAACCCTTTTACGTTTAATATTCCTGAAAACGCTGTTCCCTACAGAAGATGTTTCCTGTTAGCGTGGTTGTCCTTGGTTGTATGTTGACCTTGGGCAAGCATTCATTGGTATTTTGACACCATTCCGGTATCCTTTCGCACTATAGTATTGCGCCAACTCACTTAATATTGTCTACCGCAGGTTTAGTAGATATCATGGTTCATTTACGGCTGATACAGTATTTGTATGGGAGAAGTGGTTGTTAGCTTTCATTATTTGATTCATTTATTTTAATGCAGGAAGGAGGAGCCAAGGACGAGTGCCCGCAAGCCCCCCTACCCCCATAGAGGAAGAAGAGAGCCAAAATCAAGGTTCAATGCTTCCCAGATACTTGAACACTCTGCGTTTGAAGGTCATAGACAAGGGGAAAGATGGATTGAGGAAGATTATTCCACAGTTGACCGGTTCAGTAGATGAAAGATTGAGAATACCGATTAACCCTTGCATTAGAGAGTTGGACAGAAAAGGGATGGGAATGTGTCAAAAGTCTGGTACTGCGTGCTCTCCTCAAAGGAGGAGGCATGCAGTTAGGAAGTGTAAAGAGAAAGTGAGGCAACATTGCGGCGAAGAGAGAGGGATTGAAGACAGTTAGTAAGAGGCGGGGAAGTGATGAGACGAAAAGCCTTTGATTCCATCCGGTCGAATAGAGATGTTTCAGAAATTGTTGCTTATATTTAATACCAAAGTAACTAATATTTTTTTCTTTTTGGTTGCAGGTAAGCGAAGAGTGTCGTAGTTTGAAGCAGACTCTTGGGCACGGGGCATCGAGCTGGCGCCCGACCAGTGTGGACCAAAGTGTCTCACAAAGTTTACCAGCCACCCTGGAGTCAAGCATAAGGGTCAGTAATGATCGTTATGATCTCTATGGATGACTGATGCATTACTCTCTTCCGTGGCTTTTGGAGGCTTTGGAGTAGACATTTCGGCACTTTATAACTAATTAGGACCATCTCAGTCGTTATACGATTGTGACCTATAAACAGTATTTTATGGCACTCATTAATCCATTCAAAAAGGGGAGAAAACGGGCCCAAAAAATAAAGTTTTACCCAGATAAGAAATTCACATTAAATTTTAACTCTTCATTAGTGTTAAGGATTTTTATTCTTAAAGTTTATTATAAGTTTAGCATACAGGGTGATTTCGCGAGAAATCATAACCTTAAAGAACCCTTTAAATTCTCTTCACAACATTCAGGAGACCTTTTCAAAAATATTCATTAAATTTGTTTCTACAATTCTTAAATCTTTTTTAACTGTAGATCATCGATCATACGTTTAAGAATCGAAGTGTGTATATATATATATATATAATTTTATTCAAGTCTTACGTTTATTTCAACATTCCAGTATAGTTATTTCTTTCAATAACTTTTAGTACCACCATTATTAAGGGCCTTTACTATTAAGTACAATATATACGAATTAGACCATAAGTTATAAAGTATAGTTAGAAGTTAGATTTTAAAGTAAATAAAGTATACTAACCTAGTATTAAGAGTATATTAAGTATTATTAAGAATATATATATACATACAGTATATACACGAGGGTCGGTACGAAAGTAATGTTTCTTATGTTTCAGTTTATATTTACGTTATTTATATACAGTATATATTTATTTACTATATTTACTTTATATTTTCGACGTATGTATGCATATTTCCCATAATTTTCATTGTAATTGGAATTATATTTAGTAAGAAATAAAATAAGAGGCATTACTTTCGTACCGCCCCTCGTATATACACTGGCGGTCAAAATTATGGGAACATTTTTAAAATGCTGATTATGTATTAATACTAATAGAATTCTTTCAATTCTTTTTATAAGTTACAGGAAGTAAAATGATATGTCTGTCAAATTAAGGAGCTTTCTAATGTGGTATTTTGTTTCATGAAGACTTACGAGCAATTAATCAATATTGAAAGGAATTGTATTTAATGGTGACATCACGTTTTGATTAAAATAATTGTTCATGTTCACAGAAATATTGACATTATTGGTTAGAATGGTTTTCTATTATTTGTATTCACACATTTTAGCCCATTTTCCTTCAAAAATGTAATTTCACTCGTGAAATCTGCACCTGAACATTGTTTGGTAACATTGTGCCCTTCTCTTACGGATATCTCTGTATAATGGCTCCCGCAAAGGAAATATACGAAAATAGACTCAATCAAGATTGATTAATACCTTCCTGATGAAGAACTACAGAGACAAATAGCCAATAAAGTGGGAGTTTCATTCTTCACGGTGAGCAAAACCCTCTCTCGTCATTCGCAAAATGGGAGTGTAATGAACGAAGTAGGCCAACGGCGAAAAAGGAAGACCTCGGAAAAAGAAGACAAATACATGATTTTATTGAGCAAATGAAACAGAAAGAATATTAGCGTTTGAATATCTGCTGAAGTGAATGCATCACGCAACGGCAGCATTTCTACTTCAACAGCGAATAGACGTCCGAGGAAGGTTGGTTTAATGGGTCGGGTTGCTAGTAGAAAGCCACTTTTGCCAGTCTTGGAGCGACCATTTTTTGTGATTTTATGCCAATTTCAAACGTTTGGCTCTATTTCTTTGTCTCAAAAGGGGCTTTCTGGTAGCAACCCGACCCATTAAAGTTTAATGGGTCGGGTTGCTACCAGAAAACCAACCTCCCTCAAACGTCTCTTCGCTGTTAAAGTAAAAGTGCTGCTATTGCGTGATGCATTGACTTCAGCAGCTATTCGAACGCTAATATTCTTTTTGTTGCATTTGCTCAACAAAATCATGTATTTGTCTTCTTTTTCCGAGGTCTTCCTTTTTCGCCGTTGGCCTACTTCGTTCATTACACTCCCATTTTGCGAATGACGAGAGAGGGTTTTGCTCACCATGGAGAATGAAACTCCCACTTTATTGGCTATTTGTCTCTGTAGTTCTTCATCAAGAAGGCATTAATCAATCTTGATTGAATCTATTTTCGTATGATATTTCCTTTGCGGGAGCCATTATACAGAGATATCCGTAAGAGAAGGGCACAATGTTACCAAACAATGTTCAGGTGCAGGTTTCACGAATCAAATTACATTTTTGAATGAAAATGGGCTAAAATGTATGAATACAAATAATAGAAAACCATTCTAACCAATAATATCAATATTTTTGCGAACATAAACAATTATTTTAATCAAAACGTGATGTCACCATTAAATACAATTCCTTTCAATATTGATTAATTGCTCGTAAGTCTTCATGAAACAAAACACCACATTAGAAAGCTACTTAATTAGACAGACATATCATTTTACTTCCCGTAACTTATAAAAAGAATTAAAAGAATTTTATTATTATTAATACATAATCATCATTTTAAATTTTTTTCCATAATTTTGACCGCCATTGTATATAGAGTATAATAAAATTTAAAAACTTTACGATTAGATTAAAATTTGGTTGAACATAATCATGGTTGTCGGTTGTCCAATAAATTTAAACCTATTGAATATTCTTCAAAATTTTTGGAATTTCACATTTGTTAGTTTTTAAGAATAATTTTCTTTCTGATAAATCTGGTCAGTAAAAGTTATTAATTTTAGCTTGAATTAACTTATAAGGTTTATTATTAATTTTAACTCGAATTAACTACTAAGTTTAATATTAATTTTAACCCGAATTAACTATTTTAAGTTAATAGTATGCCAGTTTTAGCCTTTTTATTAGCTTTTCCGTCATATTATATATTAGCCGTTTCAGCCATTCATTAACCATTTAATTTATGCAGTATAGCGTTTGAATTATAGATTAGCCATTGCGGGAGTCTATTAATTATTTAGGAATTTATTAGTTATTTACTAGCTGTTTTAGCTATTGATCAGTTACCTTACGTAATGAGGTATATTGTATAATAATACTAATAATAATACTAATAATAATAATAATTACAAGCACTATTATTACACATTTACTAACAGCATCAAAACATCTTTCTTTGTAAATCTCTCCAAACGGAAAGTAATGAAGGGAAGTTTTGCTCTCTTTACAAACTAAATTTATTTTAATGAATTGAAAAAGAAAATGGTTTGGTCCCAATTAGTGCATTTAGTAGTCCGAAGGTTGTTCTAGAAGAGTGAGTAGGGAGTATGGGCATTATATAAGTGATAAGATTAGCGATCGAAATTGCGTAACCATTGAGAAAAAAAAAATTACTTATTAAAAAAAAAAAAAAGACGCAAAATTTCGACGTCAATTTTGGAGAGAGAAAATCTTCTTAATTGACTCGACTGAATGCGACAATTGGCGACTACTTTTTTTAAGTGCCTGAAGGTGGGCAACTGCCTTCGGAATGGGCCTAACATGCCCCTCTCTGCCTCGCTAATATTACTGTTCTCGCACGCTGCGTAGAATCTTTTGGGCATTCTTTTCACATGTTGTATAACCTTTTGCTGTTGTAGTAGTTTCCAAATACACGTTTATAATTCCTGAAACTATATGACCCCACACTAATTGGCTAACAAAGTGTGGTCACTTTAATATATATATATATATATATATATATATATATATATATAATAGGAATATGAAAACAAGAGATACGACTCTCAACATTTATTGGCCAAACGTTTCGGTCCACTCAGGGGCCATCTTCAGTGACTAAATAGAAGCATCTAAAAATAATCATAAAACTAAAGTAAATACAAATGTCAAACTGTACGATAATAAAATCTAACACAAAAAAAGTTAAAAAATTGTTAAAAAACTATCTGGATTATAAAACAAAATAAAAGTAAAATTAAAACAAACAATTTCAAAAATTAAAAGTTTAAAAATGTTAAGTTTAAAATTTAAAAATTTAAAAAGGACTAACCTGGATGGTAAAAGTTACAAATAACAAGTGGAGAGAAAGGAAAAAACAACTTAAGTTAGTGCGTTGGTTGCGTTTAAAAGGTGTTGGTTGGTTAGGAAGTATGTAATTTTATCGAGGAAAGACTATCGTTTAGTTCAGGATTTAATTTCTTGATAAAAAGGGATTCTAAAATTTTAAGATCAAGTGAATTAGGAGCAGACGACAAAATAGCAAAGGAGTCCTGGGGGCACGGGTGGTCATGGGTCTCTGAATGATGCCGAATAGCAGAGGATTCAGGAGTGGAAAGAGGGCGAGAAGTTCGATAAGAAAAACCCAAATGCTTCGAAATCCTAAGTTTTAACTGTAGGGCAGTCTGCCCCACATAACGACTTTGGCAGGTCGCACATGTATATAAATAAATAACAAAGGATCTCAAAAGCACGGGGAGGTGATCTTTATGGCGAAAAAAGGATTGCAGAGAATTGGAATTAGAATTAATGATTATAAAGTCGCATTGAGGGAAGTGTCTGTCCAAAATAGAGTGGACATCTTTATTAAGTTGAAAAGTTAGTTGGTCTAAAAATGGAAGCTTAAGATAAACCTTCTGTTTCGGAACCGTGGAGTGAATTATTTTAGGTGAATATAGGTTATTTAAAAATTTAGAAATTAAAGCCTCAAAAGTCAAAGTACAATAAAAATTATAGTTGAAAAATCTCTTAAGATACTCGGTACTCATTTTTTCAGCAATATTCCACTTAGTTTTAAGCTGGCTAGTATTAAAAGTCGTATTTTTAGAGCCTATCACCTTTGTTCAAGTTGGTCTTTATTTGACTTAGAAATTCAGTATCTTAAGAGATTTTTCAACTATAATTTTTATTGTACTTTGACTTTTGAGGCTTTAATTTCTAAATTTTTAAATAACCTATATTCACCTAAAATAATTCACTCCACGGTTCCGAAACAGAAGGTTTATCTTAAGCTTCCATTTTTAGACCAACTAACTTTTCAACTTAATAAAGATGTCCACTCTATTTTGGACAGACACTTCCCTCAATGCGACTTTATAATCATTAATTCTAATTCCAATTCTCTGCAATCCTTTTTTCGCCATAAAGATCACCTCCCCGTGCTTTTGAGATCCTTTGTTATTTATTTATATACATGTGCGACCTGCCAAAGTCGTTATGTGGGGCAGACTGCCCTACAGTTAAAACTTAGGATTTCGAAGCATTTGGGTTTTTCTTATCGAACTTCTCGCCCTCTTTCCACTCCTGAATCCTCTGCTATTCGGCATCATTCAGAGACCCATGACCACCCGTGCCCCCAGGACTCCTTTGCTATTTTGTCGTCTGCTCCTAATTCACTTGATCTTAAAATTTTAGAATCCCTTTTTATCAAGAAATTAAATCCTGAACTAAACGATAGCCTTTCCTCGATAAAATTACATACTTCCTAACCAACCAACACCTTTTAAACGCAACCAACGCACTAACTTAAGTTGTTTTTTCCTTTCTCTCCACTTGTTATTTGTAACTTTTACCATCCAGGTTAGTCCTTTTTAAATTTTTAAATTTTAAACTTAACATTTTTAAACTTTTAATTTTTGAAATTTGTTTGTTTTAATTTTACTTTTATTTTGTTTTATAATCCAGATAGTTTTTTAACAATTTTTTAACTTTTTTTGTGTTAGATTTTATTATCGTACAGTTTGACATTTGTATTTACTTTAGTTTTATGATTATTTTTAGATGCTTCTATTTAGTCACTGAAGATGGCCCCTGAGTGGACCGAAACGTTTGGCCAATAAATGTTGAGAGTCGTATCTCTTGTTTTCATATTCCTATTGAGGATAAGGTTCCCGAAGAACATTTCTATCGTAACTATATATATATATATATATATGTGTGTGTTTTTTAAGAATAAATGAAAATTCGATTTCAGATTCCAAAGAAAAAAATTGCGTTCATTATTATTATTATTATTATTATTATTATTATTATTATTATTATCTAACTTTTTATGCAATTATTAAATTTTTTTTAAAAATTAACTGCTATTTCTAATTTATTGAATGTTATTGCTTTGCCCAAATTTAGTTCAGTAATTATAGACAATTGCTTTAATGAAAATACCTTCTTATTTTATAAAGGACTAATTATTCTACACGAGTTTATTAGGTTCTTGTTATCCAGCGTTTGATTGATTTAGTGGTTGCATTGGTTGGTGTGTAGAGATGCTGTCTGGTGTTTTTTAATTGAAAATTAAGTGTTTTTTTTATAATACGAGCCAAAAAATTATAAATATGTAGTTTTGCGCCCGCATGTTTTTTCGGCAAAGTCGAAAATCACACCCATAACCTCTTATTAGCCGAAAGTTGACGTGGAAATTGCTAACCAATCTCGTACTACCACCAAACCTAACGTACGCCTAACTCGGTCTTAAGATTCCCCATGATTGGTATCACGTATGAGACGAGCGTGGCTTACGACTCAAAAATCTGGTGACCGTAGAACTACATATTAGCCCAAAAATATATATAATTGGTTGAAACAACCATTATAATCATTCCAAATGGCTAGTAAGTACATTATATACTAATCATGATTTTTTTTCACGTAATAAACTTCAATAGTTGAATTAATTACTTTGGACTTGTTGTCAGATATCTGTATGGGTTGTTTCAACCATTTTTTTCCCGCGTACGTGCGTACAGTCGATCGCAAAGGTCGGGATACGCACTGAGCCTTAAAGTTATCCGAAAAGTCTCTATCCAATAGACATGACATTAATTAGATTAACGCCCTCTGAACTAAATGGGGAACATTTTCCACATTCGTAAGTTTCATTTACGAGTTTCAATGTATTTCCCATGGGGTAAAGACTTTTCGGACAAACTGTAGATGCGGCTCAGTTTATCCTGATCTTGGTACTCGAATGTACGCGGTTCTTAACCATTTGTTCTTTACTGTTTTTTAACTGAATGCCTTTCATTACTATTTTGCATGTCAAATAAATAAATGTAAATGATTAATCAACTTTATCCATCTTTAAATCCAAGAAGAATATATATATATGAAATGAAATGAATATACTGGCCGTTTTGGATGTTGTGGCCAGGTATATTTTTTTTAATAATAATTTTCTTCCATCAAAGTCGGAGCTAAAATATTTTTCAGTAAATTTCTGTTTCTGTATATTATTTATTTATTTATTTATGTATTTATTTAAATATTTAATTTTTAAAAATATATATTTGATAAAGTTGTGTTAAAATTTGAAAGGATTTACATGCAGGTATTAGGTATTAGAAAAAATATTTATTATACGTTGTAATTTGCGCGCTGTTATTTTTTTTTGTACTGAAATTACGTTCATTTGAACTATTTTGAAGATTTTTGCGTTCAGTGAAGTTATGTGGATTGAATTCTGATGTTCCGTGCTTGTTGAAGGTTTTAGAACGCGCGCATTGTTGTGGACGGAATGCGCTTTTTGTTGCGGTTGTAATGGATGGTAATGAATGTTCATTTATGCGCACACATACATACACCCCCCTAAAAAGTTTGGTTTCGACAACCAAGCGCGTGGTCAACGCTTTGATTCAACCTTACTATAATTGCACCAATCACGTCTATTTTTGCGGTGACGGACGTAAATGGTCGGCGCAATCACTGCGTGGTATAACCATGCGTCAAATACTTTACCACGCGAATATGTGGTTTTGTAACCATGTACTCTTTTCTGTGTGAATATAAACGAGGTGTCTGAAAAGCTATTCCCGCGATAAATGCGGTCATTCTTAATATTTCGAGTGTGCTGATTCCAAATCTGAAAATAGTTTTTTTCTATCACGTCACGTTTTTTTGTAATGACTGCTTAAAATCTTCATACCAAAAAATAAGAATATATTGCTAAACAGATAGGCTTTATCATATGGAACAGTTTAATTATTGCTATACTTCAACATATACGCAGAAAATTAACATAAAACTCTCGTATTATACTGTTTTCAACTCATTATTTGTATTTATGCTGGCGTTTGTGTGATGCTTCTGGTTGGTCACGCTTTAAATTCCAGCAGAAATCGGCCAGCATAGCAGGACTCCACTTCCCTTTGTATCGGCTCTCCATTGTGGCTATTTCCTGGTGGAATCTCTCCCCGTGTTCGTCGCTAACAGCAGATGCGTTTTCCGGAAAGAATGAGAGATGTGAATGCAAAAAATGAATTTTCAATGACATCTTACATCCGAGACGTTGGTATGAGTTGATAAGTTGATCCACAAGTGCGGCATAGTTGTCGTATTTAGTCTTTCCTAGTAGACCGCTGCACACGTTTTTAAATGCACGCCAGGCTGCCAACTCAACCTCATCCATCACCGCTTCAAAGTGTTCGTCTAGCATGAGTTGGCGAATTTGAGGGCCGACGAATATGCCTTCTTTAATCTTGGCATCACTTATTTTTGGGAATTTTTCCTTTAGATATTTGAAGGCAGGCTTATCCTGTTTCAACGCCTTTGTAAATTGTTTCATCAGCCCTTGCTCGGCTATCCCACTTGCATAGGAAGCACATGTATTTCGTATAGCCAGTTTGCAATCTATTGAGAATAGCCACAACCTTCAAATCTGCGCAGATAAGCCATTCATGTTCATTGTATTTTATACAGTCCAGAATAAAAGCAACATTGTCATACGTTTCTCTCAAGACGACTGAATGAGCGATCGGAACAGAAGGCATTGTGTTCCCATTGTGTAGCAGTACACCCTTAACACTGTACAGAGGTGCATCAATGAACAATCTCCACTGATTCGGTTCATAGCACAAACCCAGAGCATCGAACAGACCATGTATATCAATGCAATAACAAAGATTGTTCTTCATTGTGAAATATTCCTGCAAATCCAAGGAGCGCTTTCGGAATGCTGTAATTCGTACGTCTTCCGCCAGCAGATTCCATTCTTGTACGTGAGGCAAGCAGTTCACTTTGTTGCTTGGTAAGTATTAAATCACGGACCAAATCATTGAGTTCAGGCTGCGTGATGAGATGATGTTCTTTCTTGGACTCGACTTGAGCTTCATAGCATTCGCCGTCTGATTCCGATTTGTCAGAATGTGTGTTATCGGTCGGCATTTCAGCTGGAGGACGAGGAATGGGTATATCTGTAGAATGTTCCATAGGACGCATAGCAGAACGAAGGTTTGGGTAGACTAGCCTTTTTCCCTTTTCTGTTGCAACCTGTAATGTGAGACAATAGACATTGTTGACTACTTAAGATAGCATAATTATGTAATACATTATGCAGAGCAGGATATGCTAAAA
Organism: Bathynomus jamesi; assembly: GCA_023014485.1. Classification (NCBI taxonomy): domain Eukaryota; kingdom Metazoa; phylum Arthropoda; class Malacostraca; order Isopoda; family Cirolanidae; genus Bathynomus; species Bathynomus jamesi. The sequence goes on from JAJOZX010004305.1 coordinate 298,138, forward strand.
TGTGCTAAAAACACCAAATTTGACGTATATTCAGAAAAATAAAAGATTCAAACCTGTGATGTTCGTTAAGCAGAAATAGCAATCAATTGAATGGTCCAGCGGCTCTCTCCATACCATTGGGACACCGAATCCCAGACCAGGACCGGTGCCTTTGAACCATGCAGATAACGAGCTTGTACTGTACATCTCACACAGCAGATATGAGGCACCCAGTGCTTGTCCTGATCACCAACTTTGCATGCGAAGTATAATTCATAAAGCTTTTTCACATGAGAAGTCAACTTCCTTTTATGCTGTTTTAACGTTAATGTCCCACAAATATAACAAAAACTGTCTGGCGAATTTTTGCACTCTCTAGGCATTATAGCATAACATCAATAAAAACCTGTAAAATAAGAAAATGATAGATCAATTTTCAATTTCACACAATATAGACGTTGTCGGTGAAATATACATAATTTGATAGCTGTTATTCAATAATACTCACTTAAGCACCGATTTATGATAAAATGTGGCTGACAATTTTGTTTTAAATGATTAATGAAAGAAATTTTTCATAAAATCAAAGTGGAAACAGAGCCGAACACCACCACCACCACCACAGCATATGCATGACTGAACAAAATGTAAAAGATGCGTTCAGAGAACCAGTGGTTCTCAAAATGATAAATGAAATAGGGTCATTTTCATAAACTCGGTGGGTGATACAAATAAATGAGTGTTATTTTCGCAATCTACGCATATAATTAGCCATAAAAATGACGATCTCATTTCCGTTTTTTTTTCACTGTTGTACAGTGATATAATTATTCAGAACCAGAAACGCCCGGATTGCTATTAACCGGCACATCGGAAGTAGCCCCCCCCCCCCCCCCCCCCCACCCGACTTCAGTGTTATCGTTTCGCTCGCGGGGGAAACGGTGTTACCTGCTGCTGAACTACGGATGAGGCAAACTTTATGTGTTTAAGAACCTTTTTAACGAAAACTTCATATTTTAAAAAATTGAAACTACGTCGATGCAGTTTGAGAACAAATTTGGCCTTGAAATATAAAATTTCTGAACACCATAAAATTAGTAGTGATTAGTAATGATAATGATTACTAATTAGTAATGATCGGGTTTCGTTTTTAAATTTTATCACCGTCACCGAAAAGGATAAAATACCCAAAGAAAACTAGAATATTACTAACTGGTAATTTTTTATGAGTTTCGGGAATTTGTTGTTTCGAAACTGCTCGTGGGATTTAAAAGAAATATACCGAGACCCGTGAAAGAGCCTCGCTTACGCTGATTGAACGTAAGCATCGTGCGTCCCCTTAACTGTAGAATCACGTATGTTTCATTAAACTTAAAAACTCGGAACCTTTCGCTTTGCATTTCGCTCAACCAGCTTAAATCGATCCCTTTCAGGAATCTTGCAGGGAGGTTTTCTTAAACACCTTCCGGTCACAACAATATTTTATTATTTGATTTTTGAAAACGACAAACTGAATCCCTGAATTTGAAAATGAAATCATAAAATGATGCAAAATAAAATAAAAGGGGAAAAAAAATGAATCGCAGCTGCGATCTGGAAATGAGAGATCATTGGCGTAAGTGAGGTATTAAATTCTATCAGAGGCTTTATTGATTTTTATTAACAAGAAATACTATAGCCCCCGATTCGGCTCCACGGTATTTTAAGAACTTAGATTTACCACCCTACTCGTCCGCCGCTGTTGTCAATGTCGTCGTCAAGGGTTGCGAAGGGATGGAAACTTACCGGAAATTTTGGAAAGTTTTCGTGGGAAGTTCCGAGAATTTTGGGAATTTTCAATTTTAGGTTATTTTTAAAGTTTATTAGTTTTTTTTTGGCAGTAAACGGTAACATATAACATATTTAAGCATTTTTCATCCCCGAAAAAGTTCTGACGTCTTACATCAATTGTTTTTATTGAGTTCGATGGGAATATATATCTGGCTGAAAATAATTATTTGAAATCATTATGCAGGAAATTCACATTTTAATATTCACTAATTGTTAAGATTTATTTTCGCACGGGGAGTTTCCATTTTAACACTGGGAATTTGCTTCTTTTGAAAAAAATTGGGGGTTAAAAGAAATTTCGAGGAGTGGGGTTTCCCATTTCGACATCTCCAACTCCACGTTACTGCCAGATGCCAGTATCCTACTGGATCTAACATCACTAACTCTATTTTGATGTACTTAAACAACACCAATAGAACACCTGCACACAGAAACAAAAATACTGAAAGTTAGGGAACATTTAGACATGAGGGGAACACAATTCATGGCGGCAGCGACAACTAACCCACAACACCCTTGCCACTACATGTACAATAGGGTGGAGTGAAAATATTAAACCGTCTTGCCTCACTCATGATTTTGTGTATTGACCCTCTAGAAGTTCTAAAAAGATAATATTTTCTTTTTAGGACCCTCCACCCGCCGCATTTTTGCCGAAAACAAAATGGCGGATAGTCATATTTTGAAAGACCCCTAGTATAATATCTATCGGTTTTTGAGAGGAAGATATCGCGTTATATTGTGCGTTATTTGGTTATAACTATGATAACGAGTAAATATATTCACACAACACAAGCGATATGTACTAATCACCAACTACTTAAGAACACACAGACGCTTATCTAAACATCAGTCTCACTCGAGGTCAATGACAGATTTGATGTTTCAGATAGGGCTGCATCGGCCATTGCTTCAGCTACTTTGGTGGATTTGGATATCATTACCGAAAAAGACAGTAATTTTTTTATTGATCGAAGTAAGGTGAGAAGAGAGAGAGAAATTGAGAAAAACATTACAAGTTGAAGCTGCACAAAGTTATGGTGATGTTAAAGCTTTATATTTTGATGGGAGAAAAGCCAAGACGTTGGTAAAGACAAATAAAGATGGTAGATGGTACCAGGCTATAATTGTTGAAGAACATTATGTACTATTGAGTGAGCCTGGTAGAAAATACCTTAACCATTTGAGCACTAAATCTGGAAAAGCAAGTGATGTATCTGAATCGTTGTTCGCTTACTTGAATGAAGTGACACTAGACCAGAATCTCCAGGTGATAGGGTGCGACGGTACGAATGTCAACACTGGGTCTAAAGGTGGCATAATCCATTTCATCGAGCAGAAGCTGAACCGACCATTGTAATTGAGCATTTGTACGTTACGTACAAATGAACTTCCCTTAAGGCATCTGTTTGAGCGATACGACGGGAAAACAACTGGGCCAAGATCATTCAGTGGATCTATTGGTAATGCTCTTAAGACTTGCTATGAGATGCCTGTGGTAAAGTTCTCCCCAATTACGAATGGGACCGATAGCATCCCAGTTCTCACAGATGAGCTCATAGAAGATTTAAGTAATGATCAACAATACATGTTCAGAATAATTGGAGCCATAAGAGAAGGATATGTTGACGGAAGCCTAGAGAAACTCAAGCCTGGTCCCCTTAACAACTCTAGATGGTTAACTCTAGCTAACAGACTATGTCGTTATTATGTCTCCCAAAAGAATCCCTCCAGAGAGTTACGTAGCATTGTTCTGTTCATAGTAACAAACTATGGTCCTAACTGGCTCAGTATAAAATTTAAACCGTATCTGCCTGATGAACTCAAACATATCTTTGATACGATAAAAAGGTTCAATCTATTACCCCAAGATATACAAAAAGTTGTCCAACCTTATATATCACGGAATGCCTATTTTGCTCACTCAAAAAATATTCTTCTATCAGTGCTGTCAGATAGTGAGCAAAAGCTGCGCAAAGTTGCAATCGATCGAATAATACAGACAGGAAAGTGTAAGGAAGCCAATACAAGGAAAATCGGAGAATTTAGAGTACCAGAATTGAACTTCAAAGCATCACATTGGACAGACATCATCTTCTGGGATAGGATTGATATCAGTGAACCACCTCTCACTTCTAAATTGTGTGACGAAGAATTGCTTGAATACGAAACAAAATGTTTCAAAGTTGAGCAATACCCCATTCACACACAGAACGTCGAAAGAGCCGTGAAGTTGGTTACAGATGCATCAACATCAGTAATATCACAGGAATCAAGCGACGGATTTATTAGGTCAAGAATGAAAAGTCGCTCTCTGCTTCCCTCACTTGAAACCAAAAAGGATCTGATGCCTTTCCTAAAAAAATAATAATATTTGAGATGCGCGGGTTTTATATCGCATTTAAATGTAATTGATTTACGGCATCCAACCAAGTGAGATCAGATACAATTTTATTTCAATACAATGTATGCACAATGGTGTTTTTTAAGTATAGTTTTGCGTTATAAAGTGTTTTTCTTCAATTATTTTTTTTGATAAAACACTTAGTTTTTATGTTATGAACATATTTTTATTTATGGACAACCGGCTGATGGCCATTTTGCTTTTGTGTAAAAATGCGAGAGATGGTTTGAGTTACAAACATTAAATGACTGAATACATCATTTTTACGTTCTAATACACCAAAAAACAAGTGAGGCAAATAAATTTGAAATAAAAAGTTGTGTTTCACTCCGCCCTAATGTACAATCATGCACCAACACCTCGCACCATTAAGGTAACACCTTAATGGTGCCCCACAGACATCACACAGTACAGAAAACACATACACACACACCTAACCCACAAAGCACTGACACGACTCGGTCCGAATGCGGTCCGAGGTGCGAAGCCGCCACCCATTGACGGGTCAGAAACCAGCCTGAGCAGATCGGATCGAGTTAACTTAGCACGATTCCGATGTGGACATCACCCCAACTTACGGACATATAAACACAGACTAGACAACTCCACAGACGACACCTACCACCCGTGCCAGGACACGCAACAAACAATTAAACACATTATGACAGACTGTACCGCTCTAGCACAACATAGAACACAACACAACATCACTAGTGCGCTGAACCTCTGGTCCACTCCGGAGAGGGCGATCGGTTACCTGCGTGCCGCCGGCTTGCTCGATTTGGGTGGGTTGATCGGCTAACCAACAACAACAACAACAACAACTATTTTGAATTGCTTTTCTAGGCTGCATTTATTGTACGCTTCTCTCAAACAATTAAATTACGCAGAACACCCTGATTGAAAAATACGCAACTGTTTGTTTTATAAAAAATAAAATTTTTGATCATTCCCAAAATTCACAGTGAAAATTTACCGCTCGCAAAATTCCCTGAAATTTTACAACTCTATCGTCGTAGTCGATATCAGTATCGTCATTATCGTCAGCATCATCATTAATAATTGCGTAAACGTTTGTGTATATTTTTTTGTTTTAATTTTATGGCGACAATTAATAATTGTTCCGCAGTCTCATATCTTTAACCTATTTCATATGGTATTCAGTTTATGAGTTTTAATCTTTACAAGAGATGATTTTAGTTAGGTCACGAAGAGTAAGGGAATATTACTGAATATTATACGCTTTCGACGTCAAACCAAGTGGGAGAAGCGAAAAAATCTTCAAAATGTGTCTATAAATATTTTATTCCGATTTTATTGCCGATGAAATTTTTAATAGGATCTGACTCTCTTCGAAGTTGAAGGTTAAGTTAGTGAGATTGAGTATATTTTGGTTAGGTTACGTTATAATATCTTTGTTTTTCGCGCGTGAAAATTCAAGTGGTTTTGTCGAAATTGCGGTTTTGCATTCGAGAAAAATATTTTCGACATCTCAACGATCTGGTCCATCGGTAAAAATATTTGCTTCGCAAAGCGCCGCTCATCGTATCACCAAGAGTAATATTTAAATAACGCGCGTAGTTGCCGACCTTTCACGTGTTGCGTTTTGCGTACATTTATCTGTATATTTATGGCTTTCATACATCAATTCCGCGAAAAAACAAAGTTCATTTTTGACCGTTGAACGCAGTTGCGTCAGTGAATGACTTCATTTTTTTTCTTTGAACTCGCAGTAATGCCAACTGTGAACATCAATATTTGACGAACTGCTCAATTTCTCCACTGAAACCTCGGGTTATTCGCGCATGAGCATCTTTTGTTTTGTTGTTTGACGTAGTTATAATCTTTTAAATCGCTCTTCCTACCATGTACGCGGCCTTCCATCGCTTCTCGCGTAGGTGGAGGATGAGTTGGGAGTTAATCTTCATGGTGTCGCTCTTTCGAGGTTATTACCGCCGTCTCGCGTCGAGCATCCTCGGCGTACTCTATCCTTGAAACGCTCCTGCCCTCTCTTACCCTTTCTCTTTTTCCTTTCATAATCCGGCTCCTTCATTACTGCGAAGGAGATTAGGGAAAGACGTAATTCCAGGTAATACGTTAATAATAATACGCGCTGATACAACCATTTTTGTCGTACGTGGGCTGCGTCGCGGCGGCGTTGCAGCATCGCTTCCCGTTCGATCACTGAAGTTAAGGGACCGGTGGGTCTGTTCGGTGGTTGAACGTGAAAATGTATCGCAAATTGGAATTTTCCATAAAGAGAAGAATCACAACTGGTCCTTCTTCTAATTCCTAAGTTTCACAAAACATTGAGTCTTTTTTTTTCCGTGTTATAATATCTTTCGTACAAAGTTAGAATCTTAAAATACAGCGTCATAGTGTTTTACATCCTAACTAACATTTTACAGCGTCATATCGGTTTGCATACACCTTTATAATCTGTTTAATATAATTTAATTGCACTTAGCGTCATTGACTACTGTTTCAGCCTCATAACCAGGCAGATTTTGTGTTGTTTTAAAGCAAAAGTGTTTTATTAACAATATTCCAACCCATAATAACGGGATTTCATTTTATTTTATTAATATCTCTTAGAAGTAATTCTGTTTTTCGTTCGTTGTTTTAAATGAATTTTCTTCTGGTGGTGGTAAGCAGTTTTGCGAAATTTTGCCACACGCCGAAAAATAAGGCGTTTTTTAAAAGATACTTAAAAATATTACGAGAAAAAGTGTGTGTGTGTCTACGCTCACGCTCCTTTTACCTGCCTTATGAGGTTGTTTCCTCGGAGGAACACACTGTACTTTCGACAAAGGTCCCCATTACCTCACTTTTTTGTACCTCTATACTACATAATCGAATGAGGTATTACGCGATTTTTTAAATTTACTGTAAGTATCTCATAAATTACCAGTTGTAACTAGGTTAGGTTAAAAAGTTGTCATCACGAGTCAAGTAAATCTAAAGAGTGTGTGTGTGTGTATATATATATGATGAATAAAACCACGAAGGAAAGGAAAAACAGAATGGTGCTCAAGCGCTTTCGTCTAATGACATCCTAAGGAACACTGAAGTACATAAAGAATTACAGCCTATATATGGATTACAGAAAAAAAAATATATATATATATATACACAATAAACGGAGAAACAAACTTAAAGGATTGTGGGAGGGGCACACAGATTTATAAGGAAAAACTCGATTTTTAGCACAAGATTAAATGAATTGTTTCCAACCAATGTTATAGATAAAAAAATATACAAATTTATACTGGAAATCTGCCCGGCTTTTAGCACTCTGCTCTTTTTGTATATAAAAATTGAAAATTATCGATTTTTAGCACAAGATTAAATGAATTGTTTCCAACCAATGTTATAGATAAAAAAAAAAAATATATATACAAATTTATACTGGAAATCTTCCCGGGTTTTAGCACTCTACCCTTTTTTTGTATATAAAAATTGAAAAATAAAAGTTATTAGGGTGGCATACAAGTTTACCAAAGATTTAGCGTTCTACCTTTCTTATCTAAATCTGTTCTGAAGGAATTCAAAACAACAGGATCGAGTTGAAAAAGACTTTTGCTTATGTTGAAGTTATTTGTAAGTTGGATAATGGCAGACTCAAGAATATTTCTATTAACAATGTTGCTAGAGTGAAATAAAACTGAAGCAGTATTCCAATCAATACAGTGGGATAACTCTGACAAATGGATAAAAAGGGCACTGGACAACTGTCCTGTTCTAACGGAATATTGATGCTGTTTTATACGTGTGTGCAAATCCTTTCCCGTCTGACCTATGTAAAAGGAATCACGTTGTTTACAACCAATTTTATAGATAATGCCTGAATTATTGGTAGGGCTATTTTTTACTATGATATTTTTCACAATATTGTTATATGAAAATACTACATTAATATCCAAAAGTTTAAGTACATTAGCAATGCCTAAAAAGCCCGGGAAAAATGGAAGTACTAAAATATTTTTTGACAAAGTACGAGTGTTATTATTGACACGATAGAAAGTTCGTTTTGCCTTGTTGAGACAAGATTCCATAAACGCAGATGGATAACACAGATCACTTCCAATACCGTTGATTTTCTAATTTTGGATGTGCGTGTACATAGGGAAAGCCCAGGTTTTAAGTTTAGTATCTATCGGAAAAAAAAAAAACAATTTGTCCTACGTACACTTTTACTCGGGACATGACACCCCCACTAAGAAGGCCATTTTTTCTTCAATGTTTCTCCGCGCCCTTAGGATCGCCAGTCCGGAATACATCGATGCCGAATTAGAAAAAATCAACGGTATTGGAAGTGATCTGTGTTATCCATCTGCGTTTATGGAATCTTGTCTCAACAAGGCAAAACGAACTTTCTATCGTGTCAATAATAACACTCGTACTTTGTCAAAAAATATTTTAGTACTTCCATTTTTCCCGGGCTTTTTAGGCATTGCTAATGTACTTAAACTTTTGGATATTAATGTAGTATTTTCATATAACAATATTGTGAAAAATATCATAGTAAAAAATAGCCCTACCAATAATTCAGGCATTATCTATAAAATTGGTTGTAAACAACGTGATTCCTTTTACATAGGTCAGACGGGAAAGGATTTGCACACACATATAAAACAGCATCAATATTCCGTTAGAACAGGACAGTTGTCCAGTGCCATTTTTGTCCAATTGTCAGAGTTATCCCACTGTATTTATTGGAATAATGCTTCAGTTTTATTTCACTCTAGCAACATTGTTAATAGAAATATTCTTGAGTCTGCCATTATCCAACTTACAAATAACTTCAACATAAGCAAAGGTCTTTTTCAACTCGATCCTGTTGTTTTGAATTCCTTCAGAACAGATTTAGATAAGAAAGGTAGAACGCTAAATCTTTGGTAAACTTGTATGCCACCCTAATAACTTTTATATTTCAATTTTTATATACAAAAAAAGGGTAGAGTGCTAAAAACCGGGCAGATTTCCAGTATAAATTTGTATTTTTTTTTTTTATTTTATAACATTGGTTGGAAACAATTCATTTAATCTTGTGCTAAAAATCGATAATTTTCAATTTTTATATACAAAAAGAGCAGAGTGCTAAAAGCCGGGCAGATTTCCAGTATAAATTTGTATATTTTTTTATCTATAACATTGGTTGGAAACAATTCATTAATCTTGTGCTAAAAATCGATAGTTTTTCCTTATAAATCTGTGTGCCCCTCCCACAATCCTTTAAGTTTGTTTCTCCGTTATTGTATATATATATATATATATATATATTTTTTTTTTCTGTAACCTATATATAGGATGTAATTCTTTATGTACTTCAGTGTTCCTGAGGATGTCATTAGACGAAAGCGCTTGAGCACCATTCTGTGTTTCCTTTCCTTCGTGGTTTTATTCATCATAATTATTTTTCACGTGTTACTTTCGTGAAATGATTTTCATATATATAATATATATATATTATTTTATTTGTTTTGGCTACCTTAGGAAACCGCCAAAACCTTAAGATATACACGAAGCTCATTCTGACACGAACGTGCGTGTAGCGACATTAGTGGTGTCGACATACAAGTAGAGTCAGACACTTTTTTATTGAAAGTCATTAAACATCATGAAAAAATGATATAATGAAGGTGAGTTCAGTTAATTAGGTTATTTTAATTAAATGTCGGCATCCACAACTGAAAATTTAAAACTGTTAAACAGGTGTGTGTGTGTTTTAAACGTCTCTTCGTGTTATGGTATCATTTTTTTTTATATGTTAGCGATTCTCCAATTTATGAACATTTTTCTACAATTCTAAAATGACAGTTCCTTTGGGTTTTCCTATTTCTGTAAAGTTCTGCGCTTGTGTTTATTCATAAGTTCACATTCACATGATGATAAAATTATCATCAAAATCTTAAAATGAAAGTAACAATTATATATATATATATATATATATATATATATATAAGGATCATAGGTCTAAATATCCTTCATTATGTTGGCTGCAAACGTTTCAAAATAACTGTTTCCATCATCAGTGACGTAGGAGTCAATATGGATCTATACCTATCGGATCGACACTAAAAAAAAAACTAAATTAACCAAACCTAAACTTACTTTATCTAACCGACAATATACAATACTTGTCGAAAGAAGGTTAAGTCGATGAGATGTCGTAATCCTGATAAATGTTATGACGTGTAACATTTTTTGTTTGAAAAATTGCTTCTTTACAACGTTAAGGCAAAAGGCAAATTAAAAGAAAAGTTACGCCACATTTTTCCGCAACATGTTTTCCCCTCCGCCACTAATGACGGGAAGAGTTATTTCCGAAACGTGTGGGATCAGTCTGTTTATGGATATTTAAAGCTACGATCCTGGTAATGACAATGAAGTTAAATTCCTTATAAGAACCAAATAATGACTATCGTTATATATAATATACATATTTACATACTGTATATCGCTCAAAAGTTTGGATACACCTGTAGATTTCTCGTTCATGTTTCACACTTCATGATAAGGCGTCATATCCTGTATCAAATCGATCCATATTATATTTAGAACACTTTTAATATTTTAATGTGGTGAGGTTGTTTTTTTAATTTTCTCTCAGAATAAATATAAGAGCGAGAAGATATTTAAATGAGGGTGGTGCCGCCGCAGTCGCCGATATTGTCCATGTTTCACTAAGATTAATAATAATAATGTCCACAAAAAGCAGTGGAAAGAATGTACGGTGTATTTAATACATCAAATATGCACAAATAGTGAGCGAAAAGTAGTAGTGAAACAGCGTGACAAAACGGACTTAATTGTCACGAATTGCGAAGCGTGACCGGAAGCCTACTGCATCTACTGCTCATACTGCGTCAGTACATGATCGTTGTTGCGGACTACTACTTTTAATTAAACTGTGGACAGATCTTGATGAAGTTGTCTTCCGTTAGCGATTTATAGTTCGTTCGGTCAATGTTGCTTTACGATTATTATTATTATTATTATTATTGTGCCTTTTTTATTGCCGTCTATGACTGGTCCTCTTGAAACGTGGACAATCTCAGCGACCGACGCACTGAGGCACTATCATGTCCATTTTAAAGTCATTTAAATCTCTTTTAAGGGCTATTTTCATATTCTCAAAGAAAAACAAAAATCAACTTCACCCTATTAAAATATTAGTGATGCAACCCGAGATCCTTGAACCACTCCAGAATCCAAATGTGTTTATTTCACACACTGAAGTTACAAATTATATCACAAATATGTTTTTCGTGCACCATTATTCCTATAACATATTAAATTAGGCAAATAGCCTGGATAAAACTGTCACTATATACTTGCAAAGATTAAAAAAAATAGTGGTCCGGACTGGTCCAGTTGTATCATATATATTTATATATATACACTTATAAGAGTGCGAGTTCCTTCTACATTTTCGTCGGTGGTCGTTGAAGTTACATTAGCTCCTACATGTTACATCTTTTTTGTTTTTTCAAATTGTTAATCACTTACGCTCGCATTAAAGTAGGTAGGGATATCATTAAAAAGTTTAGAGAATGCGCTCCTTTATCGCATACAACGATTATTTTTTCGAATTTCACTCGCGTTACGATTTTAATTAAAAATCTCGAAATCAAATTACTACGTCTTCATGCTACCCCTGAATTTTACACACCCAGTTTTTGTTTTGTTTTATTTTAGGTTAGGTTAACCAAACTTAACCTAACCTAATCTAAATTAAACCCCCAAAAATATCTACAACAAAGTAGTAGCTATTTTGCGTGTAGGAGGAAAGTAATACAAAAGATAGTACCTAATAAGAGCAAACGTAACTCTTAGCTATATATATATATATTTTATGTTTCATACAAACTTGGAATTCCATAGAACGTCAGACGGTGGCGTTATAGTTTTAGATTCCATTTAGTGTAATGATTTGTATTCACCTTCGTGGCTTCTCTTCAATTTCATAAGTTCATTCATCGTCATTAATTTCCGTAGAAGTTTTCCGCATTTAACGAAATTTGCTTCCATCCATCGTCATAATTTAATTCTTTCTGAGCCCATAATTTTCCTATAACGTCATATAAGTTGCTACCATACAACCTTAAAATTCATTTAATTCCATACGACCTTTAATCCATGTAAGGTAATCTTTCCTTTCAGCGTTTTAATTTCTTTTCCGCGATGGAACTTTACTCATTTATTTAAGCTCCTACAAAACATTTTAATCCACTTCACGTAATCCTTTCCAAACAAGGTCATATATATAAGATGCCACGCAGATTTTTAAGCTATATGACTTGGTTTTTTTTTATTCTGTATCATAGCTTTTTATGCCTACGCCAAACAAGTTTGGAGGGGGCCATACTGGATTGCGCTTGTCCGTCCGTCCGTCCGTTCGTCTGTCCGTTCGTCACACTTTCCTATATGTATGGATCATCGCGAGACGATGTGTCGCGAGCAAGAATCAAATCCCCGCATCAAAGATTAAGATTACAAATAGAGGTCAAAGGTCAAATGGGTGTCCGCGCGATAACTTTTGAACCACTGATCATAAATGAATGAAACTTTATACACGTAGTGTATTTATTGTCACGAGACGATGTGTCATGAGTAAGAATCGGTTTCTTGCATCAAAGATCAAGGTCACAAATCTAGGCGGGGGCACTGATGTCGTTCCGACATAGTTCTTGTTCATTTTCTGCAATGACATAACGTTCATACGTCATAGGCAAAACAAACAAAAACAACAACCTGATGATGATGATCTACAGATCTACAGAAGCTAAGGCTAACAAAGACCCTAAGATCCACTCTAAGGTTAGCCCGAGAGAAAGAAGAGAGTAGGGGGTTAAAAGAAGAGAATAAGGGGTTAAGTAAGTACTAAGTAGCAAAACCTATTATTCGTGGGTTAACATTCATTCAGAAAAAGAGAGAGAAAGACTCACCATCATCATCCGCCGGCCACTGCCGACAAGTCGGAAAAATAGTCGGAGAGGATAGGAAAGGGGTGAAAGATGAAAAGAAGTAAAATAAGAACGCTTACAAACCATGCAAACACAGTCTTAACTCAGACACTGTCATACCATGCAAACTACAGACATGCACGTAAAGAGAGGATAAGAAAAGAACAAAAGAAAAAAAAAGTATGAAGATTATAACAAAAATTGGGTTAGTTTACGCTACGAGCTAGTAGCTACATCTAAGTTTGTGATAATAATAATAATAATAATAATAATAATAATAATAATAATAATAGTCGAGTGGACCCAATTTTTTCCATTCAGTCATGTAATAATTCTGTACATCGTCATATAACTCGTGTTTAACGTCATACCTTGAATGCGATGTTATAAATCCTTTTAAGTTCATCTTTGCTACTGAATATCATCTTTAATCTTCATTCGTTCCTCTCGTAAAGAGATTACTATTTACCCCCTCCCTCACACCGTCCAAAACACCCCACCAAAAACCCCCATTAAGACAGAGTAGGCCGGGACTAGTCTTGAAAATTAATGGACTTATTTAGATTTTAGTACAGAGTTCCTAAAAGAAATTTATTGAACTTTATTAAGTTTTCTCTTTCGGTTTCAAGACTTCTGTTTTCTTGCAGAATAAATTAAGAAAAAGATCATCATCATTATTGTTATTATTATTATTATTATTATTATTATTATATTATTATTATTGTTATTATTACCATAGTTAGTTCTTTCAATACTCTATTAATTCGTCCATAGTAGCTCATTGATATTGTGTACCGGAAGAAGACACTATAAAACGAACAATCTAACCTATGCTAACTTAACTCAATCCTATCTACAATAACTCGTCAATTTTATGTCAAGTCGATCGGATGTCGTTAGTCCAATTTGACCCACATACATCGACCAAATTCCCCGCATTATCTGGCCGTAGGAGTACGTGCAGTATCACGTAGCCAAATGTATCGAGACTTTTCATTCAAATAAAAGAGTAATGCAATTCTGGTTCGCTTTTAGCCGAGATGATAAAAGCCGTGTTTAATGAGGGAAAGAAGGCATTTATTCCCGAATAGTCTTTGACGATGATTGTAACGAGAGAGAGGAACCGAATTATATCGGCGAGTTACGTTCTAAGTTTAAATTTCTTCAAGAAAACTCCGCCCATATAATTTACATCGAGAACTCTTAAATTCAATTTTCGCAACTTTGAATACTTATCACGACCCTCCCCCTCCCCCGAAACTCATCCTTATTATCGCTTGATATAAGGCTCGAAATACCTTATAAAGAAGAAAAATGCAAAGCATGTGTGGCGTGTGGGCGGAAATGGCGAGAAGCATTCGAACTGAACTAATTTTATTATATTTCAGCGTTCGGCTAGTTTCTTACCCTATTATTTTCTCCTCGCCTTTCTAATTAGATTATCCCTGTACGGGAATTGAGTTTTTCTATTTAAACACGAACAGTAGTAAATAATTTAGTGGATTTCGTTGCTTTCGTAAGTGCAGTTAGAACAACAAAAGCGTGAATTCTTCGTTATTACGTACACGACACGTGGTGCTTCCCGTTTAAATGGCAGAAATGAAACGTTGTTCTTTATATAAGAATAAGAGTCATTAAATGGGAGTGAATCCTCAGTGTTATTGATTCTCTCCTCGTTCCGCGACTTCATCAGGATCAGTACCTAAGAAAACGATTTTGGATTCTTCATTTGTACGTCCAAAGAAGACGCGAGAGATTTGTAGCGACTGATAGGTTAATACGTCCATATTTCATTATTTTGAATTAATTACAAAGTCTGTTTAGTCACTCGGAAATTTGGTGTAAAACTGTCATAGTAAGAACAATTCGAGCTATAACGGCTTATCTTTTACTAATGCTAGTAATTAGATGATATTCAATACCATAATTCAGTAATAGAATCATCACGCTTAATTGAGGAATGACTATATATAAACCACTCAATTAGCCTTTGAAAGAGGGTTGACAAAAGCCCTGGGTTTATTGAAAAAAATCCAACCCACTCGGGTTTTTTCGGAGTTTTTTTTTAATCTTTTCAATGGCCAAAATAGTATAAGAATAGAGCTAAATAACTGAGAGCTTATTACAAAAATAACTATTTACCACGAGTTGTATTTTCATTGGGCAGTTAGGAAGAGGTTTTGCTTGAAAATAAAATGCTCAACTGAATAATTAATGGTTGTAATATCTCGGTCAAGTTGTGTGAATGTGAAATCTTTTATTGATCCATATTTTATATCGGTGTATTTTAGTACTTCAGTAATGAGTACTGTGCAAGAATTAATCTATTACATTATTTTATTAGTGAGTCATTGATTTACTGAAAAACCCGATAAAAACCCAGTTGGGTGGATTTTATGTTTTTTTTAAGTGTTTTTTTTTCTGAAAAAAAAAAAAAAAAAACACCGGGGACAACTGGGTCGGGTCCAATCGGGCCAACCTTGCTTTGAAATGGGTTTTGGCCATTAATACCATAATTACATCTGTTCTATAAAAGATGTGTGTGTGTGTGTGTGCCTTACCTACGGAATTGCGACAATCTTGAGGATACACACGCACTCCGTCGCGACACGAGCGTGCGTATCAACATTTACGGTGTCGCGGTGAATTATCTTCATAAATAATACCATTATCATGAAAATAGGGGATATAATTAAGGTTAGGCTAGGTTAGGTTAAGTAAGGTTAAATTAGACTCGGTTACAGTTGTTACGTTTAGAAAATTGGGAAGTGTCGCCATACAGAACTGCATACGTAAAAAAGTATGAAATGTCTCGGTTCTGTAGGGAATTCAAACATGTGTGTGTGTGTGTGTGTGTGTGTGTGTTTAAAAAATTTATACTAATCGCTTTAGTAATTCCAATTGAATTTTTTACAAATACTCTTTTTTAACCGATTTAAACGTAAAAACTCGAAAGGTCACTGTGTGTGTGTGTGTGTGTGTGTGTAAATTAAAAAACCTTCCTTTTTGTCAATTCCTTATATATAAAGAGGCTCTAGCTTCATACAGCTAATAACAGTAATCAGTGCGTGCTTAATATACATATTAACAGCACGAATACTGCAATACAGTGTGTGTGTATATATAATATATATATAATATATATAGGGTGTCCCATAAGGCCGTCTCAGGAAAATTTATTTTAAATTAAATTTACAACAGTGCCTCGGTGGTGTAGTGATTAGCGTCGCTGACTACGAATCCATTGGCCCCGGGATCGAGACCCGGTGCGGGCGCGCAGCAAAACAAAGCTGTTCATCCTTCCACACAATAAAAAAGTTAGTTGGTAGATAAATGGGTAGCCTAGTGGTTAAAGACGCTGGGCTGCTGGTGGGGCGTGGTTCGGATTTCACGTTAAACTGTAGGCCTAAGGCGGAGTGACAAGCTTGACCTTCGTCAGAATGAATAAATAATTCGGGCGGAAGCAAAACCAAGGTTAACCAAGTAATACATTAGAACTAAGACAAATGTTTAAATTGATGTCTTGTTTTGGAACTTTTTTTGGTTGCAGGTAGAATAACACGCAATGGCTAATATTAAAGTGAGTTACACTCGTGAGGAAAAGGCCTCCGAGGCGTCAATCAATTTGAACATTTGTTTTAGTTCTAATGTCTTACTTTTGTTAATTTAATTTAAAATAAATTTTCCTATCAGACCGGGCTTATGGGACACCCTGTATACACCTATGCATATCAGCCTTCATTTAAAAAGAAAATGCAGAAAATATTAATAATGCGCAATGTTTTGTTGTTTAGATCATTCTCATCATATAAATTACCTTTAGAGAAACAAAAGAAACGTGGAACACCCTGTAGAATCCACACATTTTTAACCTCTTTTTTTATGTTTCTTTGCAAAGTAGAACACTTTTTTTGGTTGTTTGTGTACTCATCGTCCCACTAATTTTACTGCCTACATCGATACCACCTTTGCGAATTTTTAGTTTTATGCCTATACCCTGATTGTTATACTACCCCAATATCGATATGACATCCCTAAATATATAATATTACACGGGGTCCAACCAGTGAACCCCAAGGAGTTTAATGTAGAGGCCGTCGTTAAAGCTGTAGTGAAGTAGTGAGGTACTATAGTAGGTGTAGGGACTAAAAACCATATGAATTACTATATAAAGTTACCCTTAATAACTAAGGCAGAGTAAAAAAATTATGAACTTAAACGTTAAAAATTCCCAGTGACTGAAATGTGATCATGTATTTGTATGAAAAAAGTGAAGGTCAGTGGGCAGTGGGCACCCGCACCGAGCGTCAACAAGTAGGCGGAGCTCATTGCGCGACACTCCAATTCACGTTGAACGACGAGTGCTCCTTAATTCTGTTACCGTTGAGGAAGACACTTATAAAAACGTTTAAATAAACCATAACGATTTGCTCAACAAATTATTGAATACATTACGTTGAAATGGGTGTTATTAAAGAAAGTCTTTTGGAATACGTCAGTAATGAAAATCGTTAACCTATCTTGGAATATCCATGAAGAACGTTTATTATTAAATATTAACGTAAATAAATGGACACGTTCCATGAACGTTGTTTGTCTGGCCGTTAAATTGCATAATTCCATCACCTTTTACCAGCCATTAAATATTAATAGATATGTCGATTGAATTGTCTCTTTCAATCAATTGCTGCAACCAGTCCAAACTGTGTATATACTGTACACTCATTCTTGCAGAGCCCTCCCCCCCCTTCTCTCTCTCTCTCTCTCTCTCTCTCTCTCTCTCTGTATATATATGCGTTAAAATATAAATTTATTTATTTTTTAAACTGGCTAAACTTATTATGTACGTAGGTGACTTCAATTTTAATTTGTAAATAAAATGATAAAGTATTAAATTACGTATATTTTTGTGAGAAGGGGAACGATTGAGTGTTTTATTCATTGAGTGAATAATTGAATAATCGTCTAACAGCTGCAGAGTATCATTCTTTTCCTTCTTGTTTGGTGGTGACTTTTTTTTCAAAATTTATTGTTTGTTTTTCAATCAATGAACTTGTTCGTTCCGTTCTCGATCTCTTTTAGTTTGCCCTAAAAGAGAAAAAAGAAGAAGAAGAAAACCGAATTAATATGGTAATTGGTACATTTACCATCGGAGCGAAAACTATTACAAGAGAAAAATGTGAGAATGCATTCACTAAACGGAATTATTACATTTCAAACGGCACAAAAATAATAGAATAGAATTCTCTCCATGTTTTTCCTTCGTAATGGTGTCAACCAAGATTTCATTCGATTTTTATGGGTTTTGAAATTTCTGACAGCCGTTTTTGTTGTGCTAGGTTAAGTTAGGTTAAATAAAACCTCGTCAGATTAAGTTACGGCGTTTCGTGTTTGCTCCTCCAAACATTTTCGTCCGAAAAATTTGTCGACGTCTCCAAAATTTGGTCGGTTGATCGAAAAGTTTGTGTTTCAAAAGGTTTCAACGCCTTCCCCTAATTGTAGTGAGGGTTCTAACGTAATACGTTAACGCAATGGGTCGCATTAGTCTGGTCTGAACGCTGTGACACTTTCTGGCTCCTGACTAGTTATTATTATCGTATGTTCTTGTGATCTCGCCTTAAAGTCTGGGTGAGATCCCGTCCTAAGTAACTCGATGTTCACTGCTCATATAAACCCGTGGTTTGGCAACTGGTAGGCCTTGGGCCAGGCCCGCCTCTTTAAATCATCTATGCTCGCAAAAATGTACCTTTTCAAGATTGAAATATTGATTTGTTTGAAGCTATAATCTTAATTCAATTAAGTTTCAGAAAATCAATTAATAATTGAACGGTATATTGCCTATGTTGCGGGATAATAAAGCAAGTTAATGTTTCAGAAGAGCGCTTCTATCCTCCCGTCTGGTTCTTTTCACCCCTAACAGACATTGTGCCGTATTTGGGCCATAGTCTATCTACCTCTTAATCAATAACATAAGTACCTCTTAGTTACAAAACTGGCCAGTAGGCTCGGCCCGCCGTCGCCACTCGGCTCACCCGGCGCGATACGGCTCACGTCAGAATCTAGCTGCCAACCACCGCGATGTACCATCAAACTCACTGACTGAGTAAAATAAATTCTAGGAGAATTGAAAATACTCCTACTTAAAACAACTCCATTTATAAAAGGACAGCGTATAAAATCTGCTAAAGAAAACTGGGAAGGAAGGGGCATTAAGATGGGAAACAATTGTTTTATTTTTCGAGTCTCGCAAAAACCTTACCTCGATAATGCAAAAATGGATATTACCAAATGTAGTAATAAAAGTTTGAAACTTTCTGGAAAATAAATAATTAAATTGGATAATTTCTGACATTTTGCATAGATTATCGACTGTTTTTACTCTTCAATGAATTATTTACAAATATTAAAAATGGTTTTGAAATTAAGTTAAGAAACTAATCTTTGAGATAAAAAAAAAAAAAAGACCATGATGTAACAGGTGGAAATTTCAATTCGCTGAACGAGCATTCAGTTTCAGACGTCTAATATATATATATATATATATATATGTTATTCCATCCCACCCCGTGACCATCCCAATAGAAAAAAGCGTTCTTCCTATTCCTAAAATTTTGTCAGTAATCAAGAAAAAAAAATGAAGTAAAAATAAGAACATGAAATTTTCTTCTGCATGTTGAAAATAAAAGGTACCGGAACGCCGTTCCGCCAGAAAAAAGATATATATATATATATATATACAGGGCCGGATCTAGAAGTTGCGAGGCCCTAGGCAGATCTAGAAATTGCGAGGCCCTAGGCCTATATACGTACATATATGAAAATATGGACTTAATTATCGGTACTATACCAGCAATATTAGAATCTCGCATATACAGAACTATGCCAGCACTTAAAAATTAAACCAAACCAAAATAATCACGCATGGAAATTGTATAAGAAATATAAATAAACCATACAAATAAGTATAAATTATAATATGAATCAAGATTTGTATCGAAAATATAAGACAATGATTTCTAAGATTTATATAATATTATAGGTAATGACTTTCCATAGTATACAAACGTTTTTCATATGTGATGTATAAGAGATGTTGACATTTCATTTTTTATAATGGTGAGCGATCGACTTATCAGGTTAAATATTAATGCTTTAATATTTGGTTCAGATGCTCCTTGAATATTACAGCAATGCTTTTCTACTTTTCTTCGAGCTAAACTCTTCAATTAATTGAGAATAATCTAATGAATTTGTTATATCGTTTTCTATTGATAACATAGCTAATGATTGCAATCTCGCTTGAGACATGGTGGAACGCAAATATGTTTTAATAAGTTTGAGACGCGAGAAACTTCTTTCAGCCGAAGCAACAGTAACTGGGATGGTTAATACTATTCGAAGTGCAACATAAACATTAGGATAAATCTCACTTAGTTGTTTTTGCACTATATAAATAAGGGCATTTCCGAGATCTGTTTTCTCAGGTATAAACCTGCAAAGTACTTTAAGTTCTTCATAGAGTTCTAAATCATTAATATCACTTGAACAGAACGCGCAAAACGGCTTGAGCGAGGCCCCCTTTGGCGCGAGGCCCTAGGCGATCGCCTAGTTCGCCTATAGCTAAATCCGGGCCTGTATATATATATATATATATATATATATATATATATATAATTGATGGCGAACCACTGACCCACGAAGCAATTTTTATTGACCCACGAGGTCTTATTTAAATAAAATATGACTAATTTTTAATATTTTCTGCCTTACAGTTTTAAAATTATTTTATTCTCCCACCGAAATAAACAGCTGATACACATTGAAACGTTTTTAAACGTATAGTATACGTTTAAAAAGTTAACATTAGCTCTGCTAACAATGTTTGGTTCATCTTATTCGTGTGAACAGTTGTTTTCCTCGATGAATTTCGTCAAATTCACCACTAGGAATCGTCTTGGCACAGATATGAGTGCTGCGTGTGTGAGACTAAAGACAAGTAAATATAAACCTTGGATCAAAACATTAGCAGCTAAAATCCAACAACAAGTTTCTCACTAAAAATAATAAATAAATAAATAATTTTGAACCAATTTCATTTTTTTTTAAATAAAAAGTAACAAAAATGCCCCGCCAGCAAAAAAGGTTCGCCACCACTGGGCTGCCGCCCCTAGGTCTTTGTGCGAACTAAGAATAAGATGGCCTCCAGCCTATGTTAAATTTTCAACGCAAATTATCGTCAAATTTTTGAAGAATAGACAAATATTTATTTTTTTATTATTTTTTATTTTTTTTTTTATTATTTTTTTTTTATTTTTTATTTTTTTTATTTCTCCTATTCAAAATGTACTGACTATTAATAAAAAGTTAAAATAAGTTTAAAAAATATTAATTTCTCTAATTCCAATGGTGCCCATATCCAGATATATATATATATATATAGAGGCGGGGCCACCAGCTTGACCTCCGTGTGAAGAGAGACCAACGCACGAAACAACATAAGGTTCATGAGGTGTGTATATATATATATATATATATATATATATATATATATATAGTTATTTCATGCTTACTTAGAATTAATGATGTATATTCGCCCTTTTAAGTTATATATATATATTATATATGAGTGTCCCAAAACCATGTATACATTTTTAAAAAACTTATAACAGGCGAACCCACTAACAGATTCAGATGATTTTTATTTCTTTTTATAGCCTATAGCCTAAGGAGATACAACAGCGAAATTGTTAACAGCCTTGCCTAGCCTAAGGAGATACAAAATCGGAATTAGTAATAGCCTTGCCTGCCTACAGTAAACATGGAAAATGGAAGTGTGCGCTTATCATTTGAGCAACGAAAATGGATGCTAAAGTCGTATTTTAAAGTTGAGAAGATATCAAAGGTTCAACAACAGTGGAGAGACAATTTTGGAACTAATCCTCCAACTCGACTTACCATTTCACGTATCTGTGAGAAATTTGAAGTATATGGTACTGTGCATGATGTGTACAAGCAGGCGACTGGGCGTCCAAAGACATCAACAGATGCTAACACTTCTGATGAAGTGCTACAGGTATTCAACCGATCACCAAGAAAATCTGTGAGACAATGTGCTCGTGAAACAGGGAAAAGTAAGACAAGTGTCCACAGAATTCTGAAGAATGCTAAATGGAAATCTTACATCCCGAGATTATTACATGCCTTGAATGAGGATGATCCGGATCGCAGAATCCAGTTTTGCGAATGGTTTCGAGTAAAAAACACAGAAGATGGCCAATTTGCGGACAAAATTGTGTGGTCTGATGAGGCTACATTTAAGTTGAATGGTATAATTAATCGTCATAATTGCACATACTGGTCACAAGAAAATCCACACATTTATGTGGAACGACATGTAAATTTACCGGGTATAACTGTCTGGTGTGGTTTTTCTTCCAAAGGTTTGGTTGGTCCATTCTTTTTCGATGGTACAGTTACCGGTCATAGCTACCTCAACATGCTTCGGGGAAAAGGTTTTCCTGCAATTCGACAGTTATACGGAGATGAGGACATTTACTTTCAACAAGATGGAGCACCTCCTCATTACCATCAGGATGTCAGGAACTGCCTTGATGAAACATTTCATTATCGGTGGATCGGACGACGAGGTAGTATCGAGTATCCACCACGTTCACCAGATTTGAACCCACACGACTTTTTTTTATGGGGTCATTTGAAAAATGAAGTATACAGCAGAAGACCTACATTACTTGAACAACTAAAGAGCACAGTTGAAGAAGCGCGTAGAAATATCCCTACAAACATTTTTGTTGAAGTCTGCCAATCAGTGAATCAAAGAGCGCAGTGGTGCATTGATGTCAATGGTCGACATTTTGAACACTTACGTGTTTAAAACAAATTAAACTATCTATTATTTCGATGTTGTATATTTTACCTATAAAAAGAAATAAAAATCATCTGAATCCGTTAGTGGGTTCGCCTGTTATAAGTTTTTTAAAAATGTATACATGGTTCTGGGACACTCTGTATATATATATATATATATATATATATATATATATATATAACTTAAAAGGGCGAATATACATCATTAATTCTAAGTAAGCATGAAATAACTAAATTCATAATGGTCACTTCTTCAAAAGCATATTAACTCTATTATATATTATTAATGGCTTTACGGATGGAGAAGTATGAAATTATGTGATTCCCAAGACAGACGTAAAAGGCGTGTCTTTAACGAGACCTTGTCCAATCATGCACGAAATGACCAGGGGTTAAACATGCATTATATGGTGCTTCTTATATATATATATATATATATATATATTAGTGGTGGACCGGATATCCACATCATTTTTAGCATCCGCATCCGCACTTCTGACTGCGGAAGTTATGCGGATATTACCTCTAATAAATTATGCAATTTACAATTAAATTAGCTTATAAAGTAGCTTATAAGGCCCAGTCATACACATTTCATGTAAAGTATTAAAATTATTAATGAACAAACAAATATATAAAGCTCAAAATATAAATACTTGGTAACACACAAAATTGAATGAAACTTGTTTCATTCAATTTTCTGTGGCTGAAACTCTTGAGAAAGTTATTATTTTTATCATAATGAAAACATTAATATTAATTTTAATTCTTATGCATTGCATTGCCTGCCATAATAGTAATATCAAGAAAATTGAAAAATTGTGTCATATATTAACAATTCTATATTATATTGATAGATTAACTAAATATCCTCATCCGCATCCGCGGATATTGAAATTAAAAATCCCATCCGCATCCGCAGATGTTGAAAAACTGACATCCGGTCCACCACTAATATATATATATATACACAAACTCAGAATGGTCCCCTGAGAAACTTATATGTTAAACACAGACCGTGCATGGAACAAGGAACTCTTCTGGGATAATTAAATCCACTATAGTCCGAATAAGTAATGGTAAATGACAAATACCATAGTTTTTCTTTTTCATGATGCTAGCCCGACGTATTTCATACATTTTGACTCCTTTTCAACATAGTCTTAAATTGTTATAATAATAATAATAATAATAATAATAATAATAATAATAATTCAGCGTTTGCTTATCGCCACTCTTGTTTTTTATTCACTTTTATTTCTTAATTCATCATTGTTGCTTCACATGATACAATTCTGTCGTGTTCGTAGATTTGGCACATCAGCAAAAACGAAACACGCATCAGACATGTTTGAAAGCAAAAATAATTAATTTTAAAATAAACTAAAGTACGGTTGGAGAAAAAGTTCACCAAAAATAAGCAATAAATTTTGAAAACAAAAAAACCCTTTTAATAATTGGCAATTTGGTAAATTTGGGGACTACACAAAACATGAATTAGTTTAGGTTCCACAACTTAGCACAAAGCATTAACACACACACACACTTCGAACTCTCAGCCCGGCTGGCCCCAAACTAGTGAAGGATCCATGCCTACAAACAAGAACCGCGAACCGCAACTGCAAAGTAACCAAATTAATAATTATATAGTAAAGGGTGTCAGGAAATGATTGCCCCCCCCCCCCTGTACAGAAGAAACTGAAAGGAATAGAAAAAAACAGACAAAACCACGCGAAAGCGTTTAATTTTGAATAAAAAACACTTGTTTTAATATCGGGTGTTGCCCCCATTTGCAGCTCTGACGGCCATTAATCGACGGGGTTATGATCCCAGAAGTGTCTCAAAGAGATCGGTATCATGACTCATTTCTTCAAGGACTTCGTTGATCTTTGCAGTCATAATTTCTGTTGAATACCGATTCTGAATGGGTTGTTCCAGCATTAAGGACTCCACCCGTTCCTTCATGATGGATCCGACATGTTCACAGACATTAAGATCGGGAGAATTGCCAGGCCATTCATTATTTCCGAAAAAATCAATGTTATTGTCCTTAAGCAGTTGTTGAGTCGCAAGTGCTTTCATACAGGGGACTTTGTCGTGAAGAAAGGTTGCCTGTTCAACATCCAAAACACACTCGGGGTCTTTCAAAAACGGAATTACATGTTGGGCTAAAATTACATTTCGAAAATAAGGCCCATCCCAACTGGTTCCTCTTGGTTTGATAACCCAGATGAGCTTCCGAATAGAGAACATAATGAAAACACCCACACATGCTGGATTTTTTACTATTTCTCGATACTTCTGGTCGTCTGGGACTTCATCAGGAGTTGTTGCCCAAACCCGATCATTCTGAAAATTTGGTTTTCTGGAGACATAAACGAAGAATTCATCGCTGACAACCAAGTGAAGGAAATCGTCTTCCGTCCATTCCTCAAGATAATCACAAACCATAGCCGATCTTCAATATTAAGATCACTCTTCCGTGGCTTAGCTATTTCGTGCCAAGCACTCAAGCCTTGGCGAACTCGAAATTGATGCACAAGTTGCCGATTGACTATCTTACCACGACGGATAAGTATCTCTTTCGCTACCTCAGAGCAGCTCTTCTTTCGGCGCCGTGATGCAGCAAGCACAATGTCTTTCGATTCTTGAGATAATTTCTCCGGTCTTCCTCCTCGAAATTCTGTTTCACAATCTTCAGGATTCTTATTCCAATTCCTTTTGACAAAGTCTTCTGATCTTTTTAATCTCTCAGCCACCCAGTGTCGAGTTATGAAAGTTGCACCAGCTTCCTTTGCTTCACGAAATGTGACAGCTCGAATGCGGTCAAGAACTCGCTTTTTCTCTGAATCGCTCAAAATAGATGATGCCATGGTTTCTGTGGGGAAAAAAATGGTAAGAATTAAAATCACAGGAATAGAATATAATGGTTTTTATTCAGATCTTAACGCTCTTTCAAGTGGTCTCGCCGGTTTTTATCTATCTCTTCTAGTTTTTGCTCTACAGGGGGGGCAATCATTTCCTGACACCCGTATATACCTTTGGTAACCTTTGGTTAGCTTCCGCCCGAATTGTTCATTCTGACGAAGGTCAAGCTTTTCACTCCACCTTAGATCTACAGTTTAACGTGGAATCCGAACCACACCCCACCAGCAGCCCAGCGTCTTAACCACTAGGCCACCCAGGGTACCCATTTACCTACCAACCACTTTCTTTATTGTGTGGAAGGATGAGCAGCTGGGTTTTGCTGCGCGCCGGCTGCCGTCGGGTCTCGAATCCGGGGCCGATGGATTCGTAGTCAGCGACGCTAACCACTACACCACCGAGGCACATATTAGCATTTTATAATGTATAGCAGCTATATCCTTTTTGGACGTCCGGCAAATCCGCAAATATAATCGATGAATTTTATATAGTCACCTTACTGTAAATATATTTTTCTTCTGTAATTATAATTCTTTTCTTTTTTTATAAATTATATATTAATTATATAATTTATATTTTATAAATTTCTTATAATTTTTTTAAAATTTTTTCAGCTGGACAATGTTTATGGGTTGGCAGACGGGCCGAGGGCTCGGGGAGAAACAAGTATTGAACATGTCTTGATTGTGAGTATATATAACTGTTTTTTTATAGTGACCTAGATTCATTAATAGGTGAACCACTCCCCTTCTCACCCCCTCATGAAAGCAACGTTAAAAGCCGTGAATAAGAGAAAAAAATTTATTAGTGGTCTGGGTTATATATTATGCACTTAAGAGTGCGGGCTGCTCGTACCCTGACTGGGCGTATGGCCGGAGAGGTGTTTTGTAAAACATGAAAGCTTTTACGTTCTATCTAAAACTTAATCTCTGAAACTAATCTCTAAAACTTTATATATATATATATATATATATATATATATATATATAGAGAGAGAGAGAGAGAGAGAGAGAGAGAGAGAGAGAGAGAGAGAGAGAGAGAGAGAGAGAGAGAGAGACGCAAAAGTCGCGCACCATAGGAATTTTCAGTGTTGACTATTTTTTTTTTTTTCAGGTAGGGGATGGCTTAATTAACTTTAGATGAAAGGATGAGCTTGGTTTTAATGTATGGAATATCAGGTACTCAGGTACTACAAATCGATCAATCGGTACAGAATTTAAATTCGGTAGCGAAGGATCGATTTGTTGTACCTGCTATTCCATACATTAAAACCAAGCTCATCCTCTCGTCTATCGTTAATTTCGCAGCCATCCCCTACCTAAAAAAAAAATAGGCTGTCGTCACTGAAAATTCCTATGGTGCGCGACTTTTGCCCCACCCTATATATATAATATATATATATATCCAGGATCGACCTGTGTTTGGCCCCTGTGCAGCATCCCGCCTCGCTTGGGGGATTTTTATGGTATCCATTCACCTACCAACCGAAGGAAAACTGAACAACTGAGCGAGCTGCGCTCTGCCGCCTGCTTGCGACGGGAATCGAATTCAGAGAGCACTATAACATAAAATCACAACAGGTAGAAGAATAATGGGAATTATCTGGAGGAGCTTCGCAGCAGAAAAACAAACATGCTAAAATTATGGAAGAGTTTAGTCGTGCCAGTAATTGAGTATTGCTCATTATTTAGAAAACGAGACATTGTAAACATAGAAGCCATACAAAGGACTTTTACCTCTAAGATAGAAGAAACGAAAGATGAAAACTGCTGCCCTCGACTACAATCCCTGAAACTGTACTCCCTGGAAAGAAGGCGGATGCCGTACACAATAATATATATACATATAGAAAATACTCGAGGGTTTTGTCCCTAATCTAAGAAGTAAAATAGAAACGCACTGGAGTGAGAGAAAAGACAGCTTCTGTACTGTTTCAGATGCTGTGGGATACAGGGCCATGAAAACGAGGATGAAAAATACCCTCAGAATACAAGGCCCAAAACTTTTTAATGTATTGCCAAAAGAACCTGAATAATTTCAAGGACCAGCTAGGGTAGGTTCTTGCGCAAAATCTCTGACCAGCCTTGCGTGGCTGGATACGAGGGAAAGAGAAGAGCGGAAACTAACTCTCTCCTCCACCAAATCCGCAAATAAGGCGGGATGCTGCAGAGGGGTCGACCGTAGGTCGATCCTGAACCGTCGTTCGAAACCACCATGAGGTAGGTAACACACACACACACACACACACACACACTCACTTATTTGGCCGTATGTTAGTTGTGTGGAATGAAATCATACATTATCCTACAAAACTCTTCTCTTGACAAAAGATTAACTGAAAATTGTCATTTCCAGATTAGGGAAATTTATTTAGTAAATAAAGTTATAGTTTTTCATATATGTCATGATTCTCTAACTTTGCTATTGTTGCTATTAGCTACAACTGCTGCACCTACTACAATAATAATAATAACAATAATAATAATAAAGTCTTTTGTGAGTTTCTTTCCCATTTCAAGAATGTATCCAAATTCGGTTGTTTCAGCAAATGAAAGATGCGGCCGACCGCCGCAAAGAGCTTGAAAAGCAGCATGCGGAGGCACTATCGCAGCTCAGGGAGAAACAAGCCGCTCTCGAAGGTGCCCTTGGCGCCCATGGCACCTACAGGGACAGGAAGGCTTATTCGGAGACTATCGAGGCACTTCAAGTACGTTTGCACGGGAACAGTTATTAGCTTTCAGGAAACTCACGCTCATAATTAGACGTGTACCGTGACGCAGTCGACAACACGAGTGACACATGCCCTGTTCGTACATGCAGTAGGTTAGCTTAAGTTAGGTTAGGATAGTTTAGGCTCTTAGAAGTATCGAGAAGATGGCTTTTTTTTTTACTACAATTTGAGTGCATTTTCCATTATTGACATGGTTACAATAAATGGTTTCCTTTTTTTGCAGTCTAAAATACGGGAGCTGGAGAAAAAGGCGGAAGTGCAGAATCTGCGCCATGAAGAACTTCTACTCGAAATGCAGAGTCTGAAGAAGACTCACGGGTCGCCCAAGAACTCCTGGTCCAGGTCTGGTTCCCTCAGCGCAGAGCTCCAAAGTCCAGAGTCTGGAGACATTACTCCAGGTGAGTTAGTTAATCAGATTTCGATCGCTCTTTGCCGGATTCCTCAATTCAATAGCTGACTAAAGTGATTATCGTCAAAAGATCGCTCTTTGAAGTTGGATTGTCTCATTGGAGTGTCCAAAACGAATCTTATCTCTTTGTGACACATTGCAACAGTAATTAAGTTACTTTAAAAAAATTTCAACTAAATTATTTCTTCTTTTAAATTTCATTTTTTCGAAATTCATTTTGTATTAAAAATAATTGTTAACTTAATTCATAAGCTTGAATTTAAAAACGTTAATCAAAATGACAACCCCTTTTTTGAAACATATTAAAAAAAAAGTCACCTTATTTTTGCCGTCACCAACCAACCAGTTTATAGTTTTTGGACCTGTATGGCATGTGTGTGTGTGTGTGTGTGTTACGTGAAACATTAGAGGCTGCCTAATTTATATCAATATACAGTATCTTAGCAACTAGAGGAATTACATAGGGAAACAGCTGCACCAAATCACTGACGTTACTATTGATAAGTTTTTATAGATTTTGTTTTTGATGTAGCACTTAGTAAATAATTATTAGTCAGTTTATCATCAAGTCGCCCTTTTTATTTTGAAATTTTGACGTTAAGTTACATGATACATGGGTACAATTAATTTTGAAAAGTTCTGTAAACTTCATGGTACCGATATACAGGGCTATTCAAAATAATTCATCCGATTTCAACTGAGAATACTTCCGTACCTATCAACCGTGCATCAACTAGGCATACACCACATGAAAGAGGAAATCTCCGAGTTTTACAAGATCACCGCGAGAGGGCTCCAAAGTCACGCCGTGGCCTAGCCTAGCAACAAACAGTCAGTGTGAAAATGGCGTCCGCACAGCAGAAGGCGTTTTGTGTGTTGCAGTTTTCGAGCTGTAAATCGGTCGCCGGATCTTACACCGTGCGACTTCTTCATTTGGGGGTACGTTAAGGATACTGTGTACGTGCCACCGTTGCCCACATCTTTGGATGAGCTCCGAACTCGCATTGTTACTGCCGTAGAGTCAGTGACAACGGACATGCTGGAGCGAGTATGGGAGGAATTCGACTATCGTGTCGACGTTGCTCGTGTAACTAGGGGAAGTCACATAGAGCATTTATGAGGTGAGACACAAAATTTGGACAGTTTTTCTTTTGGTTGATGTATCACAAATCACTCTGTATTTGTAACATTAAAAAATATTCTCATTTGAAATCAGGTGAATCAATTTGAATAGCCCTGTGTGTATATATATATATATATATATATATTATATGGGATGAATTTCACAATAAAACACGTGAAATGAATAAATGCTGCAAACCCACAAGGAAAAAGAAAAACGATTCCAAGGCCTTTCGTGTATTCAAAGTTACACCTCGTCAGGGAATGAAGATAAACGGCGAGATACCCATAAATATATACAATGTACAGGAAAAACAAAACAATTAGCACATACTTAACAAGAGTTAATGAGAGGCAAAAGAAATTTTAACATGATATCGTCAATTTTATACGTCCCCGCACTGTTATTGAAATTGCTTTTAAAATGAATAAATGCACATTCTAGAATATTTCGTTCTATTATATCTCTGTTTTTAACAAGCGCTTTAGAACTACCCCACTTGATGCTATGGTTACATCTATACATATGGTTAAATAAAGCATTGGAAGTATTAGCTGTTCTACAAGCATATTTATGCTGTTTTACCCTAATATCTAACGTTTTACCGGTTTGGCCTATATATACTGAGTTACATTGTGTACATCCGATCGAATACACACAACCAACAACATTATCAGGGCTATTCTTTATTAGGCGTGATTTAACAGTATTATTATACTTAAAGATTACATTAATGCCAATTGCTTTAAGTACAGTTGGAAGGTATTGAAAATTAACATGGTAAGGTAGGCTAAGGATATTTTTACGCTGAAATTCCTTTACAATTACATTATTATAACACCTATTCTTGGCTTTCTTAAGACAGTTATCTAAAAATGAAATAGGATAACATAATTTAGTACCAATATTCATGATATTGCATAACTCGGAATCTAAAAATTCAGGACTGACAACTCTCAATGCTCGAAGAAACATAGCAGAGAAAATAGAGGATTTAATCGAAGGATGATGGTCAGAATAAAAATGCACGTAAGAGTTATTATTAGTAGGCTTACGGTAGACTTCATATTTGAACTGATTAGAGCATCTCCAAATTTTTAGATCAAGAAAAGATAGGCTTCCATCATTTTCTTTTTCAACTGTAAACTTAATAGATGGGACTAAATTGTTGAGCCTACCAAGAAATAAGTCCACATCCAAATTATTAGGCCAAAGGCATAAAATATCATCTATATACCTGTACCAAACCAGGTTAAAATTAACAATCGTAGACCTACTTGATTTTTTAAAAGATAAGATTTCTGAATATTCTTTCCCTGTTCAACACAACACTTTTATGGAGTTAATTAAGCTGTGTCAAAGATTGTAAATTTCAGTTTGAAAATAAGTTTTATGTTATGTCGTTTGGATTGGCTATGGGAAATCCCCTATCACCTGTACTAGCTAATTTATATATGGAATTTTTTGAAAGTAGAATTTTGCCTACGATTGTTAATTTTAACCTGGTTTGGTACAGGTATATAGATGATATTTTATGCCTTTGGCCTAATAATTTGGATGTGGACTTATTTCTTGGTAGGCTCAACAATTTAGTCCCATCTATTAAGTTTACAGTTGAAAAAGAAAATGATGGAAGCCTATCTTTTCTTGATCTAAAAATTTGGAGATGCTCTAATCAGTTCAAATATGAAGTCTACCGTAAGCCTACTAATAATAACTCTTACGTGCATTTTTATTCTGACCATCATCCTTCGATTAAATCCTCTATTTTCTCTGCTATGTTTCTTCGAGCATTGAGAGTTGTCAGTCCTGAATTTTTAGATTCCGAGTTATGCAATATCATGAATATTGGTACTAAATTATGTTATCCTATTTCATTTTTAGATAACTGTCTTAAGAAAGCCAAGAATAGGTGTTATAATAATGTAATTGTAAAGGAATTTCAGCGTAAAAATATCCTTAGCCTACCTTACCATGTTAATTTTCAATACCTTCCAACTGTACTTAAAGCAATTGGCATTAATGTAATCTTTAAGTATAATAATACTGTTAAATCACGCCTAATAAAGAATAGCCCTGATAATGTTGTTGGTTGTGTGTATTCGATCGGATGTACACAATGTAACTCAGTATATATAGGCCAAACCTGTAAAACGTTAGATATTAGGGTAAAACAGCATAAATATGCTTGTAGAACAGCTAATACTTCCAATGCTTTATTTAACCATATGTATAGATGTAACCATAGCATCAAGTGGGGTAGTTCTAAAGCGCTTGTTAAAAACAGAGATATAATAGAACGAAATATTCTAGAATGTGCATTTATTCATTTTAAAAGCAATTTCAATAACAGTGCGGGGACGTATAAAATTGACGATATCATGTTAAAATTTCTTTTGCCTCTCATTAACCCTTGTTAAGTATGTGCTAATTGGGTACTTGTGGGTTATCTGTCGCCACTTTTTAATATTTTTTTATTTATTTATTTTTATATATTAAGAGAAGAGGATTCTTTATACTGTACGGCATTGACGATTGGTTAGGTTAAGTCGTGCTAGTTTGGTTAAATAAAAAACTTTTTAATATTTTTTTTATTTAGTTATTTTTATATATTAAGAGAAGAGGATTCTTTATACTGTACGGCATTGACGATTGGTTAGGTTAAGTCGTGCTAGTTTGGTTAAATAAAACGGTATTTAACCAAACTAGCACGACTTAACCTAACCAATCGTCATTGCCGTACAGTATAAAGAATCCTCTTCTCTTAATATATAAAAATAAATAAATTAAAAAAATATTAAAAAGTGGCGACAGATAACCCACAAGTACCGCTAATTGTTTTGTTTTTCCTGTACATTGTATATATTTATGGGTATCTCGCCGTTTATCTTCATTCCCTGACGAGGTGTAGCTTTGAATACACGAAAGGCCTTGGAATCGTTTTTTCTTTTTCCTTGTGGGTTTGCAGCATATATATATATATATATATATATATATATATATATAGGGTGGCCCAAAAAAACCGCCTTGAGATTTGAACATCAATAACTTCAAAAATATGCAGTTCACACTTCCAAAATTTGCATAACTTTTTCCTCAATCTATTGATAAGCCATCATAAAAATTTCAGACCTCTACATAAAATACTTTTTCCACAGCTGAGGGAACAATGAGGTATGGTGAAAAAAACGAATATCATAAACTGAAAAAATTTTATTATTCACATCTTATCAGCAAATATGAACAATATGTCCGCCGTCCTGCTTACAAACTAATCTTAACCTTTTCTTCCACGACATGATACATTTTCTGATTTCTGCTAATGTTATTTTTTCCCAACATTTGAGTATTTTTTTCTTTAATTACATTTCTGTAAACTTTTGTTTGGCCTTCATAAATCTTCTCTGCTAGAGTGTTCCATATACAATAATCCATGGGATTGCAATTGCGGGGGCCAGTCGTTTTTTTCCACTGAAGTTGACTACATTCTGTTGTAGCTAATCCTGTGTGAACTTGCTAGTATGAGCTGTAGCACCATCTTGTTGGAGTATGAAATCGTTTCCATAATACAGACGCCGACAATCAGGCAAAAGATTCTCCTCTAAGAGATTTACATAGGTTTCTGAATTAATTTTTTTATTTTCTGAAATGAAATGCATTATCGTCTTTCCATTCCACGATACACCTGCTAATACCATGATTTTTTTGGAAAACCGACTTGTCTGGTGGTAAAGTCTCGATGGAGGAATGTCTTCCTTACGCCGACCATAAACAACATCGTTCCGGGAGTTTTGAGCAATGTCGATGGTGAAATCTTTTTCATCTGTAAAAACTATTTTTTTAACATCAATGGACGAAAATCTATCAAGCAATTTTCTACAACGAATTTTTCTTTTAGCTCTTACATTGCTCTCACGTTTTGAAACACGGATCCTTTTAAATGCTTTAAGTCCTACCATTCTCTGCATTCTTTGTATGGAACTTCGACTGATACCTAAAATTCTCGCAATTTTCCTCTGAGAGCAGTGTGACCCAGGTCGATCCTCTTGAGATAGGCTCATCATTTCGATCATTGTTATATTGTCTTCAATGTAAACTGTTTTATACCGACCACTTCCACGCTTCCATGTCGTCGAACCGGTTGCTTTAAGTTTTTTAATTATTCTATTCACAGACGTAACATTATAAGTTATTCCTGAAATTCCCTCAAAATTCTTGCCCCAGTCCATCTTTTCCAAGAAACACTTTTCAGTCACCGCTTTTTCACCGTTAGTTAGAACCATAATTTGAAGAGTAAGTTTAAAAAAAACAGTATTTAAGATGGGCGTAGCCTATATCATCTGACGTTTTTCAGAGACTAACAGATTATCCATAGGCTGAGTGAGGAAACTACTACAAGTCTTAGAATAGTTGCCAGGTACAGCTAGCTATACACATTTAGGATTTAGGATATTCGTTTTTTTCACCATACTTCGTTGTTCCCTCAGCTGTGAAAAAAGTATTTTATGTAGAGGTCTGAAATTTTTATGATGGCTTATCAATAGATTAAGGTAAAAGTTGCGTAAATTTTGGAAGTGTGAACTGCATATTTTTGAAGTTATTGATGTTCAAATCTCAAGGCGTTTTTTATGGGGCCACCCGATATATATATATATATATATATATATATATATATATATATATATATATATATATATATATATATATATATTAGTAGGAAGAGTGGAGTTTCACGACTGTGTACATGGTATCCGAGGTAAATGTTCGGTACGTGTACTCATAATATAAAGACATTTTGCTGAGAGAGAAATATCAATATGACGAATAGCTATTCTCGGGTTCAGTTTTGGCTACAAAATTCATTTCATAGAAAATTTACGATGAAAATCACGCGCAAAACCTCAACGAATTTATTATAGAGAATTACAATAACTGTAGTTTAATTTTAATACTGAGACTGAAGTGAAAAGCGCAGAACGGAGGAGGTTTTGTCCCCGCGTCGCTGGGCCGCGTCCCAAGAACGTTATCTTACTACTACCCCATCTAGGGAACCAAAAATTTTCCTTTGAAGCGTATCCTTTGAGCGAAACTCATTTTATGATGTACCGTTCTTGAAAGGAAATTTTTGGTTTTTCGAATGGTGCAGTAGTAGTAGTAGTAGTAGTAGTAATAAGAGATGCGCCCGGGACGTGGCCCAGCGACACGGGGACGAAACCTCCCTCCTCGTATTCACACATCTTACTTCACTATCCTTAATAAAGAATTTAGTTATACTTTCAAATTACAGTCGATTGTATATCGAAGCCTACGCGAAAAATTCCTACCACGAAAATTACGTTATATAAAAAAAAGTCTCGCGTATGATTTTTATCCCTTACTTAACGTTGTTTTAAAAGTTTCTAAATAATTTACAACTTTCGGAAGAAGCCCACAATTTCATGAAAAAAAAAAAATTAATACTAAAAATTAGAATTGTGGCTATTTCATAAGAAAAGATTTATCTTCAAATTAAGAAATTTTTATATACTTTTGAAATTCGTGCGTATTACTTTCATAAAAAAATGTTCACTTCCAAAATAAAAAAGAAAACTTATTAAAAATTCTTCTACCCCTTTAAAATTACTCCTAATATATATATATATATATATATATATTATATATATATATATATACCTTTCAAATGTTCCGTACGATGATTCCTCATTTTACGAAGGTCAAGCTTGTCGCCCCTCCTCTCGAGTTGGTCTGGTGAAATAGTGAGTTCGTTTCTTGTACTCTCCACCTCACATAGCCAGGTACGCCCGGTTCATCGGGGATTGTTCTGAGCCAGGCGTCTAATCTTCTTTTGAAGATGTCCACCGCAACACCACTCGTGTTCCTTAGGTCCTTGGGCAGCTGATTAAACAGTCTTGGTCTTCACACAACAAAACTATTTTCTTTCAGGGTTAAGGATGTTCCCTGTCTAGCCTTTATTATATACATATATATGCGCCTCGGTGGTGTCGTGGTTAGCGTCGTTGACTACGAATCCATCAGCCCTGGGATCGAGACCCGGTGACGGCAGGCAGCGCGCAGCAAAACCCAGCTGTTCATCCTTCCACACAATAAAGAAATTGGTTGATGGATAAATAGGTACCCTGGGTAGTCTAGTGATTAAGACGTTGGGCTGCTGGTCGAGCGTGGTTCGGATTCCACGTTAAACGGTAGGTCTAAGGTGGAGTGGCAAGTTTGACCTTCGTCAGAATGAACAATTCGGGTGGAAGCAAAACCAAGATTAACCAAACCAAGGTGTATACAGTATATAGTTGCAAAAAAGTTTTTTAATAGAGAATCCGTTTACAGAGAAACCAAATATATAGTTTCAATAAATTATTGTTTATATGTTGTAAAAACATAAAAAACATATTTTAAATATATAAAATAAACTTTCATAGACTTTTAAATACTAGGGGCATTCAATATATCTTGCTCCGCCCTTTTTTCTTAGCTAAATAATAGGCCATGGGGCTGAAATGTCTTTTGGGCTGTAAGTTTGAACTTTCTGCGCTTCACATAACCGGACTTTTCCAGTTTGAACCTCCCCTCCTTGTATAAAACCGCTTTTAAACGCCCTTGTATAAAACCGATGGTTAACGCAGTTTCGAAAATGGCATCTGACAGTTATGTGCGTCGTAAACAGAGAGCTGTTATCGAGTTCTTAACCGCAGAGATGGAAACAGTTGGAAATATTCACAAACGTCTACAAACGTTTACGGAGATGCTGTTGTTGATCGAAGCACAGTTGGACGCTGGTCTAAACGTGCGAGATCATCGGAGAGAGGGAGAGCCAGTCTCGATGATCAGCCACGCAACGATCGCCCGGCATCGGCTGTGACATCTCACATTGTGCAACGTACTAACAGCATCATTCGATGAAATCGGCGCGTCACATACAAGGAGCTATCACTGATGGTAGGAATTAGTGAAGGAAGTGTGAACACGATAATTCAGCAACTGGGATACATCAAAAGTGTGTTCACGGTTTGTTCCTCGCGAACTGACTCAAGATCACAAAGTCCAAAGCAAAGAAATTGCTTCTGAGTCGTTGGTTCGATACGAGACAGAAAGGGATGACTTCCTTTCACGAATTGTGACTGGGGATGAGACTTGGGTACACCACTTTGAACCTGAAACAAAACGCCAATCTATGGAGTGGCATCACGCAGACTCCCCACGCAAGAAAAAGTTCAAAATGGCTCCCTCTGCAGAAAAGGTTATGGCCACCATCTTCTGGGACATGAAAGGGGTGATTCTGGTGGACATTATGAAGAAAGGACAAACAATCAACTCAGACATATATTGCTACTCTACAGAGACTCCACAGACGTATAAAGTGAGTTCGACCGGATAGAAAACTGGAAGACGTCCTTCTTTTGCGCGATAACGCAAGACCACACAACAGTTTGCAAACAAGAGAGGCCATCACAAAAATGCGCTTGACTGTGTTACCCCACCCTCCATACAGCCCGAATCTGGCACCTTCAGACTTCCATTTGTTTGGGCCAATGAAGGATCTATTCTTGGAAGAAAGTTTCAGAGTGACGATGAGGTCGTTGAAGAGGTTAAGAGGTGGCTCCAGCGGAACCCAGCGAGGAATTCCAGCAAGGAATAAAGGCCCTTGTTTCGAGGTGGAGGAAAGCCGTAGAAAAGGATAGAAAAGGATGGAGACTATGTGGGAAAATAAAAACTTGTAAAAAAGGTATGTAATTACTTGTGTACAAAATTTTTGGAATTTAGAAGGAAACTTTGAAAGGAAAAAAGGTGGGGCAAAATATATTGAGTGGCCCTCGTATATAAAATAGAATATTATAGTGTAGCCTAAAGGTTACACCATAAAGTTAATAACTTTTTTCAGTTTCTTTTATATTTTAAACCAAAGATAGAGATAAATATATAGCCCAGTGGTTCTTAACCTTTTCAGGCTGCGACCCAAATTCTGGTCCATACCTTCAAACAGTTCACTCGTAATAGATAATAAAATAAATAATTAATGGTAAAATGATTAGGGATAACATAAATAAATGACAATTTAATGACCCAATCAAAATGGCTTGGCGACCCAGAGGTTAAGAACCACCGATATAACCAATAAAATAATTGCTAAATGTTATAAAAACAAAGAAAAATAGGTGCTACTCTAGTATGAGGTCTACCTACGATTGGTTAGGTTTAGTCATGATATTTTCGTTAAAACTAACGAAAATATGACTAAACCTAACCACTCGTCAAGGGCGACTGACATTGGGATGTAAACAAGATAAGAAGCTGTAATTAAAAGGTAGACCGCTGAATCGTAGGTAGACCGCATACTATAGTAGCACCTAAAAATATCTCGCACGCATTTATAAGTGATAAGAGATTTTATATTAATTAATGTTCGGCTTAGGTCCTAGAACGGTGTTTCTCAACCTTTATTGTGCTGGCGACCCCATTTTAACATAAAAGAAATTCGCGGCCCCACTTCCTTAAATGATGGTGCAGCATACTTGAACTGCAAACACACCTTCCGAACTATTTCTCACGTGATAATGGAAAACTTGCTAAGAAGTGAATACTTAATCCGTTCAATGAAAGGGTGGTAGAATCTGTTGAACTTGCGGGAAACCTACACGATAAATTCACTGAAATTTCTTCTTACAAGATCCTACATTTGTCATTCCCGTCAGAAGACTCGTGTACATTTTAGATAGCACGGAAAAGTAAGTATCCAGAATTGGTGTCTGAAACATTGAAAGTTTTAATTCCATTTGCAGTCTCATACTTATGCCGAATTGGGCTTCTCATCAATGGTTACAGTTGAAACAAAGCAATGAAATTGACAATATATGCGTTACTTTGCGTTTAGTCTATTCAACCGAATATAAGAAGATTAACAAGTGCAAAGCAGAAACAGGTATCTCATTGAAAGACAGACTAACAGTTTCATATGGAAATTACGACTAACAGAAAATAATTTCAACTGTAAAACTGTAACTGATTTTACGTGTTTTCTGTAATTTTAAACAGAAAAACAAACTTAAATTTTCCATATAGGCTGATTTTTTGCTAAGCACAGGGACCCTCTAACTGAGCACCTCCCACGATTTCCAGGTTAAGAAACTCTGCCCGTGAAGATATCTAACACAGTATTTTCAACTCTTCTTTTTAATAATTGGTAATAATCAGGGACAGGAAAGTAAACCGTGTTCAAAATTCCAAGTATACCTTGATGGGATATATTAAAATACTGACACGCAACTAATAAATGTCTGTAGTGTAAGTAATTGTATACTGTACTGCACATACACACAATATGCAACAGTAATTACTGTACTTAGCAGTTTACTATTAGCAAAGTACCAATTTGTTTTAGTAGTATGTGATAATTAAAGTACAGGGTGTCCGAGAAACGGTGCTTCAAAAATATTTTTCTTCTTCATATGTATACAATATATATGGTTCATTACATTTCTCAACTCTTCAAATTTAGAACACGTTCATATGATGACCAACATTCATCGTTGTAGTGTGTACTCGCCGTCAAACTTCATTAGAACATTAGCAAGGTGCTCTTGTGGAAAGGATTCAATAACCTCTAATTCCTTGACGGAGTTCTGCTAGATACCTCGGTTTGTCATGATACGCAAGTTTACCAACATAACCCCATAAATAAAAGTCCAAAGAAATTAAGTCGGGTGATGGAGGTATGGAGGTGACCCATCCAGTGCTGAAACGCATCAACATGAACGGGATTCATCAAAAGTTAACGTTTGCTGCGCTATGTCATGCAACTGCATATAATCGGTCCATTTTTTTTTTGACGATCTTGTCGTGACTGGAGCAAGCTATACTTAACACGTTACATTTTTCTTCTCCAACTATGGGTTCTTGGAATATGAGAGGCGCAATCTTTAAACAAGATGGGCGACTTCCCACTATGCCGTTGCTGTTCGCAACTTTCTAGACGCAACCCTTCCTCGGCGCTGGATAGGCCGTGGTGGACCGATAGCATGGCCACCTCAATCACCTTACTTAACCTCTTTGGATCTTTATCTGTGAGAAATATTAACACATTAGCGTATTGTGACAAACCCAGTAGTTTGCCAGAACTCCGTCAAAGAAACAAACGTCACTGGTTCCATTCGAACCATTCCATAAGAGCATCTTGCTAATGATCTAATGGAGTTCAAGCATCGAATACGAATTGTAGTGACAAATGATGGTCATCTTGTGAAAGTGTTCTAAACGTGGACAGTTTGGAAATGTAAACAACTATATATATATATATATATATATATATATATAATATATATATAGGTGATTCAAAAATTTTTTAACACTTATATGGGAAAGAATTACAGGTATTATCCAATCACTACCACCAGAGGTGTGCCTCAGGGCTCTGGAAGAAGCAACGTTTGACCGCTTTCATACATGCATAGATATCCGTGAACAGCAAGTAGAGACTGTATGAAGCACTGTTTGCATCACAGAAATGTTTACAAATGGAAATAAAAAATAAAACCCCATATAAGTGTTAACATTTATTGAATCACCCTGTATATTATATATACCTCGTAACCTCGTAGTAGTTCCGTACGTCAGTCTGCCTTCAAACAAAGGTAAATACTTAGTGATTGATATGATAAGTGTATATTGAATAGTAAGAGGTAATATGATCCAAAGATATTGTCAAAGGGTGTTTTTTCGCAGTATTTAATCCCTTTCACGTTCATATATTAAATAAAATTACTTTTAACCAACATTTAAATTTTTTTTTTTTTTTGCAAGATAAAGTATTAAAAACCAAAAAAAAAATGTCACATCAATATATATATGTATATATATAATATATATATATATATGTATAGTAAAAGTTAATAATAATGGACAATTTTTTTGTTTTATTTAAAAAAATAAAATGATCAATAAATTCCAAATAGCCTTTTCTGCCATGAATAAGTTGTTTTATTAAATAGAAATTGTAAATAAATCTATAAATAGTTAAAATGGGACTAGTTGGTGAAGCGTCTAAAACACCGGTTATAAGAAGAGGCTATTTTGCCACTAAAATTCATTGAAAAATGAACCTTACTGTAAACAGATTCAAATGTGGTGGATAGGCGTTCCAAGTCGCAACTTGGTAAGGCCTACTTAGATATTTAGATATTTTGGCAATTAATTATATTAGGCGAAATCCATGTTGGGTTCCAAATAAATCTAACCTAACCTAACTTACAAAAAAATATTTACGCGAGGTTGTACGCTCTGTTGGGCGATTTATTTGGAGCCCAATATGGATTTCGGCTACTATAATTAATCGCTCAAATATCTACGTATACGCTACATAAACTAGTCCATGGGAATGCAACAATTCTAAGTAATTACTCTACCTAACTTACAAAACTCCACTTACATGTAGCTGTATGCTCCATTAAAAGTCTAATACAGTACACAATTTTTTTTTTTTTTAGTAAAATAAAAAAATTGTCCACTATTCTTAACCTTAATATATATATATATATATATATATATATATATATATATCTTTGAAAGTAACGTCAATTGTATATTACAAAAGTAAAAAAAAAGACGTCCATTCATGAAAATTTCATATAGATTTTCATTTTGAAAATCACTCTAAAATTTCGATTTAAGTTTTTGTAGACATCAAATAACTTAGAGAAATATTTCTCCACTGTTTGTTACTTTGAAAACGGTTGCTGTATCGAATAATTGAGCGCAGTGTCGGAGTATTTGTGGTCGGATCGATGTTTCCAACCGAGGGAGACGCGGGGATACGTACGTACATTTTGACTGAAGAACCATATTTGCTCATAATTCTGAAAGGTTAATTACATCCGGTGACACCCGCACGCTTCACATCACTAAGAAGAACGAACGACTGCGATAGAGTCGTTTATCTCGTACGGAAATAGTGAAATCCAAATTTCAGATATATTTTTAAATTAAAAATTATTCTTTAGAAATTGTTCGTTAACTTATAGATGGATTTCTATTTCATTATTTATGTTTTACAAACCCCATATTTTAAATTATTATCAATCTTTTATTGATACACGAGTAGCGACATTCGTTCGGATTAGTTAATTTAACATTTATCGAACGTATTATATATTTATTTATTTATTCATTCTGAACGTTCATGTTTGAATTTGTAGAAGGTCACTTCTTGACCTTTTACGTACTTGAACCCTTTCGGCTTCATATTAAGCGATCAAATCCCCAATAAATGTAGCATTGGCTTAAGTAACTATATAGTAATTTGCGTAGTATTTATTTACTTATATTTTTAGAATGTTTTCTCCCCTTCGTTATCACTTCCTGAAGAATTTTAAAGTTTTTAGAGAACCTACATCCAAAGTGTTCAGTAGCAGTGTGAACAGATTTTAACAATGTGTTATACCAAATACTTCAATTATGTTCGTCTAAATTTAAATGTACCCCTTTACAGTTTCTCTGTTATTATTATTATTATTATTATTATTATTATTATTGTTATTATTATTATTATTATTATTATTATTATTATTATTATTGGTGTAAAGCTTCGTGCAAAAATAAGTTGAACAACATTGAACTAAATGAATTGGTTACCATACCTGGTTCCTTCTGAAATTTCTATTACTAACAATATATCAACCGTTTGTGTATTTCTTACCTTTAGCCATCTTAATGCAGTTGCCCCCCACCCGCCCCCATCCCCTTTATAGAAATAAAGGTTAGGTCTAAAACGTAATAATTGTATTGAACAAATAAACTGGAATTAAGGTCGTTTTCTTTAATTTAATTACTATTTTGGCTTTCATTCTCAACCTTTTCTCACGTTCTAAATTTAAGACAAAATTTTAACGTAAATCGCTGGTTCATTATTGGATGTGTGCACAATACAGTATATATATATATATATGGGATGAATTTCACAATTAAACACGTGAAATGAATAAATGATGCAAACCCACAGGGTAAAAGAAAAATGATTCCAAGTTCTTTCGTGTATTCAGAAGTACACCTCGTCAGGGAATCATTTTTCGTTTTCCTTGTGGATTTGGATCATATATATATATATATATATATATATATATATATATAT
Source organism: Bathynomus jamesi (assembly GCA_023014485.1). Classification (NCBI taxonomy): domain Eukaryota; kingdom Metazoa; phylum Arthropoda; class Malacostraca; order Isopoda; family Cirolanidae; genus Bathynomus; species Bathynomus jamesi. Next base: position 341,525 of record JAJOZX010004305.1, read on the forward strand.
ATCAGTTTGTAAGTTAAAATTTTAGAATTTTATTACCAGTGTTTATCGTACATTAAAAGTCTCTCCAATTTCAATTAATATTCTTTTTTCACAATAGAAAAATCTATTAATCAGTAATTGATTCAATTTACTAATTCATTTATAATAATAGTAAAATATGTTTATTGTAGAAGACTTCGTATTAAATAATAAAATTATAACACGATTGGAAGCGTAAATTGTATCGTTACATTTAAAAGCAGTCGTCGTACGAACTTTGTTTTGAGTTTTATTCCTGTATCGAAATTTGCTTTTGCCTTTCTTGCGGCGTTCGATCGACGAATATTTTTCTATATAAATTTCATACAAATTGTCAGGAAATGAGAGTTCTTGTAGTGGATGGAAATGCGTTTGTTGTTTTGCCTTCTGCAGAGTAGTGGGTTGGGTCCTTCTGTATGATTCTCAATGCCATTTCCAGCTTAACCCAGAGTATGTAACTCGTTAATCATTTATAATTTATGCTTGAGAGAGAGAGAGAGAGAGAGAGAGAGAGAGAGAGAGAGAGAGGAGAGAAGAGAGAGAGAGAGAGATGAGGCTGCTATACTATAAATTCAGCTGACAATCATAAAGAGAGACATTCCCGCACAGTAGCTGTCTTTATTCTCTAAACGTTTTCGTCATTTGACCCAGTAAATCGTAAATACAAACCGACCTACTTCCGTCTCGAATGGATATAGATTCGTTATCGAACCACGTGGGAAAGCACTGCACCTTTTCGTCTCTTTTTCCAGATTCAAGTCAAATTTTGTCCAATGGTAGCACGGCTCGATCGACGCCCATACCTCATTATGGGCTGGGCGTGGGTCCGTCCCATTATGCCTTTGACGTGATGGGCTTGTCCGACCTACCCGATACTCTTTTGACTAATCCTCCTTATTCCACGTCACCACTAACTGGCCAAACAGGTCAGAGCATTGGGAAGAACCGTTTCTCATTGTCATTTCGCACCCTTCTTCCCAATCCTTACTCGACCTTAAAAATCGCAAAAAGTAGTGTCGCTGCTTTCCACCACGCTTTTTCACTTATCTCTCAGTGAGGAGCCCCGCGACGTAGTTTGCCTTTAAAGAGCTAGTATACAGTAATGCTCTTCAGACTCTGTCGATGTGATTGCTAATTAGTTGTTTTAGTTTAGATTATCAAAATCATGAATTGGTAGTTAATAAAAAAGTAAATGTAATTAGTACGTAGTTGGTTTTGTAATTTTTGCATGTAATTATTAAGAGAATTATAGTGTGTGTGTGTGTGTGTGTGTACGTGTGTGTACGGAAATGTTCAAATTATTCTTATTGTTGTTTTTTTCATTGCACCTTTCCAAAAAATAAAAGTAAAACGAGATAAAGTGATGATGAACGTTCATACGTTCAATGAATTTAAAAAGAAAATGTTTACAATTGTCCATGCACATTATCGTGTTGTTTGAACAGTATTTATTGTGTGATAGAATTAAAAATAATTTAAATTAAACATTTTGGGAATTTTCGTCCGTGTAAAAAATTTATTATTTATTTTCTTCCGTATAGCTTCATTAAGTTCGGCAAAAACAGTATAAAAAACATTCGGATCACCCCAACATCAGGGGCCCCCAGCCTTCGTTAGTTAGTTTTATAAGGCTAACTTACGAAAAATATCACGACTTAATCTAACCAATCGTTAGGTCAACTGTACGCCATTGACGATTGGTTAGGTTAAGTCGTGATATTTTCGTTAATTAGCTTTATAAGGCTAACTAAAGAAAACTAGGGGCCCTGATCTTCGGGTGATCGAACATTTGTTTTTTTACGTTTAATTAATTTTTTTCTTTTTAATTTAATTTGTATCATTATTATAGAATGCCTAAATAATAATGTACCGCATAATGTCCTAAATCCTTCAATAAAATTTAGACAATAGTTTCTCTTCTTTTTTCATGAAAAGAAAAAATAGAAGAAAGATTCATCATTTATTTACCAAAATGCAATTTAGAATATTGATAATAAAATCGTTTATTGATATTTTTGCTTTAAGTTGCATGAATCGAATACCTAATAATAATAATAATAATAATTTGCATGCCCAATTCTACGCTTTTTCTCAATCTTAAATTTTACCAGATAATAAAAATTTTCAAAGACATTTTAGAATTATTATTAATATATAAACGCCTTCGTAAATGACTTGAAATTGCTACATTATCGCGTAGTTGTATTTTATAATTATGAACATTTTTAAATCTTTCTTACTTTTTCAGATGAGAATATTCGTATTTTTTGTTATTCTGAAACGAGTAAAATTTTTTTTTATTTACGCGATCAATTAAACCTACCCCAAACGCTCTACTACGTAATTTTCTGTAAACTGAGCCGCGCCTATTCTTGACCCATCTAAACCGCGGTAGATGCTGGAATTTATTGAACCTTATTGATTTGGAGGCACGATTAAATGCGACGCTGCGATACGTTTGTGGGAATCATCCGAATGTTGTTTGCGCTATTTTTCTTTCTCTCTCGAAAGAAAGAAATGTGGTGATAGCCGAGGGAGGGGGTCTTGATTGCGAAATGATTCATTCACCGATGAAGAATTGAATGTGGAGCGTGTTTCTCCGTGATATGTGGCGTCTTGCACCGTCATGTTGGAAGTTCACTGTCGCCCAACGGATTAACGAATTCATCCAATATGGCATTGTAACGACCTTTTTACTGTAACAAAACTCGCACCACGAGAAAGCAATAGCGCACTAGCGCATCGCCATTATCACCAACACTGGGAGGATTCCTGCGGATGTAATGTGTCGTACTGGCGTACCTTCAGCAACGGGGAGTGACGCATTCGATTGTACTAACGAAACAACGGAGCTCAATCATTTCCAGTACCTACTATGATTCGGGTAGATCATGCGTAGATGGAACCAAGTTCATGGAAATTATTCCCATGATAAACTCATTGTGTAAAACGATGCAGCGTGTTTAATGGGTACGGTTATAGTAAAATAACTCTATGTTATTAATGGTATTAACCGCATTTCATTTTAAGTTGATGTAAATAAATAAAATGAAGCATTTAGATTATCGTCTCGGTAAAGGTTTATTTGATAATTTTAGCTCAAATTTAAATAGTAATTTTGTGTTGCAAACTTTTGTATAAATAACCTGACGCGATCATACGGAATTCGCTTAAGTTCCCACTTTAAATGTTCTCTGACGAACCTCCTTTGACGCAGGTATGAGCCAGATGAACTCTTTATCCTCCAGTATTTTCACTGCCACAACATCTACTTTTTCCACGACTGGAGGACACGGAGTTTCGCCTCATTCAACGCAAAATATAAGTGTCAGCACCGAAATCGATCGGATCATGGCCAAAATTCAACAAGATAACAGAATTTTAGCTGAGTTAGACAAGTCTCGATCTACAATAGGTAAATATGAGGGACATTTTTTATGATGTTTTTACCAAAGTCCCATTTTTCATGATTATTATTATTATTATTATAATTTTTTCGTTTTAAATTTTCATACGTAATCATTATAAAGTAGATACAGATTAGTAGATACTAATTTTACTTATTATTTAATTCTTTTTTCTTAGATGATTTTAAAAACTTTTTCCATACTATATCGTTTAATTAATGAGTTTAAAACAGCGTACAGTCTCCCAGGGCATCAATTCAAATCCAGTCAAGTTAATAACAGAAAAATTGTCCCCGGTGTAGTCATAACTGGACATCAAGGAACGCCTTTGCACGTATTTTCAAAAGATTTGAACAATATATTGCAAAGATTGCCTCCTCATCTGAGGCACAAAACGCATCGGAATAAAGCCTCCTTCGCTAAAGAACTAACCGTCCCAGAGGCATTGCTGCAACATCGAGCTAAATCTAACAATTTCCGTACCAAAAACAATTTTGTAAGCCCCAAACATTCCTTAGAAGCTTCTTCGTCCGCCAACTATGAACAACGTCAGCTCAGAGAAAACTTTCTAAATGGCTTTGAGGATTCCAGTCACGTGGTTTCTGTAGGGAAAAACCAATATGGCAACGTTCATGGAAATTCTTACCTGCTGGATCCATTACAGAGAGAAGATATCTACCATAACGCGCAGAAAATGAAATACCAAAGGCCAAGAACTCCCAGGTTTCTTCCGCAGATTCCAGAATTGAAAAGCTTACATTCTCCAACTCCAAATTTATTGTCTAGGCCTCCTCCCAGTTCCAAAAGTACGGCTTTACCCCGATTCGAAACGTTTTTGACAGTTCCTCTGCCGTTTCATGGTCGTTCGAGTAAGTGGAATCCCTGCCATGCAAGTTCATCTCTTAGTGTTTTCGGCTGAGTACCCATAGACGGCTGTCGTAATCAGGATGTTGTATTCCTTCTTAGATAAGACCCATGACGTAGCACCCAACTCTGTCAATCCGTTTTTGTTATGGACCAGCTTTTATCGTATGTTGTTTTTGGCTAGATTAAATTCTTAGAAACAAAACAACGCGGTCTGTTGTTACTCTCGATAACCAATTGAACATCCATAACGTGTTTCTTTTATAAAGCAAGATTAGTGATTAATTACACGTATTTATTTTATTGACATTTGCTCGTAATATGACTTCTTACGGTATAAAATCATAATTTTACGAAACGAATTTTAAAAATATTTTCCATAGTTGACAATTAAAGAAAATTATTTTAACTCGTAATTAACATGAATCAAATATCTTGTTCTTGAGGTCCCCGCAGAATAAACATAAACAACTAGGTATAGGACATGCGATAAAGCAAAATAAATAACTACCGCTATTACTCCATAAAGAGGCCGTCCTGATATCAATTAAATGCCTCATATATTAGTAAACCACGAAAAAAAAAATCCAACTCCTTCTCAATGGTAGACTAGGTTGGGATTGCATCTCTGTCAAAGCTCCGTCTCGAAGACAATGGTGAATCGATGGCAGTATAGGTGAGTTTGCTGCACCTGATAAAGCGAGTCCACATTCTGAAGAAATGAAAGAAACTTCGACAACTGATTTCAGTGATGAAAATTTACTTTCCTCGCAATGGGATTATATCAGTTAAGTAGGGCGTTACGCTTACGTAAAATCACTCAGCGTTCAGAGAGGTGATTTCATTTAAAGTGAGATCAATTATTCAGCATTTTACTTCGTGATTGGGAATGGATTGGAGGCGGTATAGGAGTGGAGGTAGTTTTACTTTTCTGGCTGTAGGTTGCTTCCATCGTAGGTGCGATTGATCTCCTATCCCATCTCCTGCGTAAATCATTTGGATACTCGAGTTCGGTTGTGGTTTGTAGCGGTAACGGCGGTTTATTTTCTTGTTATCCTCGGTTTCTTGGATTTTACGCCGCAGATCGATTGCTTTGATGGAATTGAAGGTGACACCAATACAAGAGCCGTGCCTACTCCATTCATTAGGGTTTTTTTGATGGTGGATAGATGCAGGAATAAGTAAGGGAAAGCAAAGCATAAAATTTAGTCCTTTCCACACATTTAAGATCTGTTTTAGGGCAAAATTGTATATAATTGAGAAACCTTTTTAAATAGATGTTTTATAGAGGTACCATTTTATATTTTTTAAACGCCCGTATATGACCATTCCGTTACGGGAAATTTTTGTCTTTTCATCATTTTCTTAAATCCTTTTTCGCCTTAAAATTACTTAAATCCCCGCTTTTCAGTTTGTTTTTGTCTTTTTTTTCTTAATATTAGTAAATACGCAACTGAAAGTAATGGCTTAAAATTTTGCATTAAAAAATAGCGTAGTTGTTACTGTGAAAATACTTTGAAATAGGTTTCATTATTTTGTAGTTTCTTTTCTTTTGTGTTTTACATTTATCGTGAATAGAATTTGCGTAACATTAAAAAGAACGTTAAACTCTCTTATCTTTAAAGAAAACATTAAAAATTAGCTACTTTTTATGTTTTGTTACTTTGTTTTGACTAAAATGTAAATAAAATTCTAAGAATTTATAGTTTACGTGGAAATAATTTTTCTCTCTTTCGATTCTTTCATTGCAGGAATTCCATCATCTTCTTGCGTCACATCTAGCGCGTTAAACACTTTTACTAACATCACCCCCTCCAGCTCGTTAGTTTCGACAGGAACAAATCTCTCCAACATCTTCACCACTCCACTCACCTCAACAGCCACTACTGTTGCGGCTCTCGATCTGCCTCAGCCGATGACCAATCCCTTAGGGATTAACTCCTTCACCAATCCCATCGAGTCCCTGTTAGACCCTAACCTATCTCACCACGCCTTGGGCATGACTGGGATTTCAGGGACCTCAACTACGGGTCTCTCGGGGGGATCTCTCTTTTCCAACACTCTCGGAACTTCTCCGGGAGTTCTTGGGGGTGGGATTGGGGGTGTGGGACTCGGTGTTGAAGGACTTAATGCGGGAAACCTTTTGGGTGGCGGATCCGGTACTTTCGCGAATGCTTCCTCTTTGCCAACTATCATAACCACCTTGTATGAGAAAGACGGTATGGAATCCTAATAGCAACTAATACCTAATATTCTTTAGCACCTATTCTATAAATCATTACCGCCTATAATTTCATCTATATTTTTAATTCCTGCAAATTCTTTGTTGTCAAAGTTTCTTTTTGTTTTTTTCCACATATCCTTCATACATGTATAATATCTACTTTTATAGTCTTAAGCTATATACCTATGATTTCTTGCGTTTCTTTAGTACCTAGAAGTAGCTAGAACTTTACACGATATCTGTGGATGCTTGTGTTTGAATTAAATTGGTCATTGGTTTAATTTTTTCTCACTAATAATTTGTGTATTTCAGCTCCTCTAACTTTGGCGCGAGATTTGCACTATCTTCTCGATTTTCACATTTATTCTTCATCATCAGGGTAATTTTATTATTTTAAACGCCTCTTATTCATAAAATGAGCATTAATTATAGAAATTTATACTAATTTTTAGATAAAAACTTAGTGAATGGAAACCTTCCTGGAGTTATCATGGCACCAAGCCAACTAGAAACTGATAATAGAGTTTTGGATGTGTTGGAAATTCCTGGCAAAGGAAGATGCCATGTTTATATCGCAAGGTGAGGATCTTCTCTGTATTTTAGATTAACATTTCTAAGAGAATAAACGTTGAAAGTAGCGTATGATGTTTGATGGGATTCCTGATATGTATTTTCTCTTCATTAAACGGGTCTTTTATAGAGCAAAACATTCACGAATTTGTTGAGATATTAATTTATATCAGGTCAGTTTGTACGTTTTCGCCCATCTCTAATGTTGAATTGGTTACGTACGGCATAATAGTAATACTTCGCGCCCAGTAAGTTAAGAGAAAATTTCGAAGTTTATAATGAACAGTTACCGTAACGATCTATTTCGGTCCCCCAGGGAGAGGGATAGAAAAATATTAGGGAACTTTATTAACTCTTACAGTACTACGTTTTCTAATGTTGTTTCCTCCCTCAGGTACTCGTACGATCCCTTCCAGCAATCACCGAATGAGAACCCAGAGGCAGAATTGGCCCTTAACGCCGGCGATTATGTTTTGGTTTGGGGCCAAATGGACGAGGTAGCCCCAAGAACCATTGTGAGAGACTCTGCGTACCGATCTTTCTCTTTTTCTCTGTCTTTCTTTCAAGCTTTTCTTTTACTTGACAAATTCAGTACATATTTAGTTCATCTTTAGCGCCGACATTCTCCTTCAGACTCTCCTAGTTCTCCCACCTTCCTTTCCTCAGCTCTACCCTTCTATCCTGCCTTTATATGCTACACACCAAAATCAGGACATTGTGGATGCGTGTTTTTGTATGCAAAAAGCACTTATAGTGAAATGTTATTTTTGTTTTTATTATTATTTCTCTTTATTCTTTTTAAATACTTTCTCTGCGTTCGATTTTTGCTTTTTTTGACATAATTGTTTTTTCATAAGTTTTGAATGAAACGCGTTTTATTATCATAATATTTATATGAAACCATTTTTATAAATCTCGTATAACTAATGGATTTTTTGGATTAATTTACTTAAGTAGCGGGTCTGTAATAACTTAAGTTTGATTCAAAATATCACTGTAATAGCTTCTAAGAAGGTATAAAATATAAGTCAGATTTTGTCCAAAGTATTTTCAAATAAAACCCAAATTTACATACTTAAAGTATATTTCTTTAGTTGTTCCTTAATTCTAAATTGAAACAAAATCCTTTTAAAATGAGGATGGTGAGTGATCCGTAGGTACATAATATTTCCATCACTTTATACTTAAAATTAGTAAGACACCCCTTGTTCTCTCCTTGTCTTTTTCTCTCAGTCAAAAACCTTTCATAACAGGTACATTGGAAGCTCTCTCCTAGTGATGTGATATTTTTTGCTAAAAGGAAACAAAGATACTAAGATAATAATCAATTATTTTCATAAAGACATTTGTAATTAAGTGACCAGTAAATGGGACAAGGCGTGCCATCATTGGCCTTGCAAATGATGCTTCGCTATTACATCTTTGTTTCATTTTCTTGAGTAAATAAAAACCGTAAAGCCAGTTTTTTTGTGCATAATTATTCTTTATATATTAGAACTTGCGAACCATAGGCACTTAATTGCGTAAATGCATCTTCAGGATGGATTCTTCGATGGAGAATTACTCGATGGAAGAAGAGGTTTGGTTCCTTCAAACTTCGTCGAGAAACTCGTGGGAGACGATTTGATTGAATTTCATCAGTCAATCGTGATGGGACTTAGGGACTGTGACGAATCAGTTTCAACATCTGTCCCTCAGGACCTCGATTTCATCTCTCAAGATGATTCTCAGATGCTGATGGGTGAGTACGACTTTCGAATTTTATTTTTTTTACTCTGGCGTAGAAAGACCTCCTACGCTAACGGTCTAATTCATATATTAACAACGAGACCTTCTAATAGAGGCGCTTCCTACTTGTCTTCATTGTTGGCTCTTTTGCACTGTAAACATTTCTATGTGTCTATATATTTTTCAATTGTTTGAAGAATTCAAAATATAAAAGTTATTAGTCAATTGATACTCTCTTATTTGCAGCTAGCAGCTAATGTTTGTGTGTGTTGTTGTTGTTGTGTATATAGCTAGATCCTCACACGCTACTCGATGTCGGCCACGCCTTATGCAACAGTATTATTGATTCAAACAATATTTTTTCTTCATTTTTTCGTTCATGGGCCTTACCTCTCGCTAATTTTCATTCACAATATTTCTCTTTTCAGTTATTTACAGAATCATCATAAATTCCGTACAGTAATAGTCATTCATTGAATAATTCTTATAGACAAAAGTGAAGTTTTACCGCGAAAGATTTCCTTTCTTTTCGGTGTATACAAACAAAAGTTATAAAATGTTGAAAGCTTTCTTCCCAATAGATAATTTGGACCCGTATTTCATGTATGCAAAGGTATTTAGGTCGTACTACAAAACATCTACTATATGTATTGTAACATTCTAATCGCAGTAGTAATTTTACAAAAAAAAATAATAATAAAAAAGAATAATACCATTCCGCGGTACTCAACCGTTCGTGTGAAGCCCCTCCCTGTAAACTACGGACACAGCAGAGTCATTTCGCGTAAGTTAAACTGTCCCAAAAACTGAAGATAAGAGAAAGTACAGAAGGAACTGTCTCTAAATGTTAAACTGGAATTATTTAGCAAAAACAACATTTATTTAGAATGAAAAATAATTCTGCTGAAATGATTTTACTCCGTTGATGGTAATATTAAATTTTAAGGTCATAGTTGTTGAATGTTAAAAAAATATGATGTTAATTTGCGTAGGGTAAATGTACGTGTTATTTAGATGTAGTGTTATGGAACGCAAATTTTTTGTTATTATGTAGTAGTGTTTCATATAAGGTGCTCGAAAGGATTGTCGTATAGTTTGTTCTGGATTTTAAATGTTTCGAAATGGAGGCGAGGAAGGTGTAATGAGGAGGAGCTCATTTCCTCCTTGCGTTCTCTCGCAGATTCGACAGCACCGGTAAAGTTTGTTAAAAATATCTTCAAAGGTGTTCAAGAATTTTTCGGGGACAAAGCAGATCCTTCGATCGTAAAAGGTAGTGTTTTAGCATCGACGTCTGGCGCCGGTGTGACTCCTTCTACTTCCGTTTCCATGCAGGGGAAAGTTGAATCTGAGAGGGGGTTGGGCCTCCCCGAGATCCCCGTAAACGTGGCCGCCTTAAAGGACCAGCTCCAACCTCCTCCTTTGGGATCACTCGCATCTAGTACGTGGCTCTCGCCTCCCTTTAAGATTTGACTCTTTTGATCCGTTATTGAGCCTTTTGAAGTTACTGAAATTATTATTACTATTATTATTATTATTATTATATTATTATTATTATTATTATTATTATTATGTAAAAGTTCTGCGCCATGTTCCTCGCATCCAGAATATATGACTTTCGCATTCTCTCGTCGGCAATCATTTATTTGCTTTTGGGAATGAGTCATTGCTAATCACGCGTCTGTACGAGAGTCATTACTGGATGGGGCGAACATGAACGGATGTGGCGTCAATAATTGTAGCAGTGGTGTAGTTTGGTTTTCCTGTTAAGATTACCACCTTTATATTTGCATAACCGGTCGTTCGAAGCCCTTGTTGCTCGTTGGTTTGAGGCACTTGTAAATAAGCATTTAATTGTACATTATTACTCTTACTTGACTTGTTTAGTGACATTTCATTATTTAGTAATTTCATGCAAATGACGTAGGTAAATGTGCCGCCATACTTTTTGCCTATTATTATTATTATTGCTCCAGACTGTAAGATTATACTTAGTGAGGTTCGGTACTTCGTATAGTTTTCTTTCATTCATAATTTCACACAAACTTCATGACACGAACGTTTTAGTTTATTTATACTATAGTTAAAATATAAAAAAATCGTATTATATTATTATTATTATTTCATCCGTGATTTGTAATCGAGAAAAAGAGATCACAAAAATAAAATTTTCATGAAATTAAACTCGCAATGAACATACTTTTTCTGTAGTGTCACGTCAGATTCTGTGCCATCGTGTTAGATCCCGTTTCATCGCGTTAGGTCATATTTTATCACGTTCCAGCCTTTACACGCTTCGAGTATTTTATAGTCGTTAAACTCTTTAATTAAGAAGATTCCACTCATTGTTTACACGATCACCGTAACGAGCTATTACATCATCACTGAATCTCGTACTGTCACCGTTGAAATGTAACAAAATGATGAAAACTTTTTACTGCGAAGGACACCCTGAATATAGCAACACAAAAGTTAAAATATTTAATTTTTAACTATGAGTTAATTTGTAATTTTATTTTAAAACTATAGTTGACGGTTGAAGAATGAAGTGTAGTTACAAAATTTGTTTACTCGTTCCTAAAATAATATTTAGTTTCAAGTAGACATAAAAAACGAAAATGTGTTTTAATAACAAAATACAGAGAGAGAGAGAGAGAGAGAGAGAGAGAGAGAGAGAGAGAGAGAGAGAGAGAGAGAGAGAGAGAGAGAGAGAGAGAGAGAGAGAGAGAGAGAGAGAGAATGCGCTGACTAGTTGGTTTGCGAATGTATAAATTGATCCATCCACGCAAATGTAATATTTATACAAATACTTAACAACTTTTCTTACATTGAAAACATTTTGGGGGTTGTATTTAATTCCGAAAGTTCTATTACGTACATTTCTACATAACAGACGATTGTTTCTGCATTAGCATCTTAAGATATGATCATTTTTTTGTATAGTAATAATACTTTATAGATTTATGGATTTCTCTTCCAAAACACAAGCAAGATTTTTTTTTTCTCAAGATGTTTTGCATGAAATTTTGTGTCTATAAAAACTATTTTGAAGATTGATCCACTACACCTTTTTCATTTTGCTCATATATATATATATATATATATATATATATATATATATATATATATATATATATATATGCATGTATTGTATAGCCTATATTCATTTCTTTATTCAGGAGACAAAAAGGTCAAAGTTATTAAATCTATTTTTTTTAATTATTTTTTTACGTTTGACTTTTAACTTTTTTTTTTTAACAAAAAGTTAAGGTCAGTTTAACCTTATCTTAACCTTAACAAAAAGATAAGGCCTCGTTAAGGTCTGTTTGTTTTTTTACTCATAAATAACTTTGTGATTGATTTATTAAGTGACTGAAACTGTCATAGTGAAATTTTATACGATTACGTCCTACTCTAATTACGTAGAAAATAGCTGTAAAGCGCAATTAACTTTTATTAACTGCAGTTCTTACAGCGATTAACTACGACTACGATTAGTCGGGACTAACAAAGGTTAATTAATGATTATGATTATGTCTATAATAATAATAATTAATCAGTCATGAGAGCACAACGGCTCAGGATAGCTACTCTTTCCTGACAACGTTAATAATTACGACTACCAACTATCGCGTTTGGTTATGATTCAGTACAACATAATTAACTATTTAGAATCATTTTCAACTGTAAATACTTTTTGACACTACTACTATTACTACTACTGCTACTGTACTTGTTTTATAACTATTTTTATTGCATTTTCTTACGCAAGTTTTAATCCTCCGCCATACTAAAATTATTTCAGAATCAATGACACGATTTGAAGTTTTGCTAACTTTTTTATACATCTTGTCGGAGAATCAACAGTAAATAAATAAATAAACCAATGTATTTAGTTTATTCAAATAATTTAAATCTTTAATATTTATAATAAAAGTGTTTGAAATTATTTCAAACGCAATCGGTAGTTAGGCACCTTATTTTTTTTTATTTCTTTTGACCATCGGTGATTATTTCTATGATTTCTTTACGTAATAGCTTCCTTTCCAGTTTTTAGATTTTTAGCTTCATAATATTGCGTAGTTATAGGAAATAAATCATTTAAGTACGAGCGAAATTTCAAAATTATGTCCGCTTTCAAACTAAAATCTAAAAGATCGCATCATATCAATGACTCGTACCGAAGATCACGTGAATACGAGATAAAGTGATGCGGTAATGACGAGCAATTTTGGCGGTAGGAAATTCTACCAATGGGCACTAATGGGTTAAGGCGATGTACCACATTCGCGAATAATCAAAATTAAAGTCGTATATAACTGAATCGGCTGGAAAAAAACGCGCAAAATTGCAATATTTTTTATAAGGCGTCATTATTTCACCGGTAAGTTACCTCACCCAAACTGGGTTTGCCTATAAAAAGAACGATGTTCCTCCCCTTTTCAACACCCGTACGGTACCGACCTCGTTATTCGCGATTTTACTCGCAGTTTTAATACTTAATCTCCCCTTCTAATCCAAGGTTAAGAAAATGTGTGTAACAATTTATCGATTTTCATTATTTTGCGAGTTATTTGCCAATATTTACTAAAAGTAATGAATCAGAATATACTTTTCAACTTAAAGAAGGAAACGCAACACAACTTCCTTTCATCATGAATTTAGCTATTAATTATAGTGTCATAGGAGGATCCGAACCTCTTGCTTCTGAAGGCGTTGATATATATACATACTCGTATATGATACACACAGACCGTGCGTGGAACAAACCCCTAGATCCTGTCCCAAAGCTGGATCCTATCTGCTTTGCAGATAGCTGGTGAGGGAAGCTATATTTTTGGGGCCTCTTTGCGAGTGACCCGTTGCCCACGTCAGGCTAACATCATGAAAAAGAAAAAACTATAGTGTTTGTCATTTACCATTACTTATTTGGACTATAGTGGATTTAATTTTCCCAGAAGAGTTCCTTGTTCCACGCACGGTCTGTGTGTATCATGAAAAAACCTCAGGGGACCATTCTGAGTTGAATCCCATATATATATATATATCATTTGAAATTATAGTTATTCCCGTAGGTAACTGTAAGATTTGAAGTACTGTCATCCGGAAAATAAAAGAGTAGAACTCGAGGGGAAAAGTAGTCAAAGAAAGAAGACGTAAAATCCTTCAAATAATGTTCGTTTCTATATAACGTTTCTAAACGTTTTATAACCGCTCTTGAACGTTTAGTAAACGTGCAATTGTAGAAAAAAGTTCACCGAAAAAATAAATAAATTACTAGTTAGTAATTTTTATATCTTGCTTTTACAGATATTATTTTTGGCAGAAAAGAATAAAATATCAAAGGAAAGAATTACTGAACTATATATATATATATATATATATATTATTTTTTTTATTTATTTTATTTTTTTTCAAATTTTAGTTTTCTTCGGGGAACTTTTTCCCGCGACTGTACCTTTGTTTGTTCGAAAACTCCCTTTGCCCAGTTTACCGGTCTCGTTGAGACTTTGCTCGATCTTTGGTATTGCGATTATCACGCGGAATGATCTCCTTTCTCTCATCTTTAATCTTCTTCAAATAATGAGCATTTTTGGTCCTCAGAATTGGGCCTGAATCAGCAAAGGACGAGCTCCCACTCCAGTTACCTCGACCTCGAGGATATAATTGAGGAAGATGAGTCTCCGATGGGAGAAAATGGTAAGCCTTTTAAAGCGATTTATTCGTTATCTTGGTCTTGATTCATACTGGATTATCTTTTTAGCAAATTACTATTATTACTGAAATATTTAAATACCTTTTCTAACGAAGATTCCACATTGTTTAGCCAATGTTAAAATTCATATAAAATCAAAATTGGCAACTCTTTTTTTTTTTTTCAAAATTGTAGCATGATTTTTATCATCTTCTGATTAGAAAAGGATATTTAACCTCTTCACATTACACATACTAGAGAAGCATTTGAGAGACTAGTTTTAGTAAGAGACTAGTTTTAGTAGTAAATAGATGAATTATAAGGCTTGGACTATCGAGAGATTTATCACTGTACAAATGTTAGATTTAGATCTTAATATTATGAATATTTAGTTGAGCTCTATATGGTTTATAGAACTTAATATGCCTTTTAATAGATATTGCTCCCAATAAGCCAGATTTTAATTATATTCTGTGTAAATATTAAATTCTTAGATAGCACTAACGGAATGTTTCCCGATTTTCCTTAAGACTCGATTCATTATTTTATTACCAGTTCCACGAATGGATTTTGATTTCCATCAAAATTCAACCATTTTCCACAAAAGAATTACTTGAACACGTAAAAAAAAATGTGTTCAATAAACAAAATTAGATTAAGTCTAGAGCTTCATTTGTTTTTCTTTCCGTGTGAAACTAAATTTAATTCGATTTACTCCGTAAATTCTAAATTTATATCTGGCAATGAAAAATGTTCATGATTCGATTGGCTATATAGAGTAATTGAAAAAAAGGTGAAACACTGGTGATAAAAACTCTTCCAATCTCCCTACTTTCAATATTTGAAGTTACATAGAATTTATTTTGCTTGCATTTTACCTCGATAGACATTATGAAATGTTTTCTTATAAATTTCAATTGCTGTTTGCCCTCATCACCATCATCAGCTTTGTCACTGTTTATTGGTAATTATTATTATTATATATGTTTCAAAATCATTTTAAAGAATGTCTCGTTTATAGGAAGACCTATATGTATATATATAAATATGTATATATATATTTGTTTTCGTACTTTTTCATCCGAACGGATAAATTCAAACTAAAATTTGTTAAAAATTAATGTTTTTCCATCCAAAGAAATTTATTGCATCGGCGAGAGCATGTATTTTTTGGCCTCATTCCTTGACTCAAAATGCAAACTACTTCATTGTTCAATCGCGATATTCGGCAACAGCAAAAGTCTATGATTGAAAGGTTTAGTGATTGTGTTTATTAGCTTGCAGTAACGGAAACCTATTTGAGATATGTCAAAATACGGCGTAGAAATGTCTTAATCGTCTTCAAATTGCTAATCAATATTAATTTTGATCAAATGGCCATATTATGCAAAAACTTTGTAATCAAACTTACCACGGTCGTATTTTCTTCCCTTTTGGTGAAAATATTTGGATCCTGGTAAGTTTGTTCAAAATTATTTTAATATAACAACGTCAACTTTCAGTACTCGCGTGAGAAATCTTGTCAGTTAATCCACTCGACATTTCTATAATGTAATACAAACGCCATAAAGTTAATTCACGCAGTGACTGTATTGAACGACTCTTTTATAAGGATTGCTGAACAATTGGAAGTAGTAGTGTTGAACAAAATTTTAGTCAGTTAGTCCGAGATCGTTCATCGGTGTTAGTTGGTGGAAAAATAAAATGGTTAAATCGCATTGTGAATTAGCTTTAAAGTAGTTTGCTATAGCGTTACTTTCGATATGTCTTTGCTAATGAGTGGAGCCTGCAGCTTGCAACCTTTATATGATTATCTGCCGCTGCGATCGTCTAACTCCAGCTCCCAAAGTCTGATCTGGCGCTCACAGAAAAGGAAAAATCGGGCGCCTCATCCTATCTAGTTTGTTCACGCAGTGTTTTGCGCAATTTTTTTTAAGTATCCTTATTGTGTACGTTTACTGCGTACTGTAACATTCCTTCCAAAATTCTTTCCGTTTAATATGCTACGGATGAGGTCCCCCTTTCCTTCAAAGTCCTTGTTGCTGCTGTAATGCTGCTTGCCGTGCATGGAGCTCGACTAGTGATCAACCTCTCTCTTAACTAGACCTCTTCTTCTCGGTGCTAGTGCCGCCACCGGTTCAGTTGACTCTCGAACGACAGTTGAACAAGAGCATTCTGATCGGCTGGAATCCTCCCCCGGACGCGCTCCCAGGCACTATAGAGACGTATCACGTATATGTGAATGGGCTCCTCAAGACAACCGTCAAGGCCAATGAGAGAACAAGAGCTCTTGTCGAAGGCGTCGACTCTACGAAGGTGAGACGAGGGGAACCCCTTGAAGTTAGACAACTTTGTTGGTCACCTTCGAAACATCTAAAGGGTACAACTAATTTGTTCCTCATAAGACTCAAGATATATATAATATATATATATATATATATATATATATATATATATATTAATATATATATATACACTGTGTATATATACAGGGTGTCCCAAAAAAACTATATACTCTTTATAGCATCATATATTTTATAATTAAAAAAAAAAAAAACAATATATTGTTATAGCAATTGCCAATGAAAGATAAATTAGTAATCTAAGTGATCAAAATGTTATAGCGAGTTGTTTGCATATAAAATTTAATTAACTACGCCAAGTGCTCAAAATGTTCTCCGGCGGCATGAATGCACTTTCAATACAACAAAATCGTGTGGGCTGATGAAGCTACCTTGAAGCTGAATGGCACAGTAAATCGACACAACTGCAGGTACTGGTCACTTGATAATCCACACGTTTATGTGGATAAACATGTTAATTTACCAGGATTAACAGCATGGTGTAGTTTATCATACAGGGGTTTGGTTGGACCATTTTTCTTTAATGGGACAGTTACCGGTGCCGCATATCTCGACATGCTGCGGACAGAAATTATACCTGCAGTTCGGAAGTTGTTTGGAAACGACGACTTTTACTTTCAACAAGATGGAGCCCCCCCTCATTATCATTGTGATGTCAGAAGGTACCTCGATGAAACGTTGCCTAACCGTTGGATAGGACGAAGAGGAAGCGTTGAGTATCCTCCACGTTCACCGGACTTGACTCCACTTGATTTTTACTTGTGGGGCTACCTGAAGGATGCAGTTTATGGTACAAGACCTGCAACACTCGAACACCTTAAGGATGCAATTAGGGAAAAGTGCTGGACCATCACAGCATCCACATTAGTCCATGTCTGCGAATCAGTTAGTCGACGCATTCAAAAGTGCATTCATGCCGCCGGAGAACATTTTGAGCACTTGGCGTAGTTAATTAAATTTTATATACAAACAACTCGCTATAACATTTTGATCACTTAGATTACTAATTTACCTTTCATTGGCAATTGCTATAACAATATAGTGTTTGGTTTTTTTTAATTATAAAATATATGATGCTATAACGAGTATATAGTTTGTTTTGGGACACCCTCTATATATATATATATATATATATATATATATATATATATATAAACTGCAAACATGCAGTATAATTAACGTAAAGAACGACGCTTGTATAGGAGAATATCCCGCGCAAGATGAGAGAGGAGAACGAAACAAATGTTTCATTCTCTCTCTCTCATCTTGCGCGGGATATTCTCCTATACAAGCGTCGTTCTTTACGTTGATATATATATATATATGAAAATTATTTCACGAAAGTAACACGTGAAAAATATTTATGATGAATAAAACCACGAAGGAAAGGAAACACAAAATGGTGCTCAAGCGCTTTCGTCTAATGACATCCTCAGTGTTCCTGAGGATGTCATTAGACGAAAGCGCTTGAGCACCATTTTGTGTTTCCTTTCCTTCGTGGTTTTATTCATCATATATATATATATATATATATATATATATATATATATATATATATATATATGTGTGTGTGTGGTGTGTGTGTGTGTGTGTGTGAAAGTGAATGCTTTGAATATTCCTTAATCCCTAAACTGTTTTGTGCATCACATATTCAACTCCGTATCGTTAACAGTCTGCCTCTCATGTACGTGAAAACATTTCTTAAATACTTATTAAAACTCCAAGTGTTTTCCCATTAGGCTTCATCCAGTCTTGAGTTAAACTTTTTCAATAACCCGTCTTAACATGTAAAAGCAGGTATTCATCATTCGATTAGCGTATTTAAAATATTTTAAATTTGAAATTGCGTCAGCTCCACCGTATCAGCGTACGCTCAGTGACGCCGAATAGACGCACGTCACGTGACGCCGCTTGTACGATGGTGATCGGCAAGGATTGTCCTATTGGTCCGACGAGCGTTAGGGCTACGAACATCACTTCCACGTCAGCTGTCATTTCGTGGATGCCATCAAACTCAAACTTTCAACACACAGTTTGCGTCAACAGCGTAGAAGTACGGACGGTCAAACCCGGAGTTTATCGTCATACGATTACAGGTAACGCACGCATTGTTACTTTTATTTTACCTTTAACAAAAGGGTTGTATAACTGTGAGGTAACGCTTTTTCTTCTCAGTTGATTTTAATGAAGGCTGATGATGGGTGTACAGTCGTGCGCAGAAGTCTGGCTCTCTGGCCCTGTACTGCGGTAGAACAAAAGGGACCAGACTTCTGTAGCGCACGATTGTACAGCGTATTACCGATGTATTAATTAGATGGAAACGTAGTTTTTATCGGAAAATGTGATAAACATTAAATACTAAACTAATCCGAGGTATCCTTTTCGTCCTATAAGGTTTATCTCCAAATACAACTTATCGGGTCTCAATTCGAGCCAGGAACTTGCGGGCTCCTCAATTTGATGAGAAAACTACCCACTCCCAAGAAAGATTCTCCGCGGGCATTGAGTTTCGCACTCTGCCCAAAGGTAACCAAAACCACCCTTTCGTTCTTCCTCGCTTTATAACTGTTACATGCACTCTACCAAATCTCCAAATATACATCTTGGAACGAATTGCTAAAAAAAAAATAATAAAAAGTGACTTACGTTTGATGGTGGGTAAAACCTTGATGAGAACTTCTTGTTTATATATGAAAGTCCCTCTCAAGTTTTCCCAATTAAACTATATAGGCTTTTCTTAGCACTCTTTTTCCGACTGCAAAAGACGAATGATAATCACTTCGTTTCTTCCTTATACTGTGTTTAATATTAAGGAGTGGAATTCATAAGATGTGGTAAGTAATATTGCCATCAATAAATGCCCTCACAAACACCGATTTTGCTTTGCATTGTGGCTTTTGCACATTGCACAATAGATCAATGTTCCTCCACACAAAAAAATAAAAACCTTCTTCTATAAACATCATTTCTCCAGAGATTGTCATTCAACATTTCGCCGTTTCTATATATGTCTTAATAAAATTCATATACTCTTATATCAAATAATACTTTCCTCGTCTGAAACAATTTAAAAGAACTTGCCTTCAACTTGAATTTGAAGCTTCTGTCATATCGAACGGCGGTTGTATATTCAAGGTCGATGCAAACTGCAAGGTGAAATTTAAGAGATTAATTACTACCTTGATGCAATCATTCCTACAGATGAAACTGATTGATTCACAGCTTCGGAAAAAGTTCGCCTAAATCCATAACATTTCTAAGAAACATAAAAATTAATAATTTTTCTCTGAATATTTTATTCCTTTTGATGATAGCAATGAAATTAAGAAACAAAACCCACTGATTACCTATTTTTTTTTAATGTTTTTAAGATATTTTTCTAGACGAATTTTTTTCCGAAATTGTAGACGTAAAAAAAAAAGCTCATGTTAATTAGTAACAATTTAAAATTATTTTTAGTTCCATTATTAGTCTTTTCACGCGACGAAAAACTAATAACGTAAAAGACATTTAAAATGTATAATAATTTCGATATTATTTAATATTTGTTTGACAAGAAGCTTTCAATAAATAATTAAAACTTAAAAATAATGTTCAGGTTTACATATATATACAGGGTGATCAAAAAGTAACGCAACCCATGGGAAAACGATTTATTTCAGAGCAAGTGCTGGAAGTGGGCACCGTTCTGTGCTTCACAAGTGGATACGGCGATTCATGTTCTTAAAGACCCTTTGCAACGTTTCCTGTGAAATTGCATCAACACACTTCTGAATCATCGCCTGCAACAGAAGGAAAAAATCAATTATGTGCGTTTCTCCATGGGTTGCGCACATAATTGATTTTTTCCTTCTGTTGCAGGCGATGATTCAGAAGTGTGTTGATGCAATTTCACAGGAAACGTTGCAAAGGGTCTTTAAGAACATGAATCGCCGTATCCACTTGTGTGAAGCACAGAACGGTGCCCACTTCCAGCACTTGCTCTGAAATAAATCGTTTTCCCATGGGTTGCGTTACTTTTTGATCACCCTGTATATAACGGGTGCGGCAAAAGTAACGCCCTTTTAATAATTGTATCTTTATAGTTTTATACAGTATAATTTTTTAGTTTTATATTGTATCATTTTGTTATTTTTTAGTTTTTACTGAGAAAGTACTTATTATTTTTCTTAAAATGCTGTATTTTTCTTAAAAACCTTATTATTTCTCTTAAAATGCTGTAATGATTTATTTCCTTCAATAAAAGAGAATAAACTAAAAAGGGCGTTATTTTTGCCGCACCCGTTATATATATATATATATATATATATATATATATATAATATAATGAATAAAACCACGAAGGAAACGAAACACAGAGTGGTACTCAAGCGCTTTCGTCTAATGACATCCTCAGGAACACTGAAGTAAAGAGTACAAGACTATATATAGGTTACAAAAAAATATATATATATATATAGTAAATAAAGAAATAAAAATTGTGGGAGGAGTGATCTGTGCTACCCACCTGCGTTTATGGAATCTTGTTTTAACAAGGCAAAACGAACCTTCTATCGTGTGACTAATAACACTCGCACTTTGTCAAAGAATATTTTAGTACTTCCAGTTTTCCCGGGCTTTTTAGGCATTGCTAATGTACTTAAACTTTTGGATATTAATGTAGTATTTTCATACAACAATATTGTGAAAAATATCAGTTAAAAATAGCCCTACCAATGATTCAGGCATTATCTATAAAATTGGGTGTAAACAATGATTCCTTTTACATTGGTCAGACGGGAAAGGATTTGCACACGCGTGTAAAACAGCATCAATATTCCGTTAGAACGGGACAGTCGTCCAGTGCCCTTTTTGTCCATTTGTTAGAGTTACCCCATTGTATTGATTGGAATAATGTTTCAGTTTTGTTTCACTCTAGCAACATTGTTAATAGAAATATTCTTGAGTCTGCTATTATTCAACTTACAAATAACTTTAACATGAGCAAAGGTCTTTTTCAACTCGATCCCGTTGTTTTGAATTCGTTCAGAACGGATTTAAACAAGAAGGGCAGAGTGCTAAACCTTTGGTAATGCTCCCTTATAAATTTGTATGCTCCTCTTACAATTTTTATTTTTCAGTTTATTTTTATTTTTATTTTTTTTGTGATCTATATATCATTTAGGCATTATCTATAAAATTGGTTGTAAACAATCCATTTGAGCTTGTGTTGAATTCGGGCAGTGCTAAAATTGGTAGTTTTCCTTACAAATGTGTATGCTCCTCCCACAATTTTTATTTCTTTATATATATATATATTTTTTTTGTAACCTATATATAGTCTTGTACTCTTTACTTACTTCAGTGTTCCTGAGGATGTCATTAGACGAAAGCGCTTGAGCACCACTCTGTGTTTCCTTTCCTTCGTGGTTTTATTCATCATAAATATTTTTCACGTGTTACTTTCGTGAAATAATTTTCATATATATATATATATATATATATATATATATATTATATATATATTTTTTCTCAAACAGTGTTTAAATTTATTGAAACTCAGATTGTCGGAAGAAAATTAATAAGATTTTGCGTTATGAATTTCATTTATTGACTTTTTCATACCTCAACATTTATCTCTGAACGCGTTCCTTTAAACTGTTTTGTTGTGACTGATGCCAAACGATTTTATTCACTTTTAGATAAGACACCCATTACAAAATTTATGTCCACGAGATTTGAATCTTATTTTGGATAAAGCGAACTAGTTTTACTCCACATTAGGATTATTCTTAATTTTTTATTCTTCACCCCACAGAACTTATTCTGTTCTTGTATTTGTACGTTTATTATTTTTATTTTATACTTATTCTTTTATTATTTATTTGCTTTTCTTTTGGTCCTGTATTTCATTTTGTGAGCCAATCGAAATAAAGCCAAAGCCTACCTATATCTAGTCGGGCCACGCTTGCATTATAACACGCAAATAATTTCCTAGAAACGATTTTGAACAGAAAGCCAGTGAGACCTTAACGTGTACTTTAAGCTCACCAGGCACTTAAATTTTGAATGCCACTTCACAACTTTTGATCCACTTTGAGTGCGAAGCTCAAAATTTTGATGGCTGGTATTTTTGTAAATATGGACTGACTGGCTTTTCTTTATTTTCACGAAAAAGTATAAAATTTTGTGTAGAAACGTGGTCTGACTGATTATAAGTACATTTGGTAGAGCCTTAAATTACAAGCGCCTCGCGTCAAATCCCACTTACGCGGTTTTAACTTAGGACTAACTTTGGTTTCGTGCTCTGAAAATGTTTCAAGACTTTTAAGAAGGATTAGGTCTTCGTTTTAAAAAGGATATGATGATGTCTTCAGACAATGTTATGTTAAGCTTACTTCTAAAGTTTGCGCACTATTTGCTTTAATTTTAAAGAGGTCCTCCGTCACTCTCCGAGAATCCGGTACAATGTGAATTCCGCTCCCTTCCAGTTTAGATTACGTTATCTAGATTAATCGGATCGTTTACCCAGTCTCGCCTTACTTGTGTAATAAAGGATACTAGCTCGAATGGCAGGCCAACCGTGGTAAAGCCATACATTCTATAGCAGTATAGCTATCGTCATGTTATCGTTGTCGTTAACTGTAAACTTTTCACAAGAATAAAGTATGTTTAATTATTTCTGTAATTATTGAGTTTCCGCGTTATCCGAGATTATTTCTGCTCAAATTATAAATAATGACACCAATTCAGATTTTTAGGATAATGAAAGCAATGACTTTTCTTTTAAACACAAACTCAACTCGAATGAAGGTTGTTGGCTTAAAAAAAATTGTCTTCATGAGATTGGTTAAGAGTAAAATATATCAGAATGCGTGCGCACGTTATCCTAAAATTAATGCGTTTTGAAGGAAAGCTTCGTGCGGCCTTTCAGGTTTCAACGATCAAAATTCAATCGGCTTAACCGTAATGACGGACTTCTAGATAGATAGTTTTTATCTCTTATCCTCTTCTTCTAGAATACAAAGTGTCTTAAATTTATTATCGTGTGACACGCTTCCGGCGCAGTAAGAAATGAAGCAGGGACTCCTGACAAAAGTCTGATATACTTTTCCATACTGTCTCTTCACATTTTGATTTTCACTCACACCCGTTCATTTCATCCTCTAAACATCCATCTCTTTTTAATGTTCTTATTTTAACATCTTTGCGTAAGAGAATTTTTACAGTAATAAAACTTCTCTTTTCTTCCTATTTCAATAGTTACACTCTTCGTTGTATATGTATGTATAGCCTTAATGATAATAATAATTAATGTATACGTTGAGTTGGGGGAGGGGGTTGCCCAGGAGCAACTGCTGGAACCCGTGGACACCGGTAGGCGAGTCGACTAGGTTTAAATACAGGGTGTCCGGAAAGTTGTCTACGGAATGAAACGTACATTAACGTGCTTCGAAATGAATGGAGAACTTTTTTGGACATTAATGACACGATTCCGTACGTAAATGTATTTTCCATCGGGTAAAGAGTTTTAATGTACTTCTCGCGTGGTACGAACTTTTCGGACACCCCGTACAAGACTGTGATTTAGTTTCTTAATGTTAACTTTTACTTTCATTCTTCTTCTTCTTCACTGATCGATTGGTTAGAACACTGGACTCGCATACCAGTGACCGCGCGCTTTTCAATGGTTCAAAATGTTTTATTTTTTAATTAAAACTAAAACCTAAAGTTAATTCGTGTGATGTTGATGTTAAAATATATTTTTCTTACTATTTACCCTTTTATTTACATAAAAATAATAACTCCCAAATTAATTAAACATCTTTTACTCCTGTTATATATTTATATTCCAATTTTTAAGAGTGTATTTCAACGTGTTTATTGTTCTTCGCATTCATGTTTGGGTGGTATATAATTAGGCAATTATATATTTTTATGATTTATTTATTTATTTATTATTATTATTATTATTATTATTATTATTATTGTTATTATTAAAAAAATATATATATATATAATATATATAATATAAATAAAGAATTTCTGACGAACGTGATAGGTGGGAATTTATGTTAAATTAATATTTTATCGTATTTATTTCACGCTATGCAAATATAGGCTGGAGAGGTAACTATTTTTACTTATATTACTTTAGAGAAGTCTAAAACTGTTATATATATATATATATATATATATATATATATATATATATATATATATATATATATATATATATATGGCTCTTGCCTCTTACCTGAATCGAAGATTGCAAACGTATTGAAACTGTTTTCTCTCTAGCTCCAAATGAATAAATAACATGATGTACTAAATATTTAGATGTTGCCTTCAGTAGTAATTCCCTCGATTGTGGAAGCATGTTTATGGTTGTGATACATTTATTTTTTCATTTATTCATAATTCTTTTTTTTCGTATTTTTTCCGCAACAAGTTGACAAAAATGTGGTGATCAGTTTTGGCTGCGTTAACTTACTGAAAGTTCTAAGAAATTATTCGAGGAGGTGAAACTCATCTTTTTTAAGATATTTGTGCCTCAGTCAGAAAGATTTTATTATAGTTGCGACAAAATATTGGCTGGAAAAACTTTAAACACGCCCAAAAAAAAAAAGAAAAAGAAATGAGTCTTTTCTTATGAAGTTTTATTTATTTCACCGAAAAAAAATCAAATATGGAAATTAAAAATAACTAATTAGTAATTTTTTGTTAATGTTTTGGGTGCCTTTTTTATCCGCAGTTGTACTTATTAATAATATTAAAAATTTATTAATTATAAAAAAGATTCATTACGACGATAAAATATTCACGAAATATAAAAGTTGTTTGAAATTTAAGATTTAATTCTGACAATACAGGGTGTTTATAAAGTCCCTATCTATTTCAGTGAAAACGTAACAAAAAGGGTAAAATTCAATACCAATATAATAGAAGGCATACATTTAATGAATACGTAAGCGTATGATTCTACATGAGCACCATCAGTATCTCTACGGAGTTCGAATCTGTCAGCAGCATTGCGGTACACATTTTGGAGCATGACAGGGGTTATTTTTGTAACTACTGTTACAATAGGCCCCAGCTTTAATTATGACGTCACTACATTTATATGTATAATTTTTTAATGTTTGCGCAACTGAAAGTAAACAAAACATTTTGTCAGTTTGTTGGAAAATCCGAATGGTCGCACGTCTAAATGCGTTGATATTTAATGTTCTTTACCCCCCCCCCCCCCTCCCTTTTACTCCCACCCAATCACGAGTAATTACAGTGAGTGCTTTGAAATGAACTAATTTCCGCAGCATGAAGTAACAACATTAGCAGTTAGATCACTTTTATTAAATTATAATAATTTTAGAAACGTACGCTTTACATTTCCATCAAATTTTGTTTCCAGGTGGAAACATTTTGGTTCAATCAACGAAATAAACGTAATATCTTTTTCTACAATTTCTTTTAGCTACTTCAAACAACCCGAAATTTCTTAACATTTTATTTCTCATTTCGTAAATTGATTAGTGCTAGAAATATGGTTTGAATAGGAATGCTGATTGATAAATAGCGTTAGTAGGAACTGTTAGTGTAATTTAAGTATTCTTATTACTAACAAATAATAATTACGCCTTTCTCCTTTCCTACCGCTCAGATCCTAAAGGTAATGAAAGGTTCTTCCTACAAAAATTTGTTTTTTTCTTCACCCACGTTTGATTCCCCCCCCCATATTTTAAAATTATACCCATAGCAAGAGTATAAAAAGTACATACGCCCTTTTAATTAATTCCTGTAGTCAATAAATGCACTTGTTACGATTCCATTACTTATTTCCTACTTTATAAGCGAGTGAAGAATTGCTTTCAGATTTTCTCTTTTCCCAAAATTAATTGCTTTGGAATTTTAGCAATCGCTATTTCATTAAATATTTTTAAGTTATTCAGAAATGATCTCGTGTACACTCTCTCTGAAAGCAATTTCTCACAAATATATATATATATATATATATATATATACAGGGTGGGCGGAAAGTAGCTCCCTATTTTGGATTGGTAAAAAAATACGTATATTATCTATTTATTTCAGAAGAAATAATATGAAAAGGTAGGCATACATGGTAGGTTTTCTATAAAATTCAATGTGGGCTCCAACTCTTTCCACCAGCTTCTGGAGCCGCCCAGGAATGGCGTCCACTGATTTTAGCAGGAACTCCGGCGGGATGGAGGACATGACTTCCCGAATTCGGTCCTCCAGTTCTTCCAATGTCCTCGGTTTGGTGCGGTAGACTTCTTCCTTTACCCACCCCCAAAGAAAGAAGTCGCACGGTGTCAAGTCGGGGCTCCTGGCTGGCCATTGATGTGGACCACGACGACCCATCCAACGCCCAGGGAAGTGGGCATCCAGCCACTCACGGACAACAAGAGCGAAGTGCGGAGGGGCGCCATCTTGCATAAATATCAGATCGTCGATGTTCTCCCATGTGCTGACAACCGGCCAGACCTCGTTTCGCAACATAGCAAGGTACCGCTCAGCATTCATGGTGTTGCGCAGAAGGAACGGGCCCACAACCTGATCTGAGGTCATACCACACCACACCGTTACACTGAACCGATTCTGCCGTTTTTCAGCGGTAACCGTGCGACTTCTTTTTAGGGGTGGGTAAAGGAAGAAGTCTACCGCACCAAACCGAGGACATTGGAAGAACTGGAGGACCGAATTCGGGAAGTCATGTCCTCCATCCCGCCGGAGTTCCTGCTAAAGTCAGTGGACGCCATTCCTGGGCGGCTCCAGAAGCTGGTGGAAAGAGTTGGAGCCCACATTGAATTTTAGAGAAAACCTACCATGTATGCCTACCTTTTCATATTATTTCTTCTGAAATAAATGGATAATATACGTATTTTTTTACCAATCCAAAATAGGGAGCTACTTTCCGCCCACCCTGTATATATATATATATATAATATATTATGTAATTTAATCATGCGTATTAACTACCCATGAAGTGATATGCTTTATCTTTTAATTTTAGTTAATCTGAGATGAGAGTCCAGTAGAAGGGCAGTAGTCAATTAACATTTGTGTTTCATGTTATAATAATTAGTGTAATATAGTAATAATTGTAATACTCCACTATTTATTTTAATCACTAAAGTGTTTTTATTTATTCATAGGTTTAAATACGTTTATTTAGAGGAAGAGAAGACTAAGGAAGGGTTAATATTAGTAAAAGGTGTAAAGGAAATACATTGATTCGCAAAACTAAAAGTATTCTGCCATATATATATATATACGTCCGAAAATACATACCCTTCTTTAGCCTGCAATTTGTAGAAGTATAGTAATGGAAATGTTTTTAGATTAGAGAATTTTCCATTTATCAGTTAATTAATGAAAAAACTACTCAATACCAAAATAAAACATTGATCTTTTCAATTATATATATATATATATATATACTGTATATATATATATAGTATAAAGAATATTTTGAGAGAGAGAGAGGTAAAGGACAGATATATGCCTTTCTAAAATACGGATGATCAGTTATTATAATTGGACAGTAATTTACCTAATAATGAACTTTTGCCTGACCTAATTTTAACAGGTGATCCATTTATTCCAACCCATCCTCCAATGAG
The DNA here is from genome assembly GCA_023014485.1 of Bathynomus jamesi. Classification (NCBI taxonomy): domain Eukaryota; kingdom Metazoa; phylum Arthropoda; class Malacostraca; order Isopoda; family Cirolanidae; genus Bathynomus; species Bathynomus jamesi. The sequence continues at coordinate 370,015 of JAJOZX010004305.1, forward strand.
TCAACATTTTTTATTTATTGAACCAGAAATTTGAGAATTATCCAATCCCTTTTTCTTTATCGTCTTTTGACTCTACTGCCCTTTCTTTGGTCCTTGCCTTAAAGCTCTTATCCTGTCTCCTACACGAGACACAAAAGCGTTTCATGATAGCTGTGAGACTCGCGGGAAATCAAAGTTCAAAATCTTAAGAAGAGTTAATTGCAAAAAATTGTTTTTTAATTAAAAGGTAACAGCCTGAAAACTCATTTCTCCACTGCGTGGGAGTGAGTTGCCGGCCCAACTCAACCCGGAGCCTCACCGCCCAGAATCTGACGCGGTTACCGCTGAACTACGGGAAGCTTTTAATTCAAAATCGATAAATCATATCAGATTATTACGTAATAAGTACAGTATATCGTACAATACAAGTACGTATCGTGTCGTATAAGTACAGTATAGAGTATATCGTAATTAGTTTCAGCAGTAATTGAGTATATTTATCAAGTGCTAATTAGATTATAATTACTAATCACTAATTACCGAGTAGCGTAATTTAGTGTAAACCTTGAGTGAAATGCTTCGTCTCTCTTACCTTAAGTGAGTCCTAAAGCCTTGTTCCGCATCCCCACCTAGCTCCTATCCTTGTTTTAACAAGTCCTTTTAAAATCTCAGGTCTTCCAGATCCTCCTGTAGACGTTCAGGTCGAGATGGGACCTCAGGACGGGTCCTTACTAGTCACGTGGCTCCCAGTGACCCTCAACAGCTCCTCCGGTACCTCCAACGGGGCACCGGTGACCGGATACGCCGTTTACGCCGATGGCAAAAAGGTCACAGAAGTCGACAGTCCCACTGGTGAATACTGTGTTCGATTCCTTCTTCGTTATGGCTTCAGTTTTTTTTTTCCAAATGATTCAGTTTAAACATTCCTCCACACAGAGGATTCATTATGGGCATCCATTTCCCCACTAAAAGTAACTTTATAGGCGTTCTTTCTTTTTTTTCGCTTATAATAATAATAATAATAATAATAATAAATGTTTCAGATAATGGAATTTTTCGTCAAAAAACTGAATTAATCATGAGTTTTATGCACAATTTTTATTATCGGTTAACATGGTTCAAACTGACTTCAGCTTTCATATACAGGGTGTACACAAATTATCTTTACAATTTCTCTCTCAAATAAAAATATTAGGAAACGAGTTACACATACCGTTTTTGCGCCATCTGTGAGAGAAAGTAATAAAGTTTCACGTGATAATTGTCAGATTATTGTACAGGGTGTACGCAAATTACGAAATTGGTACGAATTTCCTTTAACATGCATTTCTCAAATCGGTGGACTGGCCGTGGGGGGCCCATCTCTTGGCCGGCCAGATCACCGGACATAACACCCTGTGACTTTTTTCTATGGGGCCCATCGACGATTTAAAGACTAGAATTGCTGCTGCTGCTGTTGCGAGAGTTGACGTTGAAATGTTGCAGCGTACATGGATGGAGATAGAATACCGTTTGGACGTCTTACGTCTGACAAATGGTACCCATGTTGAATGTGTTTGAGGTTATGTGAAACTTTATTGCTTTCTCTCACAGGTGGCGCAAAAACGGTATGTGTAACTCGTTTCCTAATATTTTTAGTTGAGAAAGAAGTTGTAAAGATAATTTGTGTACACCCTGTACTTCTCTAAATATCAGGCCTTGAAAGAAGAAAATAAAAAATAATAAATATATTAGCGAAATAGGTCGTTTTCGTGCGTTGATAAACTTTACATTCTTTACCCATCAAAGTTAGATAAGCTTTTATTACCTGAAAACATTTCACTCTCTGTAGAAAGTAACTGACAGTTATGAAGCTCGTGTCATATTTTTGCGTCTTCTGCCGCTCCTTCCTTTTGTCACGCCCTTATATTGCCGATTCTAAGTTGAAATTTTTCCTTCAGGAGACCACGCGCTCATTGACCTCACTAAAATCCATGGGTTCGAACCGAAGCAAATCACGGTTCGAACCAAGAGTAGAGAAAGCGTCTCTACAGACTCCGTCCCAACGCTTATTCCAAGTCACTTCATAAGAACTGGAAATAAGATAAAGGTAGGCCTTCGAAGGGGCATTAAAATTTGATTTATAATTTTCTTTTAGGCTTATACTCGAGTATATGAAGTCTCTCTCTCTCTCTCTCTCTCTCTCTCTCTCTCTCTCTCTCTCTCTCTCTCTCTCTCTCTCTCTCTCTCTGGTATTTAAGTATTTAATTCTTTACTATAAAATAAATTAATTGTTAGTAATTTAAAATAAAGTATATTGACAACTCAAATATTTAAGTAAAAGTTTGAGTTTAAATCGTGAGTTCGTAACTGAGGCAACGATTTCCTTCATTTGGTAAGTAAAAAAAAAACAAGAAAGGTTAAAAAAAAGTCCTGTTTAAAAGCTTTTCTCAAAACGTGCGAACTCGGTATATCCACATAAAAAAACCGGTAAGATTTACTGTTGTCGTTGTAATAGATGACATAAATGTTTGTGTAATATTTGTTTTAGTTTTTATTTTAATTTTGTAAATATTTATAATTCATTTTTATCTTCTTTTTTAGTTCGTTGAGATATATTTTTATTTTTGCTTTTTAGTTATACTCTTTTCTTTTTAGCCTAAATTGTTTTTGTATTTTAATTACTTTTTGTAAACTAGTCGATAGAACACACTGAAATCTTAGTATCCGACTACGAGAGACCTTCGGAACTTTCCGACATCGCTGAGGAGAGTGAAACCGAACTATCTGATGACGTAAGTCCGTCGCTCTTCATATAACCTGATTTCTTAAATGATGTCATCTCATCATAGTTAAGAGTTAAAGACGAGGTTGATGAACGGAGTCTTTTGGTCTTTCAAAGAGTTCGTTAATGTTTCCACGTATTTGCACATGATCGGAATGTATTGTTATATAATATTATAAGTATAATAGACGTTCCCAAATATTATTTGTTATTTAAAGAAAATGTTTGGCATTGTTTTTTTTTTGCATTGTTTTATTTAGGTTTATTAATTTAAGGTATTTGTTATGGTTTTACTAAGATTTACGAGTTGGTAGCTAACATTCAGTATCTTGAATTATTTTCTTCTTGGTATAGTTTTTCGGCATTACCCGTTGCCACAGATCTGTCGCTACCGGACAATAAAGATTAACAAACAAGTTTTTCTCTCTTTTTTTTTTTTTATAAAGAATTCGACTAACTAAAACTTGATTTAACCCTTTCAGTCACAGTGGTGCTCTCACGCATGTGCCATAAGAAATAACAATAATAATATATATTATACAGGGTGCCCAGAATGTCTTGTCACGCTAGCAAAATACTAACTAATTTTGTTTTTCTTTCAGATTCAATCGTGCAGCTCCTTTTTGGAGGAGCGGCATGATTGAATCTGTCCTGGAAGTCTGCACGAATATTTTCAATGGTTTTGCCATTACGTGGTCGCTCATGGACCCAGGTACTATCCAATATGCGTTGTTCAGTCGTATAGTTGCTGCTATCACACATTTCAAATGGGTCTGAAAGAAAAATTAAAATTAGTTAGTAGTATTTTGAAAATGAAAATGAAAAGGTTTATTGGCAGACTATAGTCCATATGACAAATATTATTAATACAATGGTAGTTCATATATTAAGGATAGAAATATATACAATTGATTAGAAATAATACTACACTGTCGAAGTTAAGTGGAGCTACAGACAGACGTTTTCGTACCAAGAAGTCCATAGCTTAGAGGATAAATGGCAGGACTCATGGATAGCTTGGATGATCGGGTTGGTTGATTTTTTAATTCTTTGGATTAGACTGTGTTGAGCACGTCTTGTTACCTCCGGGAAGCTCGGGACATTGCGGGTAGCAAACATTTGCGAAGCTGAGCATCTCGGGGGTAATTTATGTAAGAGTCTAAGTGGAGTGACCAGACATTGTGGACACCCTGTACTAAAATGCAAAATTTCTACAAATGCTTCGAGATGTTCAATATAAGTTTATTTCTGTTGTCAGAGAAAGAACCAAAATGCTTGTAATGTAAATGACTTGTTACTAAAATATTTGGTTTTGAGTAACAATAAATCGTGTACTTTTTGCTTTAAAGAAAAATAATATTCTCGAAAGAAAGGGTTAAGATAAGAAAGATAAAAATGTGTTCGGTTTTTTTTTCCCCTGTCTTTAAGGACTTACAGGGTGATGTTCAGAAAACTGCTCAAGGAATTTCCCACAGACAGGGACCACATCCCCAAGGGCCTATCAGCGGCCCTCGGGGTATAAAGGATCGATTATTAGGGCGAAGGGCCCCTCCAGTGCCCGGGACTCGAACCGACCATTTGGGACAGACAATACTAGAGCACGAAGACAACTTAAGCGACAAAGAAATTTACCCGGGACACGGCGGAGGGGGACACCCCCATCCCGGACCCCCTCATCACCACCCTCAGCAACCGCAGAGCCATCTCTCCTCCATTCCTGCCATCGGTAAGTGTTAATTCTTTCCCTTTACGCGGATTGAACCGTTTCTAAGTGACTGCGAAGGCAGTAAAACTTTTTTGCGTTTATTCTTCGTTCAAAGATTCAACGCGACGCAGCTGTCTTCTCAAAAGAGCTGCTCAGCCATTCTGTTTTCCAAGTAAAACGCTCAATTATCAACCTTAGTTGTTCACTTTTTTGCAATTAAACCGATCAACTTTGCGCAACTTATATAATAATTCATATCAACAGCTTTGTACAAGTTCATTCAATGAAATCTTTACTATTTCTTAACTTTTAGCCGAATACTTAAGGTACAACATGATCACAATAACCAGTTTTATCGTACCGTTAAGTAAATGCTAAATAAGTAACTTTAATTCAGAAGAAAAATTTACTAATTTTAAGTTTATTTTATTTACTTTTAGACATTATTTCTTTCCTCTAAAAACTTTCTATAGGACTATGTCCCACATTTTCATTGGGACTGGGCTTTCATTATAGATTTTAGGTAATATCTCTCTCTAAATATCTCCATTATCTTTTGCATTCTAATTAGACGTATATTCACTGAAGCCATTTTTAGGTAATGTCCATTTATTTATCTTTAAATTTAGCATATTAAAGAACTAATTAGGTTTCGGAGCTCTTACCGTTACTGGCTTGATGCGCAGTCAGGGACAAAATTCCGCGTGACAGGTAGGACAATCCATACAAAAAATAAGGCACACGCAATTTTGTCCGTGACTGTACAGTGACAAAACTTTAGAAGAAATTTGTGTTCGTATATAAAGATACGTTTGTAACTTGATGTTGGATACATGTTACCAAATGATATTGTTTTTTGAAGAAATTCATGAGGTCGTAACTTTGCTTTTACTCAAATAGGAACAAAGTTCTCAGGGTTTGCGGGGTTCATTTTTTTTTTTTTGTTCTTCAAGAGAAAGTCACGTATGAAAGTTACGAGGGCTCAACTCGCGGAATTGTTTCATTAGATTGGGTTGGGTTAGATTTAATTTAAAATTGTCTATCGTGCAAGTTATATTGACTCCATAGACTGCATTTGGCTGTGTTTGTGGCTGTGTGGATGCGTAGCCTATGTTACTGAGTAAAACTAATCCTCTCACGGCTATTTGAGCGTATCTGTTTACTAACGAGATAAGAACCATACTCTTTTCTTTAACCAATCCTTACCTATCACCGCACCAAGGCCTTTACTATTCCTTACCAATCAGGTCCAACGAAGAGCGGACTAGCCAAGCTATCAAATTCCTTATTCAGTTCCCTGGGGTTCAGAGGTAATTTGTATACATATGCAGTATATACATATATATATATATATGTCCATAAATTATAATTATGAAATCTGTCTTATAGTTTAGTATGAGTTTAGCTACAGCGTTTTTCCTACCAAGAATTTTTCATTTTTGTAAATACAGTTTTGACATTATTATTATGCCCGGGTAGAGACCTTTTTTCACTAGAATTAATTTTTGGAGTCCAATCCATCGTGATAGATTGATTCTGGATCGTGGTTCTTTGTAGAGTTCCTGTTAAAAAAAACAAGTAATTTTTTTTGTGATCTTGGAGTGTTTGTCCAATTTTGACTGAAACGTAGTTACTGTTACTTTACTACTCTACTTAACTTCGTAAAAAGTTACTACATATATATTTTTTTTAGAATATAGTATTTTTATTCTATATATATATATATATATTGAATATATATTATTTTAATTTAAAAATACCCGTTAAACTCTGTGTTATTTTTTGTTTACATTTCGTAAAACCTAAATAAACGTCTCTGTTTAAAATATAAAAAAATATGTGTTTGTACGTTATATGTTTGTACATTAAACGTATTATTTTTTTTTTATGATACTGAATGAACTCCCTCAAACATGTTTTAATTTTCGTTGCAATCAATGAACAAAACGTGTTTCATTTCGAGTTTCTATTAATTAAAATAATAATAATAATAATACCTTTTTTTTATTATTATTTCTGTCTTTGAGTTGCATGAAAGATAAAATTTTGATAATTTATTTAATTCACAGTTTAACAATTTTTAATTATATATATATATAAAAAAAAGTTTTTTTGTTTTTTTTTGTTTTTTTTTAATTCGATAACAAATACAAAATTTTTTCAAGACAAAAATTGTTTGAGAATGTTAATTTTTACGTTAAGGAAAATTTGCATCTCTTGTTTAGAGTAATCTGCGCATGTAAAAAGTAAGGTACTTTGTATAATGGATAGATTTACTTCTAATTTAAGTATTTGAGAAACTTAATAATGTACAAATTGGCTTCGTTTCAAAGACTTGAATGTCTAAACGCTAAAAAGAGAAAGAAGATTTACGCAGACTAGTATAAAATTGTGGCTTAATTGATGAATTTCAGTCATTATTAAATCATTATTTTTACGCGTACGTTTATAAAGAATTCGGAGTTTTAATTAAAATTAAATTAACAGATTTTAGACCTTCCGTTTCATTATCCCGATCGTGGGAAAAACTTCCTCAAATTATAAGACAGAAAGCGAAAGTTTTTTTATTGATTTAATATGAAAAATACTGAAATTATATAATGACAAAAAAATAGACTGCGGATGTTCTCTAAAGCGATGAACTTCGATATAAGAACTCTTTTAAAAGGCCTCAAATTATCAAAAACAAAGGAACAAAATAGAGAGACACAAAATTCTGCTGATAAAATTTCGCGACACTTTTGTTCTTTGCGAAATGAAATGTTAATCAACTATACAGGGTGTCCCATAAGTCCGGTCTCGTTGGAAAATTTATTTCCTCACGAGCGTAACTCGCTTCTATATTAGCCATTGCGCGTTATTCTACTCGCAACAATAAAAAGGTCCCGAAACGAGACGGCAATTTGAACATTTGTTTTAGTTATAATGTATTATTTTTGTAAATTTAATTTAAAGCAAATTTTCCTATGAGACCGGACTTATGGGACACCCTGTATTATTCGGAGGAATAATACGGAACATAATCCTTGGTTTGCACGAAAACAAATTATTAGTGGGGAATAATTTGATCAAGAAATTTCTTTTGCGAATCGTAAACACCAAAACTTGATTAAAACATGCTAAATGTTTATTGTTTTCAACGCACGATTTTTACGTTAACTGAACAAGTTTCCCATTCGAGTTTGGCTGTTAAATTTAACTTACTTTATTCCTTACACTCAAAAAAGTCCCCTTTAACGGACTACAGTTATTTGCTTTACGGTTTAACACTTCGGTTCTCAAGCATCTTACAGGGACTTTTTATCTGTTCATTCAGAGTCCTATGAAGAGACTGCATTATTTACATAATTTACTTCCTAATTTTTACATTCAAATAACAAAAAAAAAACCTCTTCTGGAAAGAACTCCAACGTCTTATCTAATCCATTTGAAATTGCACCGTGCGACCTTTAACGACTCTATTTCGTCGTTTCAAAATAGGAAGTCCTTCGAGCGGAATTACGAGAGTAGCTTTCGTATGAATCATCCTCGTTTCCACATACAAACCAGCTATAATGTTTTAAATGTCGTTTCTGATAAACTCTATTCAAACTGTTCAAATTTTTACATTTTTCTACGATTTATTCATACTTTTTATTCGACTCTGGTGATCCGAATTACTCAGAGAGAAATTCTTTCAGTTTATTTCGTATTTTGTTGAAAAGTATTTTACGTAAAATCCACTGTTGAAAATTAACTGCATAAAGTAAATCATTTCTCTTAAAACTCGAATATATCCACTTCCGGAACTAATCTAATTTCATTTCCTTTTTCTCGAATAGAGAGGACAGGTATGACTTACCCAAAATTTAGTATTAATAAGAGGATACGTTTTTTATTACGACGCTCCTTGATTATTTTTATACCCGGTCTCTCTATTACCACTCGGCTCTGATTTCTCCTTATTTTCCTTCATTTCTCAGGCAAAGGGCAAAGTGTTCCCAAAGGCAGACGTAAGTATATTGGCATGGCTTCCCTTAGCGTAACTCGACCCTTGTTTACGTGCATTGTAGGCTTTAGACTAGTTCTTACTTATTATTATTATTATTACTCTTTATCCTTCTAACATAGAAAGCCTAATGGCAGTAATTATGGTGGTTATTATTATTATTATTATTATCATCACAGCGTCCGTAGCTCAGTGGGTAACACCGTTTCCCTATAAGCGAAGTGAGGACACCGAGGTCGGGAGTTCGGCTCCCGATGGTGATGGTAATAATAACCCAAGCGTTAGCGCAGTGGGCTGCGTTAGTTGGCCCGAGCGCTGCGTTAGTTTATGACCCTCCTGACAGATTATTATTGTTATGAACCCGCAAATTTATTAATTTTATTACGTAGAAGTTATTTGAATTATGAGTAACTAATAACTGGTACATACGCATCTGAACGAATGGAATATTTTCTCCATTGAAGCATTTTCATAATTATACCCACTTTTTTTATATACTCGTTTATTATTATTTTACGTGTACCTTCAATAATAGTAATCACTCTACTTTCCAACTGTTTCGCTTTGATCGATCATGATCTTCGAGCATTTCTTTGAAGTGTAACGTAATTTTGAGGTGCTGATTACTACGAGAAGTTTATACGAAACGGATCAAAACTTTTGCTTTTTAATAATATTTTTCATTTTATCAGTTAACCCAAAGAAGTGCGAATAAAAATTTAAATAAAAGAAACTGTAATTCAGGGATACGCGAAACTTAGTGATATGAGAACCAGGACATCTTAAAATGTTGCCCTAGTCTAGCCTAGGCTAGCACTCGGTCAGCCTAAGCCAAGGCCTAGTATTATTAGGCTTCTGAAGGTGGCGTTAAGCTTGGAACGGCGTATATTCGTTCTGGAAACTTATGTGAAAACTGTATCCTTGAAACAGTGACAGCGTGAATTTAGTGAACGTTCTGGAGTGGGAAACATTCCCACTAAACCTGGGATATGGAACGTAGTTTAACGGTTCCGAAAAACGGGCAGTGTTATGGAGCAAAGACGTAAACGAACATCAACTGTGGTTACGGAAGAGGCAGGACATAATGCAACGCAGACTCACAGCAAACAAGAATGGCATTGTGAAGTTCTTCCAAACAAGTTAAACATTTGAAGTTGCGCCCATAGAAGGTGCGTGTGGTGCGGGAACTGCTGTGTTGTTAATGGTTTCTTCAAATTGTGGACTTACAGCCTGACATCTTGGATGTTATGTTTTTTCGGATGAGGCGTGGTTTCACCTCACCTGATATGTGAATGCACAAAAACACGTGTATATGGCCCGCAGATAACCCACACACCGTTCATGAAAACCCCTTTCATCCCTAAAAGGTTGGAGTGTGATGTGTCATTTCGAGCTGTAGGATTGTGGAGCCCGTTTTCCACAACACGATTACGTCGGAGAGCTACACCGACATCATACACGAGTTCTTTGGCTGCTTATCTGAGAATGAAATCCACATTGGCTGGCTCCAACAAGACGGTGCAACAAGCCACACATCTCGTCAGACAATAGTAGAGTTGGAATTCATTTTCGGTGAGCGCGTAATTTCTAAGGTATTATGGCATCCACGCTCACCTTATTTATCATCACCGGACTACTACTACTTGTGAGTCTACATTAAAGACCAGGCGTATACGAACAATCCCCACACTATGGAAGAGTTGCAACAAAATATTACATCATTGCCAACTTTTAGCCAGAGATGTTACAGTCTGAGTTCAGCAACATGCTTCGCCATGCACGCTTCTGCATTGTACAATGTACATGGCGATGAGCACTTGCAACATTTGTCATGACGTGTTTCGACTGCTACAGTTATTGTTTCTCGTATCACGAAGTTTCATGCATCTCTAAAGTATATATTTATTTCTTAGGGATTATAAATAATAATACAAGTATGTTACTGAAAAGGGTGCACAATACCTTCAATCATAAATAAAGTTTCAAAGGAAATAATGAATAAGTAAATATTTGATAAAGTCATGCCTAATGTGAGAAATTTATATATATATATATATATATATATAAAAGAAGAGTGCAATAACTAAAATATTAAAATAATTTCGTTTTGCCTCTGGAAGAGCAGAAGGAAGTTCATATCAGTTGATGAAATCTTTGCAACAATGTATTTACGATCAAAGTCTTTGGTTTTGATTAAAGTTTGGCTACGAAGTAATTTTTTCTTAAACTGTTACATTTTCTGTGTTCGTTTCTTGCACAGATCCTTGAAGCACTTTTACAGTTTTAATTATTATTATTATTATTATTATTTTAATGTTTTTGTTCTTTCAGAAATTACCAAGGACACCTCGGGGGGCCCAGATCCCCACTACGATGGTTATCCGGAAGAAGACTATGAAGGTGGAAGGGGTAGGTATGATCCCCGTCATCCACCACCAAGGGGGCGTCAACCCCCATTGCCGAACCCTCTCCGTCAGCCTCCAAGGGATCCAAGAGATCTCAGGGAACCTAGAGACCCTCGAGACTATCGGGACCCTCACGGTCCTCACCCTCGAGACCCTCCTCGGGAACCTCGGGAACCTCGGGACCCAAGAGACAGGAGAGACCCAAGAGATCCCAGGGACATGCGTGATCCCAGAGATTTCAGAGATACCTCGGACCCCAGGGACCGTTACGACGACGGGAGGCACCGCGGGGGAGACTATGGAAGGGGCCGGGGAGGCGAACATCCCCGGATCTTCGTGGCACTTTTCGACTACGACCCTCCGACCATGAGCCCGAACCCCGACGCCTGCGACGAGGAACTAGGCTTCCGGGATGGCCAGCTGATTAAGGTATTCGGGGACAAGGATCCCGACGGCTTCTACTGGGGAGAGGCAGGCGGCAGGGCAGGGTATGTACCCTGCAACATGGTCTCCGAAGTGCAGGTGAGTCCCCTGACTCTCCCTTTTTTCCCCCACCCCTTCCTCACACAGCACATTTCTTTTTATTTTCTTCCGTAGTCGCTATTTTATTAAGTGAATCTCTTTAAGGTATCTTTCACGTGAGGTTTCTGAAGATTAAGTGTTTAAATTAGATTCTCTTATTAGCACTTAAAGAGTTAAGTGATGCCTTTATAGAGATTGGTTTGTGGTCTTTGAAGAACAAAAATGTCGTAATTTTATTTCGATAGAAAGGAATCTGTATAAATTTTGGACCGGATGCTGAAGAAGAGGTGCGAAATGCCTTGTGGGGTAAGTCCTCAGCAAGGTCTTGCGAGGGTTGAAATGTTAAATTCAGAACCAACTTTGAACGCTATCATTCCTTAGCTTCCGTATCGTCTTCGTCAGGTGGATGACGATAGGGTGGCCCAAGAACTCCTGAAGGAATCAGAGGCCGGAAGGAGGCGAAGGGACGGATCTGTTGGGCGAAGGGGTCACGCTGGAGATCGTTGGGGAGACATCTACGCTAATATGCCCGTGAGGAAGATGATCGCCATGTACGATTACGACCCACAGGAGTTGTCGCCCAATGTGGATTCGGAGGTAACTTGCTTTGGAACCCCTGAGAATGGCAGGCAAGATATTGTTGCCTGTCGACGCTGTATCATTATTAGTTTAATGAAGGAGTTGAGTGGATGTTTGAGAGGAATCGGGAGATAAAGTTAGGTGTTTAACAGAATTAGAAAAGAATGGCGCGTCACTTTCTTTCTCCTGTCTCGCTCTGCACCACTTCAGATGAAGCCATTAACAAAATTTCTTTTATGCATAAGATTAAATTTCATTTGTGGCAGGTGGAATTGTCTTTCCAAACGGGCGATATAATATACGTCTACGGCGACATGGATGACGACGGATTCTATATGGGGGAATTGAGGGGCCAGAGGGGGCTCGTCCCCTCCAATTTCCTTCAAGACGCCCCCCACGACTACGATGAACACAGGTGAGGAATGGCAAGGATTGCGCGCGTGGGCAGGGACATCGACGGGTTTTCTGCTTCACCCGTGCTTTTGCAGCCATCTTAATTCCGGTTGAAATTAATTTTGATGTACGATTTCATTAATTTGTTAGCATCTTCAAATCTTAAAAGATTTTATTTCCTTCCTCACTTTCTCTATTAATATTTGATTATCTCATTTTAAAGATTTAGATACACGTATTTCTTATTTCAGCTTTCCTACATTAAAAGGTAACTTCGAACGAGCTCTTAATCGTAATTAATACTCGTATAATTTGATTCTTCAGTTTAAGACACCTTCCAACTACGTGTGAAATTCGTTGTATGGTTGCCTTCTCTCAGGTTTTGTTCGAGGAATTTAATGATTTCTTTGAGGTGTAGCTGTGTGCCAAAATAAAAAGTTGAAAGCGAGTGTGGATTTTACTCGCATATCGAAATTCCAGGTCTCGTCGAGATACTTTAGATCCGAGAGATCGTCCACCGCCTCATGGGGGGCGTGGCCATGGCCCGGGGGTACACGGTCCCCCCCCTCCTCCCCGTCCAGATCAGAGAGATAAGAGAAGAGGTAAGTAGGTTCCGGATGGACTCGCAAAGTGTAATGTGGAGAACTTAAGTTAGAAAGAGATGAAGTTAATCATTTGACGATCTTCGATTTCAATATAATCCTCCCCACCACTTACTACTGCAAATATGTCCGATCACTTTGCAAGTATTATTAAAATATTAATCTTATCTATTTTATGTGGAGCTTTTCATGAATGATATAACAGTGCGGGATGCTAAATCTACTCCAAGTAACTATACGTTTTTTTCATTATCAGTTTCTATGGGAGAGAAAAAGCCTTACACTGAAAAAGGCTCCAAAAGGAATAACTATTTTGACAAGTTTAGGAAAGCAATTGGTCCAACTTGGATTTGAATCCTTTTTGGGGGAATTCCCGTATCGGAATTATAAATCCTTTCTTAAATTCGGATAAACTTTGGCGTAAAATTAAAACTCAAACTAATGAATTCGTTTTCATTCTGAAAAGGAATTCGATGATCAAAAAAAAAAAAAACCTTTAGTTTCAAATTAAAATTAAATAAAAGTGTTTTAAAAGAGTGACAATTGCTTTCCTCCAACAGTGTATGTTCATTACTGTTCGATGTTATTGGTGTTACTCTCTCTGTATGTTAATATTTAATTGTTTAAGCTTGATTAATTATTTATAATAGAGCTAAGTATATTAAGTTATTTTATTTGGTTTCCTCTGTCATTATTAATTTTCTTTCCTTTATTTTTTTTATTTCACACCAATTTCAAAACATAAAACATAAGATATCAAACAGGATTTAAAATTTAATACAATTAAGTGTCTTTGAGTATTGGGATCACCCGAAGATCAGGGCCCCCAGCCTTCGTTAGTTAGCCTTATAAGGCTAACTAACGAAGGTTGGGGCCCTGATCTTCGGGTGATCCGAGTATTGTATTAGTTTCCTCACAGTAGCTAACACAATTGTTCATATAGTCAGCTATATTACTAAGTAAAAAGTTAGGATTACGACCTTTCACTCCCTTTACAAGTAATTTAGACTAAACCAATTGAAATAGTTTGTAATTTAAAATGAAAAAAAAGAAGTTTACTGTTTACATTTCTTTCTGTTTCATTTTCTACAGTTCATTTGAAGGTAAGAAATTTCCCTCCGGAAATGTGTATATCATTTTGTTTGTCAAAACTCTGTCGTTCGTTCAGTCTTGTGTTTACGTAGGTTGGAAAAAAAGATTACTAAAACAAGACAATCTGCAAAGACTTATTTGTCCGTCTCCTTTCCATTAACGTTCATCACTGAAACAACAAAATTGAAACAAACTTCGAATATGAGATCTTGTTTTCATACTTTTTATTTTCATTCATTCGTCGGAATGACGTTTCAAATAAGTCTTTTTTTTTTCGTCCAATAATGTCCCTTTAAAAATCGTGATGTGAAATCGTTTAGTAGACGTAGGCCTAAAAATGACTGCGAGGCTTCCTGATGCTGCGTTGCATAACTGTCAATTTTAAAAACACGTACCATAGCTTAGGACTAAAAACAATTGTTTGTGTTGTTTCCCCAGTGATGAATATTTTAAACTCTTCTCCCTTTTAAACCCGATTAGCCTCCCCCCCCCTCTTTGCCCCCTTCTCTCCATGCATGGCAATATAGAGTCAAAAGTGGCTGATCAGTCACTCAACCGATAAATTAATAAGAGCCAGTCGATATGAAGCTTCAACTTAATTTCTGTCATTTTTAACTTAGCAAAGTCTTTCCATAATTTTGAAAACTAAAACTGAAAGCTTTGATATTTAATTAAACGTTTTAATCACTTACATATTCTTAATTAAAATAGTTATAAAATAATAATTATACCGAAGTTGAAATTGTAAACGAAATCGAAATATCATTTTATGAACACACGTTTAAATCATATATTACCTAATCTGAAAATAAAATGAAGGCATCCATTTACGGTTGCCTTCAAATCGAAGAAACTCATCGTTGCTTTAAAACTGTGTTCTTGTTGATTCTTTACTGGCGCAATGTAAGCATTTAATTTGAATGTAAGGACCAGTTTCAGTTACGAGCATCGTGTCGTGTGGATTTGGTCTTATAAGTATTCTACGGCTATAATTAGCGTAGCCGCTTCTAGAGCTGCCATCCAAAACTGCTTGTAGAAAGCGAAAGAATACTTTATGAGTCCTTCTTAATTGCAGAGTCATTGATGAGCTACTTTGCTTCGATCTTGACCAATACGAAAGAAACTGTGAGCAGAGCCGCCGCTAAAGTCACGCTCTCACGGGCCAGTACGATTGCTGGGGAAACCGCATTAAAAAATATTTCTGACTTTGTAGCTAATTTTAGGAGCGAAAAGGCGCCGCCTCTTTCGATGATACCAAAACATCACAATCCGAAAGTAAATTTTCTGAAACGACGAACGAAATTGCGAATGAAGGAAATTTTGAAACAGACCAAACTTCCGAAATGGAACAACAACAGCAACAAGAAACTTCACAGAAAGATCAGTACAACGACAATTCAGAGATATGTCGGAAGGAATCAAAATATGTTTCAGATTCCACGAACGAACCTCTTACTGCTCCTAATACACCAAAAAATCTGATCAAGAATAAGAGTTTGAGCATAGAAAATGGAAGAGAGGCCAGTACCAAATCAAGAAAGAACTCGGGTGCTAAGAGTAGACAAGCCAAAACATCTGACGCCATAAACAAAGATAGAAATGAAAGGAAAGATTCGCAGTCTGAAGTTTCTCAAAGACAAACTGGTAAACTTGAGAAAGACAACGCACCATTGGTAAAAATTATTTCCTAATACAATTATTATAAGAAGGTATATATGTAGAGAGAGAGAGAGAGAGAGAGAGAGAGAGAGAGAGAGAGAGAGAGAGAGAGAGAGAGAGAGAGAGAGAGAGAGAGAGAGAGAGAGAGAGAGAGAGAGAGAACGGTATTTGCTGGTATTTTTAAAAGTGTAATTTGATTTTGCGTTACTACATATCTAAACATTTAAAGTATATCCCTGTAAATAAGGTTCAACCATTCTTACCTCGAATGCTTTCAGTGCTTAACCCGTAAAAATTCTAAAGCTGTATTGTGTAGCATTTTAATCCTAACAGTTGGATTACTTTATATCGGTGAGTAGAAAGGTATTGACCGCAGTAGAATTTTCGTGAATTAAGAAACAAAATCATCTTTCATTTGTTTTAATAACTAATATGAGCCCTAAATAAAGTGGGCCTACATCATAACAACTGTTAAATGGATCTTTAAGAATGAAGTCAAAATGTGTAATCGCGCGGACGATGATATGAACTTAGAATATTCTATCACTTACGGTACGTCACCCAATTATCCTTGAAATTAAAGTTTCTAGTCAGCGCTTATGTGCTGTACCTCTCTCCCAAATTTACTCGTCGTCTCCATTTGCTGAAAAATTAATTATACATATTTGAAAATAACAGGAAAGAAAGTCATTAACACTACTAGTACTTCATCAGTCCTAACTTAAAAATCTTCAGCTAACATAAAAACTTGAAGAACTGTCTGAGAATTGAGTCTTTTAACTTTGCCCGTTGTTGCCTGCGAGTCTCCTCTCTCAGACTTCTAAACTCGAAAGGCACTAACCATGATAAAATCAGTATAAAATGTTTATCAGTAAAGCGTTAAATTGAACATAAATACATTTAAATATGTACAAATAAGTGTTTCTTCTCGAGATACATTCATTTCATGCGAAAATGAATACCGCATATACGGTTGATGCATATTTCACATGGAAGTGGATCCAGCGTTTCGTTAACATCTTGAGATTTAACTAAGAGTTGATTACGGCTCATGCATAAACATTTATTTAATGTAAAGCAACTTAAATGAGATTAGTATCTGTTTATATAGCTGATGGAAACGAGCTAAAAGCTAACTGTGGATGGTTGGATGGCGTTTTTGTAAGTGTTGCCTCAAATATCGTATGTACTCATAGCTTATTGAACAACATTGTTGAGAATATCACATTAATAGTTAATAATAGTTTATTTGGACACGATAGAAGTGAATACCACATGTACAAGTTATGTAAATTTTATGTGGAAACCAATTTATAAATGTATTACTGATGTACTTTTCATGTGGAAATGAATATGACATATACGCTTTGTATTCCTTTCATGTGGAAAAAAGAGTATTTATTAGATGTAGCCTACTGTGCGTAGTTTCATGCAGGGTTGTGGAGTCTGTCCAAAATTTTCCGACTCCGACTCCACACATTGTCAAAAATTCGACTCCGACTCCACACATTGTCAAAAATTCGACTCCGACTCCGACTCCGACTCCACACATTGTAAAAAATCTAAAAATCCGACTCCGACTCCTCACATTTTAAATATACGACTCCGACTCCTCTAGTGTTTCACTCTATAATTATCATAATAATAAGACATTTCATCACCACCACACTAAGTGTGAAATTTTATATTTTATATTTTATATTTAAATAAATATTAATTGTATATTCTGAAAATGTAAAAAAAAAATATTAAAAAAACTTAATCTAGGGGCTATCAATGAATAAGGTTTATTGACCAAAAAAACTAAATAACCTAAATGTTAGTATTTAGGATTTAGAAATTAAGGGTGACACAGGACAGAAATTGGAGTCGGAGTCGGAAGTTTTTTACCGACTCCGACTCCGCCCTGAAACGTGCGACTCCACGACTCCGACTCCACGACTCCGACTCCGACTCCACAACCCTGGTTTCATGCGTAAGAGAGTACTACTGGTACTCTGTGCATACCATGTGTGCAAGTTTTACTCGCTTTATTTGCTAATGAATGTAACGTGTAGACTCCCGTTTGTTTTCGTTAAGTATCAATATGTACTGCGTTCGTGTGAGTACCACGTGTACTATTTGTATTCCTTTTATGTTTAAAGGAATTGAAAGAATTACTGTAGATTCTGTCAAGACAAAAATTCACCAAAATCTTACTGCAAGACAAATTGGAGAGAGATCTCAATCATCCAGTTAGGTCAATAGATGATCGGAATCATCATCCACACTCTTCCCCATTCCTCAGAAATGAAGGTTAGAATGAGGGCTCCATTAGCCCTTCAAGACTGGAGCCCAAAACTGGAGTGTCAAAGCGTGTTTGCCCGAAAAAAACAGTTCTACAACAATGATTATCGCCCCTCTCGAAAATCTAGTGATTACTGACATTCACGAAGAATGTTTACAACGTTGGGCATATATATATATATATATACACTTTCTTATTAGAAGAATTTGTTTCTGAAAATGATCAAACCTTTGTATTTTATATATTTTATATTTGGAACTTTCGCCTCCTTTTCAAGACAACAAAGGTTTATGATATTAAAACATTATACGAAATTTTTACAGTAAACACAGTGAAAATTAATAGTTCTTACAATACTTACATGCAGTTCTGTAATAGTTACTACAGTGTATTATAATTAATGTAAATTAGTTTTCATACTCGTTAGTCTTACCTTCTTTTTTTTTAATTCTTATTTGTTATTTGTTTTGAGTTTTAACCAGTGGCCTTTTTCTTTACTTCGAATCGAATTATTGTGATAATGGTTCATCGCTTCAAATTTTTTAAAATTTAAATCTATCGATCACGGTGTTTCGCTTTTAACTTGTTCAGTTCTGTTTTTTACCTCTTAAGCTCTTTTTATATATATATATATATAGCTTTGATTTGTTTTCTCTGTTTTTGTTTTTCTTTGACGTTCTCATCTCTATTTTTCGACATTTATTTCCACATAAGTTAAGTTCGTATAAGTTTCAACTCTTGTATAACTTTTTTATTTTTCCTCCTTTCTATTAATACTAACTAATCCCTTAATTTTCTTGCTAGATCCCCGCTCTGTAGCTAGTAGATCTGTGACTAGTACTCAGGTAAGTCTGCGCATGCGTAATGAATAAACCAATAGCATCCCTCCATTAATTCTAGTATTTGATTGGCTGATGAATTTTAATACCTTCCTGTCTGTTTCGGTGGCTGAGTCAAATTTTTAAGTTTTAATTTTGGACTGTTTTTTTTATATAAATTTTTTATACCTTTTTGTATTTTTTATATATTTTTTTTTCCATAGCTACTGATCTGTAAATTTATTTCATATTTTACGTTTGAAGATTATATATATATATGTACATATCATAACCGAGCTGGACATTTTCCACCCTTCTGAAATCGATTCCAGTCCCAATTCCAACCTGGAATTGCAATTCGAAATACAAAATAATATGACAATTGAGTCTGATAACTCCGATTCCAGTGAAAGACCTCGACTCTCAAATTCGAATTCAAACGGCAATTCATATTTCTACTTTAAATGATAAGCTAATTTCATAAGCGTAATTAGCGACTTTTTTCATCTGATTTTCAGATTCAACTTTGTACTGAGAACAATTTTATGGAACATAATTTACAATTCAAAAAAAAAAATTGACCATATATAGGACGTTGTGAAAAGTATGCGCGAGCGTTAAAATAAATCCTAAAAGAGATGCTTAGCGGAAAAGCAGTCCTGGTCGATTGCCCGTTTAGAAGATTTCTGTAACATTTTTTGTTTGAGGTGCTCGGATTAACATCCTATCTTCTAACGTAATGTTTGAACTAGTTTGTTTTCAGAAGGTCTTCCTTTTGCTTGATGCCATATTTGACCTTACGTGCCATTTAGGGGCTCTTCTGATTTAAACTAGAAATCTGCATTGGTAGAAGTTCTTACGTACCCGTTCGCATCGTGAAAACTTTACCCACAATCTAAACTGTCCGCAAAATAATCCTCTTATGCCTTTTTAATTCAGTAGCTAGGTCCGTCCCTCCTTGAATTTTTTTTACCCGTCCTTTTAGATAGGCTTTCCCGTAAGTATAGTTTACTCGCCCATCAAATAAAAATCTGCTGCTCCAAAACCGCGCGGGCGTTTCTGACTCGGTATGGGTAGTGAACGGTTCTCCGAGTCCTTAATTTAAATATCTCGCCTCAACCTCAAAATGTGTCGTCTCGCCTATATTCTTAATGTCGTTACTGAAGTTTAAACAGGAAACGTGAATTGCTCATATTTTTGCGAGAATGTTGATCTCCAACAAATATTTTTAAGCGTTTCCAATCAATTCTTATTCTAAACCAAGAAGCAACATCTTCGATTCCAGTTTTAATTCCAATAATTCCGAGTCCCAAAAAGCCCTGATTTCCTATTCCAGCGTTCCATCATCGAGAGTCCGGCCTTTGGTAAAACTTTTTTATTCCAGAACTGCAATGGAACGGCTATGATATAAATGAATAAATACTTTCTATCATTTATTTGCCATTTTTGTTTTAATTCCATATTTAAAATATGGTTTTGTTTATTTTCTGGCTAAATAATATTCATTTCAAGAACGTACATTTTTACTTTAAAATATAAAATGAACGTACCGCAAATATCGTACTTGAGTATATACGGAAAACTTGGCTCGTAATTAGGAAAGACTGACTCCGTCGCGCGCAGTTACTCCATTTCGAACTCGCAGCCAAGTTCATATAGGGTTCGTATGTTTGGGGTTTTCATAACACTCTCGAGCGAACGACCGAACGAACACGCAACACGACTAAATGAGAAATATAAAATTAAAATTATATACGAAAGAAAATCCTCAATTTATACGAATATACTGAATACGTAATAAAAATTTGCCCTTAAAGCTAAAACTTTGGAATTAAAGTGATATTTACTTTTTGAGATAAATGTAATTATCACCACTTTACCGCAACATTCAGCGCACGCGCAATTTCCTTTGTACAGTGATGACATTATTGTTTTAGTAAATGCTCGGTAAAGTATATACGAGTAATTTAATTATGAATATTTAGATTTGATTGACAAATTATAAGTTATTTCTCGAAGTATGTATTAAAAGTGCGCATAAACCAATTAATTTTTTCTATTTAATCGGATAAAATATTTTTTGTGTCCTTTTTTTTGCTTTAGCTCACGTGGTAAACTCGTCTATCCTTCGAATCAAACTGGTTCCGTATGTTCAAATATTTGTTTCTTTTTCAGTACATCATTACAAAGCTCTTTTGATGTCTTTCCACTCTGCTAATGAATATTATGGATTTACTTAGCAATTTTTTTTTTTTTCCATTTTTAATACCCAGATTACCTTAAATCGTTTCATCAACCCTCATTTCCCCTCAAAAACTGCGTGGACAATCAGTTACAATATTTTAGTTTTAAAAATTACGACGTGGAAAGTGAAAAAAAAGAAAAGTGATTTCGAATCAAAAACCATGAAAAGAGATAATTAAGGTATTACGAGAAAAATATCCCTTCTTTAAAAGTACAGTAAAATGCGTTTATTATTAACCCATTAGTGCCCATTGGTAGAATTTCCTACCGGCAAAATTGTTCGTCATTATTGCATCACTTTTTCTCGTATTCACGTGATCTTCGGTATGAGTCATTGATATGACGCAATCTAAAAGCCTGCGTCATATCAAGACTTCTGCCATACATCAGAAAGATGACATTTTTACCTTCAAAATGATTAAAAAAGGATTGCGAAGATCGTTGAATTAAAAAAAAAGAAACGCGCAGAATCGTACTTAGTAACCCCTACAACAGTTGCAGAAAAAAGTTCGCTAGAAAAATTATAAAAAACATAAAAAAATTAGTAATTGGTAATACATTAAGATTTTGCTAATCCAACTTAATGCGATGGTCGGAGGGTCGGAATAGCCGAACAGTCGGAATAATGGGCTCCTATCACCTTTTATTGGAATATCACGTTGTTGTTTTTATCACTTTGTATAAAGGTAGTCAGATTTTTTATTCTAAACTATCTGATATTATCATTATAATAAAAAACTATAAAATAAGTACAGCGCGAGTAAATGTAGACGATAAGGGAGAGTCGTATTAGCCCGGGACAATGCGACAGTCAAGAGTCGGAACACCGCCGGAATGGACTACCGAGGACTTCCTGTATTTTGCTTTTCTTTGGAGATTTTATTCTTTTTGGTGACAGCAGTAAAATTTCAAAACCAAAACCGGATCATTTGACAATTAATAATTTTTTTTATCCTTTTTTTAGTAATGCTCTAGTTCTAGGTGATTTTTTTCCCCAAACTCTGGTTTTACTTTATGTAATGGTATCGTTATTTATTTTTCGAGTTCCCAATTGATTTCATATTGAAATTTCAAGTAACTTTCTAAATGTAGACATCTACAGTATGCTGAGGAACAAATTCCATTCCCCCTACGTCCTAACACTTTACAACTCTACGAGGCGTTTATATAAAAGTCCTTTGAAAGTCATAAGAACCTGAAAACAACCGCTGTATAATATAATTGTAAAATATTGTTCTAGAGCACACACACACACACACACACGCACCGCACACACACACACACACATATATATATATATATATATATATATATATATATATATATATATATATATATACGGCACGTTTTATATATGTACACAGGGTGATTCACAATGTCTGCCTCAAAGGTATTTATTGTATAAGTTTTTTTTTTATGCAGGACTTTTGAATCACTCTTTATATGTAACTTTAGATTAACGATGTCCGTGAAAATCATTTAAAAATGAGTGTCATCTAATTCACATCTTAGGATGACTTCTTTTTTTTTATCGTTTCACACAAATCACTTGAGATGGTTGTAAAATGAAAAGCAAACTTGTTTTTTACTGATTTTTTATTTTGTTTTTATTTTTTTAAAATATGATTTTATATATATATATATATATATATATATATATATATATATATATATATATATACACACACACACACTGCATTTGCTTATGAATTAAAGTATCTTGAAAGTATATATATATATATATATATATATATATATATATATATATATATATATATATATATATATATATATATATATATATATCGTGTGTGTGCGTGCAGCGTTTAAAACATTAATAATTAGTTGGTTTTTTTTTTTTTTTTTTTTTTTTGGCATGCGCAATGAGAGTTCACTTTTTCAAAATAGTTTCCTTAGTAAACAGTTTTAGCGTAAGTGATTATATATAAATACCATGACGTCTCCTAGACACCAGTTCATTTAAATACTAAAAACTAATTAGAAATGGTTTGTATTTTAAAATATCATTGCTTTGCCCTTCTACATTAGATTATCTGTCAAAGTTATTGTCGAACAAGATGGTGCCAAAGTACTTTTTTCACTCGTATGAAGTTAATAATTGTTTAGTTTATGTAGTTAGTTTAAGGTTGGTGTAAAATTTACTTTATTTATTTTGGTTTTTAACTATACACATACAGTTAATCATAAAGTCTTTCAATTGAACATAATTTTTAGCCACTGGTTTTTATGGATGTCAGTTATTAAGACGTTTTGGTTTTAACGAAGCCATTATTTTTGCGTACAGCCTCACTCGTTCTAAAATCGTTCATTTCGTGGGATTTCGTGTCTAGCGATTGTATTTGAGAGGAGACCATCTTGTAGAGAGATGATACCTTTGGCATCGTAATAGGCAATAAAAGCGCCATGCCCATATAGAGATATCTTTTGCGAGGTAGCGAAACGGCATGCCCTCCTCGGTCCCATCCTTCACTTTCCGACTCGACTTGGGAAGGAGAATACCAGTCACGTAAAAAGAAAACAAACCCTAAACTTAATAAAAGAAATCAATAAAATGTGTAGTTTTTTTTTAACCCTGCCACACGCAGCGCCAGCGGGGCATATTTGTTAATATTTCTAATTAGGTATAAGATTGTTTATTGGTTTCTTTTATTAGATACATATATATTTTTCGTATTTAGGTCTCTTCTATGATTTCAAGGATTCAGGTTCAGTTAACTTTAGAATAATCTTACATTTCACAGAATTCTCCTATTCTTTGTCATTATCAATATGGAGGAAATAACTTATTTCCTTGTCATGTCACGCATCTTGTGACGTAACAGTTTGTAATGTAACGAACATCCTGTGATGAAGGTCTGTGATGTCACTTAATTGCGATGTTTAGCGAATGTTTTTCAAAAGCTCAGTTTTCTTTTTCTTATCTGAATAGGAATCGCTTTCTTTTGACGACATTTCGTCTTTCATCGTTTTTCTTTTTTATTTCGCAGGATACGAGGGGGCCCACGTTGGACAATCCGGTCGGCCCCCGCCAAGACCCCGCGGGCAGCAGCAGCAGCAACACCAGCGCCCCGGAGAGAAGTGGTAGGTCGGTGTCGAGGGAGAGAGCCCGTTCGGTAACCAGGGCCAATAACCCGACGACGACGATCGCGACTTCGTCGACGAACAGAAGGTTCAACGAGATGGACCTTCTGGACGATGAAGCGGAAACCGCACCCGCGATTTCCTCCGCCGAGCTCGATCAGCTCATGGAAGACTTCGACCTCAACGATCCTCTTGAGGAAGACACGATTATTACAACCACAACCACTACTACTACAACAACAACAACCACAGCCCCAATAGACAGTAAACTGGGTGGCTTAGCCGGCGCATTGCCAGGCGGCATTGGAGCTGGATTGAGCTCCGGCCTTTCCAGTCTTTCAAACCCAATGGGAAAACTGGGGGAAATGGCCACCCAAAATCCTGTGACGGGCGCCATGTCCAAAGGAAAGGACTTCCTCTTCAAGAAATTCGGACTCTGAAATTGTCTTATATTTAGAGTCTTATATGAAATCTTAATTCTATTATAGAAGTTAAGCTTTAAATTATATCCTTGTTATCCAATGACAAAGTTTATCAAATTCAGTTTCTTAGTGTTTTATTATCATTAATATCATTATGTACTCTTATTAAATATTATATTATTATCATTATTAATTATTAATATTACTAAAGTAACAAAAGTTCAACTCTATTTAAACTAAGTGCCGAAAATGGAAAAAATGAAGTAGCTAATATATCATTTAAAATGTCAACATAATAATATTGTTAGTGTTGATAAAGTATTAAAATCAAAGAAAATAAATATTTTTCGCATTATATTGTTTGTGCATTTTTCAAAGGTTTTAAAACTACTAAAATCTTCAATGATCTGAATTGATCTTAATTTTAATTATAATTACGAGTTAACTAAGGACATGATCGTAAAAAAAAAAAAAAAAAAATTTTTTTTTTTTGAACTCCCTTGTCACAATAATTACGTTTTACATTTTGTACTTTAATATAGTTTGTATTTTAGATTTGATATTTTTGTTACAAATTAATCTTTATATAACAAACCTATTTTTTAAATTTTATAACATTATGTAAAGAATCCCTGGTACTTACTTACTTATATAGTTCTGTTTCTTCGGCCTTTTAGTTGAAGGTATAAATATATTCATTCGCTTCCAATATTTTTGTTATTGTCATATTGCTTTTTAGGCCCAATTTACAGCTTTCACAGTTTCCGCTCGACTCTTATACTGAATAGGCGCATCAAAACCTTGAGTTCTACGTTACAGAAGAAACAGGAACCCACATTGCGTTCAGTATTTTGTTGGACAGTAGTACATTGTTTCAAATGGAGCATAAATTTTATTTCAGAAAGCGAATTTAACAACTGTTTTAATAGATCTTTCACTATGAACATTTTTTACGATTGAAACAATGAAAAGCATTTACGTTTAACAGTTCGTGGATATATATATATATACATATAATATATATATATAATATATATATATATATATAATAGTAGTAGTAGTTGGTGTAGATGGATCACATTTCGTTTTTCAAAATCGTTGAATTCAATATTTTGATGCAAATTCTGAACATTGGAAAGATGTGAAGTGGGCTTTGGAGACCGCACGAAAGGCCTCCAATTGCTGTTTTTTTCGTTGCCAAATAAGTTCGTTAGTGTAAATATTCTGCAGTGATAAACTTCATTGAATAAGTTCCGATCATGTGTGTTGCCATTTCCTAACCCAGTAGCACGACAATTTGTTTATTTTATGTCCTTAACTGTCTTTATGTGTATGAATATTGCATGAATTATCTTATTACTAAGCGTGTAAGAGATTTATAATAGATCTGTGATTATTAGCTATGAATGAGGTTTCTTCTTCTTTTGAGTTTGTGAAAGCAAATCAACCATTTCAAGAAATGGCAATGAACAGTTGTTTAATGTGACTTCGTTGAGAGTTTACTGTGGTAACCTTAGATTTAAGGACTTGTTTTACTAAAGAGAATCTCTTTGGTATTGGGACAGTCGGTACATATCTTTCAGCTGCGATCCTTAAAAAAAAAGTTTTACAAATTATTATTATTATTATTATTATAATTATTATAATAGTGTCAGTGGATTTATTCTTTTGTAAGTGGTGCTCTAAGAGAAAAATGTAGAAAGATATTACTCTAACTATGCATTAATTATTTCTTACATTGAACAATTTATTTAATTTTCAATTTGTAACGATGTTTCTTTTCAGACTTTCATTTCTATATATAATAATTACCTTTGAATGTGTGAATGAAATTGCTCATCAGTGGTATGAGCGCCAAACCAGTGCACAAGTTTCTTTCCTGTATAAACTACTTGTCCATATGATATCTATCAAAAGGACATTTTCTTTGCCTTATAAATACGGCTGTTGTGTAATAGCCAATTCTTTCTCTATCTCTATCTCTTCTCTATTTCGGTCTTTCTCTCTCTATTGCTCTTTCCCTCTCTCTATTTCGGTCTCTCCTCTCTCTCTCTCTCTCTCTCCTGTAAGATCATGTTTCATTTTTAGGCTTTGACTAGTTTTCCTTCGCCAGAATTTTACTTCGTCACCTTTCTTACTTATTCCTCTCTCTCTCTCTCTCTCGAAAGTTTTTTAACCTATACACTCGTCTAAACTCTCTATTCCTTAAACACATAAATATCAATTAGTTGTAATTAACTAAAGTACCTTTCATTTATCTCAACTATGCATGATGTTACCACAGTGGGCATAGGTCTATTAGAAATTTAAAATTAAAAGTTGTTCATGAAACATGTTCATCATTGGTGTATTTGCTTTCTAGTTTCGTTCCAAGAATGAACTGAAGACTACCATATTTTGTTTAATTAATAACACAGTCAAAAGTTTATCATAATTATTATTATTATTATAATTATTATTATTATTATTATTATTATTATATTAATGATACAAAATTAAACTCTTTTAAAAAACAAATTTCTAAATCTTCAACTTCCTACTTTGCCATCTCTTTCCCCTTATCTTATCTCTTATACAAGCGTTATATGTAAAAACTGTTTTAAAATGTATTATAATGTACATATCCAGGCACATCTGTTAAAGTAAATATCAAAACTAACCTATTTTATTTACCTTTTGAAGAAGAACCGTTTACCTTCTAAGTTATTTACTTATGTTAGCTATTTTCATTAATCGGTTGTACGTGACACCAATGTCCTTTTTATTGTTTTCAACCCAACAGTAATACTGTACTACTTTAACTGTAACATTTTTTTGGCAGTTATTTTGTTCAGAAAGTATTTATAATGGGAAGGAAAAAAAATATATATATATATATACTGTATGTAGGCCTATATATATATATATATATATATTTCCAGTGCTAAGATTTCCCTAATAATATTCTGAAAATAACTCATATTAAATAAAAGTTTTTGAATTGTAGAATTATATTAAGTAATAAAACCTAATAAATATTGTTTTAAGCATTCTGTCTTATACAGTAGCTGCTTTGACTCTGTTTTGCACAAATAAAAATATTTCCCACTTTTCCTCAGTAGAATTTATGTCTAAATTCGTGTATAGTATTTACAGATTTAGTGATATTTTAATTCATTTTATCGATGGTACATTCCGTCGACGCTCTTATTACCTTAACTTAACTAACCCAAACCTAACTCAGGTTACACTCGTTGCCAGAATGTCTTAATAAAATGTCGTACAGCTGGACACATCCACCACTCTGCAGAGATAATGGAATCGGGTCAGGTACGTGCCAAATTAACTTATTCACAGGTAAGTTGGTTTAGCTTTGATAAAATCTTCATACTTTTATATAATAAAACCATTGGTATTGGTAGATGATATATACTTGTATGTTACAGTAAGATTGTAAAACTAGTGATTTCATGAAATCCTTGAAATTTTCAGTAATTTCGTGTGATTAGTGTCAAATGGGTTAAGTAAAGACAAGAAAGCGTTCGTTCATTTGAATTTAATTAAGGTTAGGCTCAATCTACAAAACGTGTATCTCAATCTACAAAACGTGAATATATCTGAGGTCCAAAGCAAACGAACTTACGAGTGCAAAAAAGCGAATTTTACAGGTGAAATGTAGTAAAAGAAGCATTTATTTTACACCAAATGTAGACATTATTCGTTAGGTGTACCTAGCCTATAATTAGCGTAGTTAGGTTTATATAATATGTTAATAATAGTAAGTCTCTCAGCAGGAAACCTTTCAATCTTCCATAATATGGTCCCTATCTCCTCCTATACTTAAGATTAAAATCATGTCCAAAGGGAAGGCCGACAGTTTGGGGTATGAATCACGCAGCTACTCTGGTGTGAGTCATCTAATTTCACATGGTCACGTAGCAGCACGTAGTGATATTAATATTGCTAAATATATATACAGTAAACCCTCGTCCAACGCGGGGGTAAGGTTCCTCGAGAACGGCGCGTTAGGTAAATCCGCGTTGGACAAACGTAATACCTTATGGGATAAATGGGGATACTTGAACGCGGCCGTGTAAAGCCTCCCATTAATACTTAGATACGTAAATTTTTTATTCACACATAAATGAATTTCCCTACCTATATTGTATATGAAATAAGAACATAATAAAATCATAAACATAATGATTTTTACATATAAATAAAAATATATTAAATGAAAATAGCACGTATCTTTTCTTCACTCTTTCGGATGGTGCGTATGGTAGACTCATTCACGTGATACTCGCGGCCAAGTGATGTTATGCTCATACCACCACGCAACTTATCTAGAATCTTTAGTTTTTCGGCTAATGTCATAACCTTACGACTTTTCTTCTCTTCACTATCACTTGCAGATGCTTTACGTTTTGGTGCCATACTGCTGTCTAAGGGTAAGAGCAAAACAACGGCAAAATACGACAAAAACAATCCAACACAACTTCACTGAACTTAACGCGGTAGCAGGACTGAGACAAAGGGTGATGCGAGGGGTGACGCGAGAGGGAGGGAGATGCGGGAGTGTTGGAGTGTAGGAGAAAACACTAGAGCGCGCATTGGCACGCGTACAGTACTACTGTATTAGAGCGTGTTTAGCGGACCGTGTATAATCAAATTTTCCGCTTTCGGCAAATAATTGTTCGCATTTATTTTTCCGTGTATAAGCAAATTCGCGCTGAACAAACACGCGTTGGACAAGGGTTTACTGTTTATGACATCATCCCATGTAGCAAAAAGAAAAAAAGGTTTCATTTTTAAAATTTATTTCCAATGCATTTAAAATGAATGTTAATATTAGCGGAAAAGCAGGCCAATGTCAACACCGTTTCCCCTCGATCAGCTAAATTAAGTGACATTGGGTCTGGGTGGCAGTTGGAAGGGTGACCGTTCTCTGCGTCCAGATTATGCACCGACTCAGATGGTTCGGATGCCACGTAACTGTACAGTAGGGTGTGTCAATTTTAGGGAGCAAAGTGAAATCTTTAGATTTTCAAAGACTACTAGTGACCAAATGATGCATTTTTATGTGCTAAATCGAAATATGGCTTTAAAATCCAGATTTGACCACTCCTAGCTACTTATATTTGAAGTTGAAATTTACGAAAAATCAGCAATTTTTGCAAGTATTTTTTTTATTGTATATAACTACATTTTACATACATTACATACAATTAAAGACATTTTGATTGTATTTCAATATTAAAACTTAGAAATATAGATAGGTCTTCTTGAACTATGCCAAGGATGCCATGTCTGCCTTGCTCTTGTTCCTGGACATGAGCTCCCTACTGGCCACCTGGCCACTGATGTACGCCTCCCTCCCATCTTGTGAGTAAACATGTTGTGCTGCTTCAGTTGTCATCCTTACACACCTCTCTAATGACTGTGTGTGTGAGGGCCATGCAGGAACTTCATTGGTCTATCCAGAAACTCCTTGACTGCAGCAGTGATGAGGGAGCAGGTCAGAGGAGGCTCAGTCACGCCAGAGTTCCAGTCAATAAGCTCCGAGAGTTTGGTGGCATCTGGGTTGATGTCAGGAGTCTTCCTGGGTCTGACACTGCAGTCTCCTACCTGTGTGTCCTCATCTCCTTCACCTCTGATTTCCAGTATCCTCTTCACTGCCTCCCTCCTCTCCTCCTCCACCTCACTGCACAGCATGGCCTGGAGCACAGCCTCATAGTGTGCATACCAGGCTGATCTCTTCACTGTAAGCATCAGTATTCCTATCACCTCCTTCTTCTGACTTCTGAGCAGCTCCAGCTGGTACAGTACATGCCTGGGACCCTCCACCCAGCTGTGATTTAACATGATGTTGAATCAGTTTGGCATGTAGACTCCCACTATGAATTCCACAATTATCCTCAGATTCTTCAGGTTCCTACCCTTCAGCCCATGTTTGGAAATCCACAATTTGCAGAACCTTTGAGCCGTGGTGACCCACCTACTGTGACAGACTGGCCCAATCTCCAGGAGAGCTAGACTCTGAGGTACCTCTCCCGATCTGATGGCAGTGATGATTCTGTAGCTATATGAATGGTCTGTGCTGAGGTCCTTGACTACCTCCTGACCAGTGGTGGGCACCGTTAACCAAAAAGTTAACTTCGATAACGATAATCCGTTAACCCCAATTTTTAACTCCGATAACGTTAATCCGATAATTTTACTACAAAGTTAACGGAAGTTAACGATAATCCGTTAACGATAACTATTTGTTTATTAACATTTAAAAAAATCAAGGAAAAAAGTTTAAAACCCATAGAAAATGTTTATTTATGCAAAATCCAACAATAAATAGGTATTTAACTATTTTTATCAAGTTTTGCAACTTTTTTGCTTAATAACTTTTTTTCTTATTTTTAATAAAAAATGTACTGATTACATGTTTTGAAACCCTTGTAACCACTAACCATTAACTAAATTTTAATTTACCAGAGAATTATTATGGCGGGAACTGAAAGGTAAAATTAAATTTTAGGCACATTTATTAAAGACTATGACACAATGTGCTGGTTGCCCTTCAGAAAGACCAACTTCTCAAAGTTAGGCCCAACTGCCAGTCTTGACCTCTTGGGCCTCAGGATGTCCTTGCCGAGAGAGAAGAGCCGTTCCACTGCGGCAGAGGACGGAATTGGCAGACTGAAGTTATGGCGGTTTGAATTCATTCGCGGAGCGGTGATCTTCCGTGAATGACTCCTCGCAGTTAACGTGTTAACGGACTTTAACAGACTAAATATCGAGTTAGCGGAAGTTAACTGGTCCGATAACGATAAATGGAAATTAACTTCCGTTAATAGTCCGTTAAAAAAAGTTAACTTCGTTAATTAACTGTTATCGGATTAACGCTTTAGTGCCCAACACTGCTCCTGACTGAGATGGGGTAGAGGAGGACCAACAGTGATCCTCGTGAAGTTTGGGTTGATCTCAAGCTCAGTGGCAGTGACTAACATCTTCCCTAGGGGCCCAGACCACTTGTTGGTGCTCAATGTCTTGCCATTCAGTGCAGTCACCAGGTGTCTGAGACTCAGCTCCCCAGTGTGCAAGTCATAGACAATCCACACCAACTTCCTGCTTAGCTTCGCATTCACATAATGCATTAAAAAAAGCCATTTACCTGCTTATATTTTACCATAAAGGTTTGAAATATAACCTAAATATGACTGTAGCATCGTATATCAATGTGCCATTGATATGAGTGGTCAACTTTGGTTATTTTTGATGTGTAGTATGGTTTCTAAGTTTCACATAGTTACAAATGCTGGAGTTTTGATTGTGAATGCATGTGTTTTCCCTCCTTTTTGACAATTTTGATTACTTCGTAATGTAAATATTGTGTAATTCAAATTATTCGAAATGTTTGTGTGACCCACACTTTCTGTATATTTTGATATGATAGATATATGAAATTGTCATTACTTTGAATAATTAAGTCTTGTACCTATAACAACACAACCTTTTATCTGAGCTTATAGGAAGATATTAAGAATTTCAATTAACTTAATTTTATGTAGTCATAATCAGTAGGCCTATCCAAATTTCAATGACATTTCTTTTGTTCACAGGTCCACAGGATGAATCAGAAAGAAATCAGAACCCGAAGCAAATCATGTCACCTAAGTCATTTGGTGGGGACAGGGAGGGAACTTCCCCCTGCTGAGCTGCCCACAGCCAGAGATCTGCTGAGGTATGGTTTGTTGAGGAGAGAGATGAGTTAGGAAGACAGGAGGAATTACCCAGTTAATGACCTGATTAACAACGGTATTGTTCCAGGGCTACTGGCTCAGTGAAGAAAGGCCAACGCTCTATTCACAGGACCTGTAATCAACACTGAGG
Organism: Bathynomus jamesi; assembly: GCA_023014485.1. Taxonomy (NCBI): domain Eukaryota; kingdom Metazoa; phylum Arthropoda; class Malacostraca; order Isopoda; family Cirolanidae; genus Bathynomus; species Bathynomus jamesi. The sequence goes on from JAJOZX010004305.1 coordinate 402,442, forward strand.
TCAGGATCAGGGCTAAAGTGAAGGCACTGTGGGATGAGGCAGTGAAGGTGTCCATTGGCAATGCGAAGCTAGAGGTCAAAGATAGGTTCATGATGAAACTGGACAAATTGGTGGACATCCTGACCTGTCACTGTGTGATCAGGAGCTGCAGTGAGCTTGGGTGCAACCCTTTCTGCAACAGTGAGGTTTACATTGACTGCAGCTGCAGGAGCGAGCAGAAGATACCAGTGCAGGAGTTTGCCTTCATTAAAGGTCAGAGAGAAAAGGTGGGCAGTGTGGAGGCACACCAGATGGGTCTAGCTGATCACCCTGAGACCAGGAGACTGGAAACAGTGCTGCAGAGACAGGAGCAGAGAAGAGGAGGAGGAAGGCAGAGGAGTCAGCCAAGAAAGAAGAGGAGTTGAGGGAGGAGTCACTGCTGGAGATGGAGTTGGAGGAGACTGGAGATATACTGGAGGAGGCAGGGAGGAGAGAGGAGGATGAAGACTTCATACCAGAGGCTGCGACAACTTCTTTCTTGCCTGTGGCTAAGAAGAAGAAATAGAACACTGAAAATATCACCAACATAGCTCTGGCTAGCTTGAGACATCGCACTGGGCTGAGAGAGACTGCAGAGATTGCCACTGCTGCCTGGATTGATGCTGGTCTTATCACAGAGTTTGACACAGTACTGGTGATTGACCACAACAAGGTGAGGAGGGCTCAGGAGAGACTGACTAAGGAGCTGGTCAAGAAGTTTGATGAAGAGATTAGGGAAAATGGCATCACCTGTATCTTCTTTGATGGGGAAAGAGATAACACCAAAGTGATGATGGAAGCTGAGGGCAGTGACAGGCAGTTTCCTGGCCTCATTAAGGAAGAACACTACACAGTGTGCAATGAATCAGTTGTGAAATATTCGTGGCATTTTGTATCAGAGGAAGCTGCAGAGGAGAGAAGTCATGCTGAGGTCATTGCTGATCATCTGGTGAACTGGCTAAGAGAGAGAGGAGCAGACCAGACCCTTTTGGCCATAGGAGGTGACAGTACTAATGTGAATACTGGCTGGAAGGGAAGAGTAATGCATTATGTGGAGGTAGCCCTGTTCAAAAATCAACTTTTTCTTATTTTCATAGGTTTCTGTACTTTTTCCCATGCTTTTTACCTGAAAAAGCCGAAAATCACAACCATTTTGACCTAGATTGTTGGGAAGCATTGCCGCATGGAGCTTTAAATTTTCTGCCTTGAAATCGGCCAAAAGCACCAGTTCCGGGGTCCCTTGAATCATGTTTTGCACTATAACTTTTTATCTAAACAAGATAGAGCAACAAAATAGGCACCAATTAAAGTGTTTTTAATCCTCTTTCTAACTTATACAATTATGATAGTCTTGGAACAAGAAATGGCACATTGGTACATACAAAGTTTCAGAAATATCACAAAATTCGTTTTCTCACACTCAAGGCAGACAAGGCGCCTTATTCATGACACAAATTTGAGATTAACATTTTGTCACAAGTCTAATCGATCAAGAAGTGAAAAGCATTACATGATGATTAATTTCATAATGACATTTACACAGTCAGTTGTTGAGAGTTTGTTTCTTGAAGCTGTCAAGCGGCGTCTGTTGAACTCCACAGCTTGAAGGAGATAGTCCCTTTGCTTGGCATCTGTTGTTATGACATTTGCAAAGTCGCTCATCATCTTGACACCACGTTCAGCAATGTCATTCACCGCTTTCAGATTCTTAACATAGTCCAACGCTTTTCTGTAGTCCTCATTCTGTGGCCAAGACGTGACAGGTTCCAGAAGCCACTCGGATCCAATGTTCAGTGTGTCCAGCAGGAAATGTGATTCTGGGCCAATGAGATCAACCAGGGTGGTCTTAGCTGTGACTCTCTGGAATAGAGGCTTTCCTGTTCTGAAGCTGTCTGGCTTCTCAGCGGCATGTAACTGGGCAGCAATGTCGTGCTTCAATGTGTCACTCAATCTACTGCTGAACAGGGCAAATGGCACGACTTCCTGCGTCAGGTACCATTTGTGGTTTTCCATCTTATTAAGTACTGCATCAGCAAGCTCTGGGTCAGTTTTCTTGTACTTCAACATGTCCTGGATTAGACTTAGATCATTCACGGGAGCATCTGCAGCAGACATTGACATCATCCATACAGGAGTGTAGAACAGCGCAAGGAAGGTGTTGAGTCTTTCCAGCTTTGATACAGTGTCTTCGTCGTACTCAAGTTGATCTGCAAACATCAGCATTTTCATGGAGTACAGGTTTCTGGCCATCCATCTGGCCTGATGAATGGCGCCTGGTCGACTCCAGTGAATACCTCGAGGAGGCGTTCCTCCAAGAACAATGACTGTCAGTTCAGCCATTTCCCTGTAGTCGGCTCTTGGAAGCCTTTCTGCTGTTAGAATGTCTTGGAGTATTTCTTCACTGTTCTGCTTCTTTTCCTTCAGCCATTTGCTGTTGATAGCCAGCATCTTTGGGTTTTCCTTGGACAAGTCCGTCCAAACATCCTTCAGATGCTCAAACCAGGGATTATCTGGCCCCTTCACCTTCCCAAACAGCTTCTCCCAAACTGCTCCTACTAGGATTTCCAGGATGTGATGTCGACAGGCCAGATAAAACACCTTTTTGTTCAGCATTTTCTCTAGCAGTTTGGCAGCTCCTCTGTGAACTCCACTGTTACTGGATGTAGTGTCAAAAACAAGGGCAGTAACATTATCCGTAAGTTCCCATGTCTCCAGTAAATCCATTGAAGCCTCAGCCTGAGCTGTGCCAGAAGAATTGTCGATGACAGGTACTCCCAATAACTTTCCTTCAGTGTATGAAGGTGGACCAGACACTAGCACAGCTAAAGTCTCTGAGGTACTTCCAGGTTCACTGCCCAAGACATCTTTGAGCAACTTTCCATCCCAGTGTAAGGCAGCGTACTGTGGGGGGTTTTCACAAAACTTGGACATGTGACTCTGGCTGATATTATACCTGCACAGCATTCTGTTGCGACGTGTTGTTGAGGTTGAGATGACGAAGTTATCCAGATCAGCCCCTCCAGCTTTCAAGGTGGCAGAAACCATGGCAGTAACTTGATTGTCTGATAAACCAAGACGATCAGCTGTATTGCAGATGACATCACATTCCATGACCTTCCTTGGAAACGTCAAAGTCACACTAGTCACAGTGTTTTGATGGTGAGAACATCCAGGACGAGGCTGATGGTAATCCATGTCCTCTGTGTTAGCGTCATTGTCAGTTGAGTCACCCCAGGTAATGTCATCCACATGAACAACTGCCTCTTGTTCTGCTGCAGCTGTAAAATAGTACAACATGTTAAGACAGTAATTGTTAAGTACATGCTAAATATCGCAATGGAGTAAAACTTAAAACTTCTTGTAACGTTCAAAGTAATTAGTTTTACCTTGTTCTTGTCTATGCTGCAGTCTTTCATTCCTCGCTGCTTGCTGCAGGGATCTTGTCTCAAAAATCTTGTCATGACCAGACATATGACCTTTCCTCTCAGTCTTTTGGTCTTCGTAGAACCTGATATCCTCATCTTTCTTCTCTCTGGATAACAGTCTGTTGTTCTGTATTTCCTGGATTGCATCTGGAGCTCCTATATCGAACAGGCTGTCTAATTCCAGCACAAATGCTCCTCTTTTTCCTCCAGGGTTACTTGCTCTTCCTTTGCTTTTCACCAGAGCACGATGTTTCTCATGTAGTTTCATGAAGAGCTTCATTGCGTTGTACTTGGTCATTGTCTTGATCCTAGCCATCTGCCAGAATGGGATGATAGATTCAACTGTTTCATATGCAAGGTCTTGAACCATGGGCCTCCCTGCATTTTCCGGTAAATTCTGAAGATTAAGGAAATACTGGAACGCCTGTCTGTTGGTGGGAAGCTGGGAACCACTGATAAAAGCTGAAGGGTATCCAACCATGAAAGTTTCAGTGAGAGATCTGGTAGATGGCCCAGTTGACACCTGCCTGTGGACAGTACGTGGAGGTTCTGAGATATCAACTGTGCGCCCACGGAGCTCCCTCAGCTCCTTGCTTAATGCCATTGTGAAGTTGTAACTTGTAGATGGTTTTCTAGATTCTGATTGAGTTTCTGTTGTTTCCTGAAAAATGATAGATAATTATTATTATTATTATTATTATTATTAATTATTATTTATTTATTATTATTATTATTATTATTATTATTATTATTTATTAATTTTATGCTCTTTCATTTGATACCTAATTTGTTGCTCTATCTTGTTTAGATCAAAAGTTAAAGTGCAAAACATAATTCAAGGGACCCCGGAATTGGCGCTTTGGCCGATTTCAAGGCAGAAAATTTAAAGCTCCATGCGGCAATGCTTCCCAATATCCTAGGTCAAAATAGTTGTAATTTTCGGCTTTTTCAGGTCAAAAAGCATGGGAAAATGTACAGAAACCTATGAAAATAAGAAAAAGTTGATTTTTGAACAGGCCTAAATTGTGGAGGCCAAGCTTAGCAGGAAGTTGGTGTGGATTGTCTGTGACTTGCACACTGGGGAGCTGAGTCTCAGACACCTGGTGACTGCACTGGATGGCAAGACATTGAGTTGAGCAACAACAAGTGGTCTGGGTCCCTAGGGAAGATGTTAGACATTGCCACTGAGCTGGAGATCAACCCAAACTTCACGAGGATCACTGTTGGTCCACCTCTACCCCATCTCAGTCAGGAGGTAGTCAAGGACCTCAGCACAGACCAATCATATGGCTACAGACTCATCACTGCCATCAAATCGGGAGAGGTACCTCAGAGTCTAGCTCTCCTGGAGATTGGGCCACTCTGTCACAGTAGGTGGGTCACCACGGCTCTAAGGTTCTGCAGATTGTGGATTTCCAAACATGGGCTGAAGGGTAGGAACCTGAAGAATCTGAGCATAAGTGTGGAATTCATAGTGGGAGTCTACATGCCAAACTGGTTCAGCATCAAGTTAAATCACAGCTGGGTGGAGGGTCCCAGGCATGTACTGTACCAGCTGGAGCTGCTCAGAAGTCAGAAGAAGGAGGTGATAGGAATACTGATGCTTACAGTGAAGAGATCAGCCTGGTATGCACACTCTGAGGCTGTGCTCCAGGCCATGTTGTGCAGTGAGGTGGAGGAGGAGAGGAGGGAGGCAGTGAAGAGGATACTGGAAATCAGAGGTGAAGGAGATGAGGGGACACAGGTAGGAGAGTGCAGTGTCAGACCCAGGAAGACTCCTGACATCAACCCAGATGCCACCAAACTCTCGGAGCTTATTGACTGGACCTCTGGCGTGACTGAGCCTCCTCTGACCTACTCCCTCATCACTGCTGCAATCAAGGTGTTTCTGGATAGACCAATGGAAGTTCCTGCATGGCTCACACACACACAGTCATTAGAGAGGTGTGTAAGGATGACAACTGAAGCAGCACAACATGTTTACTCACAAGATAGGAGGGAGGCGTACATCAGTGGCCAGGTGGCCAGTAGGGAGCTCATGTCCAGCAACAAGAGCAAGGCAGACATGGCATCCTTGGCAAAGTTCAAGAAACCTATCTATATTTCTAAGTTTTAATATTGAAATACAATCAAAATGTCTTTAATTGTATGTATGTAAAATGTAGTTATATATGGCATCCTTGGCAAAGTTCAAGAAACCTCTCTATATTTCTAAGTTTTAGTACTGAAATACAATCAAAATGTTTTTAATTGTATGTGATGTATGTAAAATGTAGTTATATACACTAAAAAAAATACTTGCAAAAATTGCTGATTTTTTGTAAACTTCAACTTCAAATATAAGTAGCTAGGAGTGGTCAAATCTGGATTTTAAAGCCATATTTCGATTTAGCACATAAAAATGCATCATTTGGTCGCTAGTAGTCTTTGAAAATCTAAAGATTTCACTTTGCTTCCTAAAATTGACACACCCTAGTGTTACAATATGTAAATTTTGAGGAGGTGACGGGACTTTTCGAACACCCTGTAGGTCCCCTCCGTCATCATATGACCTTAGATGTTGCGAAGAAGTTAAACAACTCAACATTACATGTTTAGCGGAAAGGCAAGTTTGTTCCGTGTTAACTTGCAAAAATTACACCAGAAATGTTAAAATATGTAAGTTATTAATTGTAGCATTCATTTTCAGAGACAAAATAAGAACAAAATTGTGTTTTTTAAAGTACGTAAAAAGATACAATATGTACATACAAAGTACTTTGTTGTTGCCTTCTAAACATTTTGTTCCTAATGACCACATCTGTAGGGTTTTCAGACGTCCAGCTTGATTTTAAATTATTCCTTGATCTTTTCCTTTATTGCACCGCCAACTTCTTTTCAGTTAGTAACAATTTTGATAAAATTAAAACTAACGAAAATATCACGACTTAACCTAATCAATCGTCAAGGGCGTACAGTTGACCTAACCGAGCATTCAATTAACGTAACTAGTTGATTAATTTTTACATTCACGTCTTATTCTAAAGTTGTAGGGCGGGATGCGGATCACCTGAAAATCAGGGCCCTCAGCCTTCGTTAGTTAGCCTTATAAAGCTAACTAACGAAAATATCACGACTTAACCTAACCAATCGTTAGGTCAACCGTACGCTCGCTCTTGACGATTGATTAGATTAAGTCGTGATATTTTCGTTAGTTAGCTTTATAAGGCTAACTAACGAAGGCTGGGGGTCCTGATCTTCAGGTGATCCCGGGATGCTTTTTCTCCTCGCACGAAGGGCAGGTTCTTTGCTAGAATATTTTAGGATCTTTTCCTTCTCCTTTCCTTGACGATTGATTAGGTGAAGTCGTGACATTTTCGTTAGTTTTAATTTTGTCAAAATTGTTACTAAGTGAAAAGAAGAAATTGGGGTGTTATAAAGAAAAGATTCTTTACTTGGCGTTCCGAAAGAAGTTTCGAAATCGTTCAAATGTCTCAGTTGTCAAGCAACTGTAACTATAATCACAGTCTAAAAGAACATTAATCAGCAGGCAGTGTTAAATGAATATATTAATGTAAATAAATTATTAAATATAGTCTACATTTTTATTATTCATATTATTCATAAAGTCGTTGCTGTTCTTTCTTTTCCTCACGATCAAATTTACAAGAACCAGAGTCGGTTCACGCTCGCATTATAAAACAAAAGTGATTTCATACATACGATTTTAGACGGGAAGTTTTAAGTCAGTGAAATCTTAACATTTACTTTAAGTCCACGAACCACTTACATTTTGAGTGCAATTTCACAACCTTTGGCCTACTGGCTTTGAATGCGAAGTTCAAAATCTTGATGGCTGGGGTATTTTTGTAAATTTATGTATTCACTGGCTTTTCCTCTCCTCAATTTCCCAAATGGATATGAAATTTTGTACAAGCGTGGTCTGACTAGATATAGTAGTTGGCTTTGACGTAACTTCTCGTTGGTAGACAAGTCAATTAGATCCAGTTTGGGGACAGTTGCTAGTTGCAAGCAGAGGCGGATTAAGACACCTCGGGCCTCTGGGCAATGAGGAATATGGGGGCCCTTTTCTATAGCTTTTTATTAACAATACATGTACAGTACATAGTACATTTACACGAATTATATGTACGGTGCAAAGGCTAATTGAGAAACAAATTTAAAAGAACCTCAACACAGTGTATTTTGCCGTTTGCCAAAACCAAACAGTATTAAACAAACTTTACTTTAGGGCCTATAAAACATAAAATAAAACAGAATTTGTCAGTTTGTGTACTTTGTCATATTTAATCAAAGAAGTTTGTGAAATCCTAAATTATATCATCGAAACTCAGTTGATTGCAGGGTCCCTCAAGCATGGGGGCCTGAGGCTTCAGCCTAAATAGGCTCGGTGATAATCCGCCACTGGTTGTAAGGCCTACGTTAGTGTTTGTGTTGTCGTATCGGATTGTATTTATGTTACCAGCCGTGTTTATTGTAGCCCTCCAGCGGTTTCTTTCGTGGGAATCTTGAGTGTAAACAGTTGTGAACTTGAATTTTAGTGAATTGTTTGTGTTTATGAGTGATATACACATTTTATCCATGATCGCGTGTTATCCTGCAAGTTCAGAAAAGTTCAGGGATACATTTTGAATGCTAAAACGCCGAAGCGACACCGCACCACCTCTGCGCAAGGTAAGTTAGGCCTATTTAAAATATAGGCTAATACTTAAAATACAAAATACACAAAAGAATCGTACAAGTTCCATTTGAAATTAACTAAATTTTATGAGTCTTCTGTGGCCATTCTATATATTCAATTGTGGTAGATTCATGCGAAATTGTTCATTGTCCCAGTTTATGCTAAAAAAAAATTAGCCTATCCCTCCATTTGGAGACCCATAAATTGTATTACCGCCAAGGAAAGATACTGAAAAGAAATACCTTTCGCTCAATAAATTAATCCAATCTCCTAGGGGACAAGGCAATTACTGAACAGTAAATTGATATAAATTAGACCTAAGTTAAGATTACCCCAGGCCTCTTTTATCAGTTATTGTAGTTAGGATGCTATCCTCGGGTCCCATCACTTTGGATACTTGAACTTTGATTAATTTATTTAATTTGGATTTTTTCAGTTTGACGGCCTGCAGACCCCCCCCCCCCCCAAAAGTTTTTTAGCTAAAACTAACGAAAATATAACAACTAACCAATCGTTAAGGGCGTACAGTTGACCTAACCGGGCATTCAATAATTTTCCCGTAGGTTGCCCCTGCTGATTGTACCAATTGATTTGTTAAATTTTGTAAATGTCCGTAGCATTCCGCCAAACCGAAAAGGCCCTTTAATTTTACTAAATGCAAGACAGCTGAAAATTTTACAGCCTAAACGAAGTTACTGCAATGGAGCAGATTCTTCAGGCCAATTATTGTTGCCAAAACTGCTAATTGCCCTCTTTGGCTGATCTTTTTCAATGTCTCATCTGTCATGTGAGCAGTTTAGCATGTTCTAAAACATACATTGTATTATGAAAAGGGATTTCTGCCAATAAAATCTCAGTTGTAGGGACTATTATAGGCTTGATATATTTAACTTAATGGCAATTTAGGCTTACACAAACTAGTTTTACCGTGTCTAGACTCTGGGGCTCTAGTCTCCTAGACCTAGTTAAGTACAGTAATTACTTAATTACAAATCAGATAACCCTAGATAGGTAGGGCTAGTTCTCAGTCCTGTTTAAAAAGGTAACATCCATGTCCCATATATCTCAAGGAAGTGAGGGGCAGTCCTTAGCCGGAGCCAGTCCTATTTCCCTTTAGAGAATTTGGTAAACATTGCACCGAGACTCAAGAGTGAGTGCACCGATATTTATCTCATATCGGTACCATAGAAATTTTGCTCTGAAAACTTCGTACCGTGATTGCATTGAGATCTTTAAAATTTCATTAAAATGAATGAATTAAAAAAAAAAAAAAAAGGTTGAAATTCTAGGGTTTTTTTCTAAGTCTGTATAAAGTATTAATTATGCAGCTGTAGGAACTAGATGAATGGAGAAATGTAAATATAGCACCCATTACAAAAAGGTTAATAAAAAGGAGGTAGGAAATTATTGGCCTGTTTAACATCTTTGATAGGAAAGATACTAGAAAGAATTATAAAGAATAATATTCAAGATCATTTGGAAAATTTTAATCTTATTTCAAGTTCCCAACATGGGATATCAGGGTCAGTTCAGTTATAAATTGGGTAGAAAAAATGGTTAGAAGACAGACAATAGAGAGTAATTAAAAATGGTCATGAAAATGAGTGGCAGGAAGTGAAAAGTCGGGTACCACAGAGATCAGTGTTAGTGTTAGGACCATTATTCTTTATTTTATTTATCTAAATGATTTAGAGAAGGGAGTAGGTAGTAAAGTTTCTAAATTTGCAGATGATACAAAAATAGTTGCCCAGTTACAAATATAGAAAATTCAGCCTTCTTTAGTTAGCTTTATAAGGCTAACTAACGAAAATATCATGACCTAACCTAACCAATCATCAAGGGCGTACAGTTAACGATTGGTTAGGTTAGTCGTGATATTTTCGTTAGTTAGCCTTATAAGCCAACTAAAGAAGGCTGGGGTCCCTATTCTTCAATAGCTCTGAAAATTCTTACAAACTACAAAAAGATCTTTATAGATTAGTTGCTGGGGCTAGTAAATGGCAAATGGAATTTAATGTTCAAAAATGCAAAGTCATCCAGTTTGGTAAAAATTTTTTAGTATTTCTACCATAGAAATAATAATAACTTAGTTATGAGATGCAAGGAAAGTGGTTAGAGGATGTTAGACACGAAAAAGATCTTGGCATTAATAGTTAGAAGTGATCTAAAATTTTCTAAGCAGTGTTTCGAGGTTAGAAATAAGGCAAATAAAATGCTAGGTAGCTATTATCAAGAGGAATGTTAGTTACAAGAGTAACTAAGTCATCTGTAAATTATATACCTAATTCTTACGTTAGGCCCCACTTAGAATACTGCATTCAAGCTTGGTCCCCGCATCTAAGACATGATATTGATATGCTTGTAGGTGTGCAACGTAGGACAACCAAGCTTATCCCTAACCTAAGAAGATTGGAATGCCGGGAAAGATTGGCTCTTTTTCGATATTTTCTCGCAATTTGTTTTATTATTGAATGTCCGGTTAGGTCAACTGTACACCCTTGACGATTGGTTAGGTTGTCGTGATATTTTCGTTAGTTTTAATGAAAATATCACGACTTAACCCAACCAATCGTGAAGGACGTACAGTTGACCTACGACCTACGCCTGGATCTCCTAGGGCAGTGCTGGCGAAGCTATGGCACGCGTGTTCATTTGGGCACGCGTGTTCATTTGGGTACGCGATCAAATTTGCCTGGCACGCCTAAGCAAAATGCAATAACGTTGTAATAATGAGTATAAAACAATAGAATTAATGTTTATAATTTGGTGTAATATACAGGGTGTCCCAGAAGTCGCGCACTATAGGCTTTATTCGTAAATCTGAATAAAGCCTATGGTGCACGACTTCTGAGACACCCTGTATATAAACTTTGGTGGGCAGGCCAATTTTTTTTATGGTTTACGTTTTTTTTTTTTTTTGCACGCGACTGTAAAAAGGTTTGCCACCCCTGTCCTAGGGCCTCAGAGGCCGGGTTCTAAAAAAAATAATAGCAGAAAAATAAAAAAAAATTGTGGAAATATCGAAAAAAAGATGTATGTATATAATAGCAGAAAAATAAAATAAAAAAAGTTGCTGAAAAATACCGAAAAAGAGCCGAAAGATCAAAGGAACTGGGTATGTTTAGTGTTGAGAGACTTGTCTACCGGTATTAACGAACAATAAGTTTTCTGTTTTAGGTTTCGAAGACGTAGATGAACCTGACATACGACTCGTTGGTGATTTCATTGTTCGAGGGCAGCTCGAGGAATTCTGCGGGAGAAACCCGTCATAGGCGCCGTTACTGCTACCCTGGTGCAAGGTGGAGGATATAACTAATAGTGTTGATTTTTTTTACAGACGGAACCTCTTAGGACACAACGTATGTTATTCACGTCGGTACTAATAACGTTTTAAATTCTAGATCGAAAGAGCTGCTGGCTAAGTACAGGGACTTACTAGAGCGACTAAAGGAAAAAACTAAAGATTGTTTTAACAGGTATACTTCCTCGAATTATCCAACGTAACGAGTTCTCCAGCAAGGCGACCTATATTAACAATAACCTAAAGTCACTTTGTCAACAGGAAGGAGTGCATTTCGAGAATTTTTGGAGCAGTTTCTACGGCAGGAGGGACTTGTTCCTCGGAGATGGACTTCACCTTAATTACGTTGGAGCTGCGCCTTTAGAAAGACTTTCATAATACTGTTTCTTTTTTTCAGGTTGCCGTAACTCGAACGGTCCCGGCGTAATTTCCTTAAAATTCCCTAATGTAGCGAGCGGCGTTCCTCAGGGTTCTGTATTGGTCTTTGGTCCCCTTGCTTTTTCTTATGTATATTAACGATTTAGATGCCGGTCTAGTCAGTACAGTTTCAAAGTTTGCGGATGACACGAAGTTGGGTGATAGGGCAATTAATGATGAAGATAGAGGCAAAATCCAGGAAGATCTGAACAAAATCGTTGATTGGTCAGTCACATGGTAAATGAGATTTAACGTCAATAAGTGCAAAATTTTACATATAGGTTCACGTAACGGTAATTTTGAGTAGCCCAAGCGTAGAACAGGAAAAAGATTTAGGAGTTATCGTCACTGGTGATTTAAGAGTGACGAAACAAAGTACAGCAGCGGTCAATAAGTCGAACAAGGTGCTAGATTTTATAGCTAGGAATTTTGAGACAAATCGCGCGATATTATTGTTCCTCTTTATAAATCATTAGTTAGACCCCATTTGGAGTACGCGATCCAATTTTGGAATATGCATATGCGCAAAGATATACTGTATAAAATCGAAAAAGTTCAAAGACGAGCAACTAAGATAATTCCGTCGCTTAGGTCGTAGTCGTACGAGGATAGGCTTAAGGAGTTAAAATTGACTACACTCGAGACTAGGAGGCTAAGGGGTGGTCTAATCCAGGTTTTTAAAATTACGAATGGGTTCGATAACATAAGAGCTTTTTCGAAATATCACAATATAATATGACTAGAAATAACGGGTGTAAGTTGACAAGTAGAAGGTTCGAGACAGCAGTTGTCAAAAACTTTTTTATGCATAGAATAGTAAATAGCTTGAATAGTTTGCCGGTAGAGGTAATTAGTAGCACGTCTATAAACATGTTTAAAAATCGATTAGACGCATATGATGATGTTGTTGTTGGTCAGCCGATCAGCCCACCCTGATCGAGCAAGCCGGCGGGACGCAGGTAACCGATCGCCCTCTCCGGAGTGGACCAGAGGTTCAGCGCACTAGTGATGTTGTGTTGTGTTCTATGTTGTGCAAAAGCGGTACAGTCTGTCATAATGTTTTCAATTGTTTGTGGTGTGTCCTGGCACAAGTGGCAGGTGTCGTCTGTGGAGTTGTCTAGTCTGTGTTTATATGTCTGTAAGTTGGGGTGATGTCCACATCGGAATCGTGCTAAGTTAACTCGATCCGATCTGTTCAGGCTGGTCTCTGACCTGTTAATGGATGGCGGCTTCGCACCTAGGACCGCATTCGGACCGAGTCGTGTCAGTGCTTTGTGGGTTAGGTGTGTGTGTATGTGTTTTCTGTACTGTGTTGTCTGTGGGGCGTGGTATGGAGTGGAGTATTTGGTTATAATGTGTGTGTGGTGTTACCTTAATGGTGCGAGGTGTTGGTGCATGATTGTACATGTAGTGGCAAGGGTGTTGTGGGTTAGTTGTCGCTGCTGCTATGAATTGTGTTCCCCTCATGTCTAAATGTTCTCTAACTTTCACTGTTTTTGTTTCTGTGTGCAGGTGTTCTATTGGTGTTGTTTGAGTGCATCCTGTAATGTTACGAAGTGCGTTGTTTTGTATTGTCTGTAAGGTGTTTGTGTGTGTGTTTGAGATAATGGGTGCCCAGCATGGACTAGCATAGTCCATAACAGCGAATATATTGTTTGTATATGAGTGATGTTGTTTCCTGCTTGTGTCCAAAGTTTGTGCCTGTTAGTACCCTAAGCGTGTAAAGTCTTGACGTACATTTGTTTTTAATATCCTGAATGTGGTTTGCAAAAGATAATGCTGTGTTGTATGTGACCCCAAGTATTTTGGTCCTGTGAGTGTGTGGAATGTTTGTGGTGTTTAGTGTAAGCTGTGGAGTTATCTGGTGTTCTTTTGGGTTGCTTGTAAGCAAGGTGATGGTTGATTTTGTGGGCGCTACTTTGACTTGCCATTAAATGTGACATGTAAGTATCTTCCTGAAAGATAGTTGCTCAGCCACCTTTTGGTGTTATTGTGCATGTTTGTGTTGAGTATTTTCTTTATGAGAGGGAAGCGTGGGATAGCATCAAATGCTTTACTAATGTCTATTGTTGCTAATAGTGTACGTTGAGCTGGTCGTCTGGCATTGAGATGTGCTGCGTGAGGTTAGTGAGTAATGTCGTGGTTGAGTGGTGAGGTCTGAATCCATGTTGAGTAGACGATAGTGGTATGTGTGGGTTGGTGATTTGTAAGATTAGTCTTTGTTACTTTGGAATGTGTGCATAGTAAAGTAATGGGTCTATAGGAAGCTGGTTCTGTTGGATTTTTGTTTGGTTTGAGTAGTGTAATAATTTTACCTTGTTTCCATAAATTATGTCAGGAATAATACAGTGTTGGTATGAATATATGCTGATGTTTGCGAGAGCTAGTATTCCCTGTGGGCCCAAGTGTTTAAGGTGTACATGTTAGATATGTTGTCTGGTCCAGTAGCCTTCGAATTCTTAATGTTTTTGATGATCTTGGTGGTCTGGTCTGTATTGAAGGGTGTAATGGTCGTGTCGAGTCTGTAGGTTTTCTTGTGTCTGGCTGTTTGTCTGTCTGCGTGTTTCTGGTTGTTGTCTCTGTTTAAGTGACTTATCTTTGCGTAGTGATTAACTAGAATGTTAGCTTGTTGTGTATATGGGATATTATTTTGGCTGCGACAGATAGCCGCGTGTGAGGTGTGAATGCCGCTGTTAGAGTGGGTAATGCTGTTTATAGTCTTGTATAGCCTGGATGTATCTGTGGAGTGGTTTAGTGTCGTTATGAATTCCCTAAATGTTTGTTTGTTTTTCTTTGAGTTTGTTGTTTATTTCTGTGTTGAGCTGTTGTATCTGCTGTTTTATGGCTTCTGTGTATGGTGTTTGTGTGTTATGTTTGAGGTTGTTACGTTGCCTTATGAGGTGGGCTATTTCTCTAGTGTAATTTGAGTTGTATTTCTTAATGTTGCCCTTGGGTATGTATTTGTTTGCATTATTGATGATCTGATTAAATGTTTTGAGTGTTGTATTGATGTTTATGATGGATGTGCTGTTTGATGTGGTGAATTGTTCCTCGGTCTGTATTTTGAACTGTTCCCAATCAGCTTTCTTGTAATTTCTGTAAGTGTGCCCATGGCTGTTGGGGCAGTATGTAGAACGTGTTGTAATGATGATGGGCAGGTGGTCTGATGACAGTTGTTTTTCTGTTCTCCAGTGGTGTGTGTGTGTGTGTGTGTGTGTGTTGCTAGTGAGGGGGAACAGAAAGTTATGTCTGGGGAGGAGTTTGAGTATCCTTCTTGATGTGATATGTGTGTATGTTCTTCTGTATTATTAAGAATGAAGAGGCTGTTTAGTTGTGTGGCTATGTTGGTGCCTCTGGTGTTGCTTTGGTTGTGCAGGTACCAACTAGTGTCTTTAGCGTTGAAGACGCGTATGTTGATAGATTGGGTATAGTTTAAGGTAGTAAAATTAAGGTTTCTGTAGTTCAGAACCCACGTAAAATTGTAGGTCCCCTCCGCCACCACGGAGGACATGCGCAATGCACAACTACAACCACAGTTAGGTAGACCAGACATGAGTGGATCCTAGAGTTTGTTGGTCTGAAACATTATAACATTATAACATATGATACAGATATTTCAGGGTTGGGCAATTTAGTCCGTCGTAACTGTTTTTCCCTCGAGTTTGATGGAAAAACTCGAGGGCATACTAAGAAAACAGACTCGTAGATTGGATCTATGAAACTACTTTTTCCGTATAGTAGTAGATTTTCGGAATGACTTGCCATATGTGTTAAATAGTGGCTTCATAGTTAGTTTTAAGGAAAATTTGGACGCTTTCATGAATAAAAGAGACAGTTTGTAGATCGTAAGTAGTGTATATTTTTAACTTACAAGCAGAGCCTTTGGCTCATTGCCCTTTGGGCACTGCTTGTGCTTCGCAAACTCGGCGAGGGCACCTTCGGTGCCTGGGTTACCCTTTTGGGGGAGGTCATTCTCCCTTCCCCCTCACCCCCTTTATGCAACTTGGAGGCTAACCCCCTCCCCCATTACCCCCACCCCTCTCCCCACTCTTTTCTCCATTGGGCTCCTCCGACCACAATCTTCTATCTGTTTCCTGTCCTATCGCTCCAGTTC
>JAJOZX010004306.1:2500-82500 GCA_023014485.1 Bathynomus jamesi
GGAACCTCAGTACGCCAAGTGATGCACATTGTGGCTCCAGCACTCGCTGCCGCGGGAGTTGAGTTATCCTCGGTCACCTTGTCCCAATCAAGTCTTCACCATTCACGGCAGAAGTCCAGGAAGAACTTGGCAGCCGGAATCAAGACCGAGTTCAATCCTGATACGCCGCTTGTCGTCCACTTTGATGGCAAACTCCTCCCTGATTCGGATGGAGGGAAATCGGATCGCATACCAGTGCTGGTCAGCGGGAAGAATCTTGAAAAGTTGTTGGCAATCCCAAAAATCCCTGACAGCATGGGACAGCGGATGGCTGGAGCTGTTCTGAAGGTGCTGGATGATTGGCCGCAAGTTCAACCATGGATTGCTGGTCTCTGCTTCGACACAACAGCGGCGAATACCGGTATTCACAGCGGTGCTTGTACGATTATCCAGGACCAAATGGACTGCCGCGTTCTTTTCCTGGCTTGCAGACACCACATGATGGAATTGGTAATCACCTCAGTCTTTGACCTGTTCTTCAGGTCTTCTGGCCCCGAAATTGCGCTGTTCGCTCGCTTCAAATCCCAATGGGAGTTCATCGACCAGAAGCAGGCTTCTCCATTCAACGGCGATGGCCCAAGCGACATCCTTTCGGAATGGGTGGCGTTGAAAAAAGAGCAGATTGTCCACTTCATTGAAGACCAGCTTGAAGTTGGCCACCCAAGAGACGATTACCGGGAGTTCCTGATCCTCGCTCTGGTCTTCCTCGATGGTCATGGCAAACGAGATCTCCAGTACAATCGTCCTGGAGCATACCACCGGGCCAGGTGGATGGCCAAAGGCATTTACTGTCTTAAGATGTTCATCTTCCGAAGCCAATTCCACCTGACCGCTCACGAGGTCTGGTCACTACGCAGGATAAATGTCTTTGCCGTCACCATCTACCTCCAGAGGTGGTTCGAGGCTACATTGAAGGCGGACGCGCCCGTCAATGACCTGGAGCTGTTGGAGGACCTAGAGCGGTACAAGGCGGTGGATCATGATGTAGGTACCGCCACATTGACAAAATTCCGGGGCTACCTCTGGTACCTAAGCGAAGATTTAGCCGGACTCGCTATGTTCTCCTCCAAAACCACGAAGATGGCCATGCTCCAAAACCTGCACAAGAAGACTGAAAACCCAAAAGATCTGCGTCGGCTGGAGGGAAAGAGTGTCTTGACCGTGAGATGGTCGGATTTGAGCACCTTGGTCACGAAAAGGACTCAAAACCTTTTTCATTGCCTGAAGCTGCCGGTTCCAAAAACCCCCAAAGATCTCGAAGGATGTGCACCATCGTTGAAGTCTGTGAACGACGCGGCAGAATGGGCGGTGAAACTGGGGGAAGATTTCAACGAGGGCCTGACAAAAAATGAGGAGGAACGGCAGCTTGTGTACCAAGTCGTCGAATACCACCGCCAGCAGTTCCCCTCAGCAGACAAAAAGATCCTCTGTCCTCCGAAATGAAATGTGCCATTAGGAAGAATTTCCATTTCCTTTAATTTAGTCATTAGAAAGAATTTACATTTCATTCTTCCATTCTAGCTAGAATGATTAATGTTGAGCATTTACGTTTGTTCATATAGGGTCGAATAAACAAGGTCAATGAGGGGACCCTTCCCCTCCTAATAGGCCAATGAAGTTTCGCCCATTTTTTCCTTTCTTCAAGTGTAATTAATTAAAGGGGTGTGCGATTTGACTCTTGCAAATTTTTATTTTCACATGTGAGGCTGGGACACCCTAATATATATAAAAATATATATATATATGTGTGTAAACCTCGATTTACGATGGGGTTGTGTTCCTGAAAACTCTATCACAAATTGAAATATTGTAAATTGAGTTCATTATAACATGGGGTTCAATGGGATTTGTTCCCAGCCAGTCCTAAACACACGTATCTCAAAAAAAAAAATTCTTACACTCCTAAAATCAATAGAAAACTGTTAAACACCACTCACCACATCATTAAGAACAAGCCTGGTCATCATCACATGTCCCCTTTGAGGCTAAGGGGACTCTTGTAGGTGGAGTGGAGATGTCACTCTGACTCTCCAAGACCTCAGCCACATTCCCTTCATCAATCTCCTGAAAGCGGCCTCCTGGGAGATGCTGGCGATGTCCCAGTGTATGGCTACATCATCTGTGAAGCTGAGCATTAGAGAGTTTGGCTGACCAATGGCCATTGCTAATGCAAATTTTTTTTGATTGCAAATAGGGAGATGGTCTTAATTCATCACCATCATTAACGTGAAATATTGTAAATTGAGACAATGTAAATCAAGGTTTACCTGTATATACACACAGAATCTACAAGTGGATGGAAGACAATAATATAAAGTTCAACACAGAAATTTCAGCTGTTATGGTATGGAAAAAGAGAGGACCTAAAATCCATGGAATATTAACCCCAAATGGACAGAAAATACAGAGAAATTCTAAAGCAAAAGATTTAGGGGTTGCAACAGACATGGGGTAATAGTAATAGATCATAATTTTTTGGCTGTAATAGTAATAGAAGGCAAAGTAATAGATAAGTCTATTACAGTGGCAATGGACATATTGTGTAAACAAAGAACTGAAAAATGAACTAAATCTACTCTAAAATAAACATGTATGTGAACTAATATTGTGGCAAATTTTTCCTTCAATAAAGTAAAATTTATTAAGACCTACAGTCTTTGAAATTGTAATGATTTGGTTGAAACAAACATTTATTTGGCTGCCTCTCAGCCTCAGCCTGGATCCATGAGTGCAGTTGGACTATGTACAGTTCCTTTCAAGTTACAGCAGTCTGTGATGATGCAGGGTATTTCCTGTCTGCAGGAAACATGGCTATGGAAATGGGACTTAAGGGCCCTGAATAGTCTGTCCAGTAACTTTCATGGGATAGGGGAAGCCACCAGAGATGAATAAGATGGTCTCCTTGCAGGCCGTCCCACCTGGTTGGGTAGCTATTCTATGGAGATTGGGGTGTGCGAAATATATTAGTGAATTAAAACTTAGTTTGAATTGGCTAACGAATAGAAATTTGTGTAGACAATAAAAAATTTGTAATTCTGTGTATCTATATGCCTTTTCAGGCAGTTGATAATGAAGATGATTACTTTATTAAATTGGGGCAGGTCAGCAGTATTATTGATGAGCTAGATATGACATGTGTAGCTATTATTGGTGACTTTAATGTTAATGTGCTTAATGATAATTCTTTGTTTAGCAACCACTTAAAAGCCTCCTGTGAACATAACTTGACCCTTTCATCCATGTGTAGTCTTCCTGGTGATAGCTTTACTTATGTTAGTGATAGTTGGCACACCACCTCATGGTTGGATCATTATATTTTTGTGTTCATTATACACAGTGATTCACTGGTCTACTTAGTCTGTGCTCCAGACAACTATCTTTTAATCTTCTATGGACCTCTTGTATAATATTGGTACCTGTTGAGTCTGAAATAGTGTTTGTTGCATTTGAATAGATATAAAGATCCTTTTCAAATGAGTGAAGTACCTGACACACAAAAGTAATAGTAATAGAAGGAATCAAAAGTAATAGTAATAGAGACCCAGTAATTGACCCCCATGTCTGGGTTGTAATGACTGAGGATGTGAAATTTGAAACACAAAATAAGATAGCAGTAAACAGAGCAAAGAGAGTAACTAGGCAGATACTGAGAACCTTTAAATGAATGGATAGGAGTATAATGATTCCTCTATTGAAAATACTGATCATACCCAAATTGGAATACTGCTTGTTCCTAACATGCCCATATAAAAAAGACATTAGATAACTAGAATGGATTCAGAGAAGCTTCACAGCCAAGATCAATTGGTGCAAAGAACTAAAGTACTGGGAAAGGTTATGTGAATTAAACCTATATTCACTGGAAAGGAGGAGAGAAAGATATACCATTATTTACACTTGGAAAATAATGGAGAAACTAGTCCCTAATCTTGCGCTGAACCCTGTCACTCCCCAAACAACAGTGGAAAGTAGGAAAGAGAGTGTGTGTCACGTTCCCAAATTAAAGGCTAGACAGGGAACATCATTAACCCTGAAAGAAAATAGTTTTGTTGTAAGAGGACCAAAACTGTTTAATCAGTTGCCCAAAGACCTAAGGAACATGAGTGGTGTTGCAGCGGACATCTTCAGAAGAAGATTAGATGCCTGGCTCAGAACAATCCCCGATGAGCTGGGTGTACCTGGCTATGTGAGGTGGAGAGTACAAGAAACCAACTCACTACTTCACCAGACCAACTTGAGAGGAGGGCGACAAGCTTGACCTTCATGAAATGAGGAATCATTGCACACAGCATTTGAAAGGAAAGGTGCATATGTATAAAACTAATTGATATACTGGATTACTTTTACATATTGCTTTCCAGTGTTAATCACTTTAACATATTGCTTCCCAATATTTAGGATAAGGAGAATGATAAAAAATGTTTGTTTTAATAAAGTAAAGGCATAAAAAGTAAATCATAACATATTAAAATATTAGATTGAAAGTAAATTTATTAGAATTGTTGCGTTATATCTTCACACAAAGTAAAAAATGGATTTTGGAAGAATTGGTCACACCACATCATTTGCCACAAGTACTGGTATGAGTTGAGTAGCTCCTTTTTGCATCCTTTCATTTTCTTTTTATAGTATTTGTTTGTTCCAGTAAGATTCAATAGTCTGGGTATGAACTCCAGTTTCACAATTGATGAAATTCACTGAATGGTTGACAGTTCCATGAGTAAAGTTTAATTTTTGCAAACCTTTATATGCTTGCACTCATCTGTGTGAATATTATTTCCAGGCTGTACAACTGCATTTATGATTGGTAATAAAGTTTCAGCATTACAAGCAGGTACAATTTCCATGTGCCCAATAGATGGGGTATAGCTTGTATCTACAAGGCCAAGAACCCAAATTTGCTCCTTCGGTCCTTGACCCTTGTGGTGTTTTACTTTGTGAAAAGCATGATTCATCCACCTCCACAATAATTCCAGGTTGTCCTAGTTTAATTGGATTCTTTTCAAAATGTACTAGGCATACCTCTCAAAACATATTGTAAATAGCCACCATGGTTTTGGGACTGAGATTTGTTATATTGCAAGATGTATTTAACGATTCCCCCTCACACCACAGATACATTACATGGAGCCACTTTAAAAGTTTAATATGGGATTGTGAAAAGAAGGATCCTGTTTGAATTGATACCATTGACTTGAATTTCTCTCATCTTATTTTGACACTTCCAGGCGTATCCGTTGTTGGTTGTAGAATGCTTCATCCAATTCATTTCAGTTTTGCAACTACTGCAATCATTTGTTTCATCCAGTTTGCTATTCTTGATGAATCATCTGCAGTAATTAATGGCAAAATAATAGTTTCATATATGTTCGCACTTGACATGGGTTAATTTTAAGACTATAGTTTTATAGTTGCGACTTGTATAGTATAACACCAAGAAAGAACTGAGCAAGTTTATAACTAACATTTATAGCTTTGTTTACAGTCAGTAGGTTACCGCCTAGATTACCAACCTCTTTTTAACATATTGCTTCTTGAATGCTTTGGGAAGCAATATGTTAAAGTGATCTAATATAACTAATCAGTCATGCCCAGTTAATTAATAAAAATATCGTAACAAATTTAACATACAGGGTGTCCGAGAATTATCTGTACAATTTTTGGCTGTTATTAAAAGTCAACCATGAAGTGTGGAAATTCCAGTGTTGTCCCATTTTACAGAGAATCTCATTAAGTTTTTTCTGATACCAAGTTTTGACAAGTTTTTTAGAAATTCCAGTGTGTCCGAAAATTATCTGTACAATTTCATCTTTTAATAAAATTCTTGATAACACGCGTAAAATTCTTAAACAAGATTATCTAGAATCTGTATTTTCAAAAGTTTCTTTTATTAAAGTAACGTTGTTACAAACATTCAATATGTGCACCATTAGTGATTCGCAAAACATCCAATTGATACTCCAAATGTTGCCATGTACGCTGCAGCATATCCACATCAATTCGCTCAATAGCAACTGTGATTCTTGCTTTTAAATCATCAATGTCTATCACCCGCGTACATTTCAAAAAACTTGTCAAAACGTGGTATCAGAAAAAACTTAATGAGATTCTCTGTAAAATGGGACAACACTGGAATTTCTACACTTCATGGTTGACTTTTAATGACAGCCAAAAATTGTACAGATAATTCTCGGACACCCGGTATTTAATAAATGTTAAACTTGTTAATTTAAAAAAAAAATAATTTTGAACCATATTGTAAAGGATTACCAACTAACTACCCTTGTATAGAATACTCTATAATGCCAATGAAACTAACCATACAAAAGTATGATATTTTTGTTAGCTTTAATGAAAATATCACAGCTTAACTTATACCTAGGGCCCTGCTTCAAAAAAGTGTAGGAGGCAAAATTTCTGAAGGATACAATAGGGATTTAATTTTAAATAATCTTTGTATTTATTGAGTGAAGTGTTTTTGTTCAAAGTGTGCAGTGTTAATTATGTTTAAAAATTACAACAAAAGAAACATTCTTTCAATGAAAATTTTCATTTTGGCAATGCAAACTTGGCTTATCATGTGCAATGCTAGTTATACACACATTCTTTAAAATAAATGAAAAAGTTATTAACCATTTGCTTTCTATCCTATTTGTCTCTCTCTCTCTCTTTAAGAAAGGGGATCACGAAAGTCCAGGGAACTATCGTCCCATTAGTCTCACTTCAGTTGTAGGTAAATTATTAGAGGGGATAATAGTGGATAGGATCGTTGACCATTTGGAGTCCTACAAGCTGCTTGGGTACTCCCAACATGGGTTTAGACAGCATAGGTTGTCTCACCAACTTGCTTGAGTTTTTCCACATCATGTTGGGTATGATAAGAGTAGGGTGATTGATATACTTTATCTCGACTTTCAGAAAGCCTTTGATAAGGTACCTCACCGCTGGCTAATGGCAAAAGTCCGCATGCTGGGTATTGGTGGGGAAGTAGGTAGGTGGATTGAAAACTGGCTGAAGAATAGGTGGCAGAGGGTTGTAATTAAAGGGGTTTGTTCGGTTGTGCCTCAGTCACTAGTGGGGTTCCTCAGGGTTCTGTTCTGGGGCCACTGTTGTTTATCATTTACATAAATGATATCGACGCTGGCATCATCAGTCGGATTGCCAAATTTGCTGATGACACCAAGCTTGGGGCCAATGTTGGAATGCCCAAAGCGATCGAGCAACTGCATGTGGACCTAGGTAGGATAGGAGTGTGATCCAAAAAATGGTAAATGTCATTTAACTTCCAAGGGTAAATGCAAGGTGATGTACATTGGCTACGCCAATCCCAAGTTGGACTACTCAGTGTTGGGGAGTAATATCGAGGCGACTGATTTGGAAAAGGACTTGGGTGTGCTAATTAGCAGCGACCTTAAGTTTATGGAACAGTGTGTAGAGGTGGAAAAGAAAGCCCAGAAGTTGTTGGGTTATATCAGGAGACAATTTCGATTTCGGAACGAGGAGATTGTGCTCTCTGTACAATTCTCTGGTTCAGCTGCACCTGGAGTATGCTGTGCAGTTCTGGTCACCCACCCTCTAGAAAGATATTGAGAGGCTGGAGCAAGTGCAGGCGAGGGCCACAAAGTTAATCCTTTCCATTAGGCATATGGACTACAATTGACGCTTATGTGCCCTGGATTTGTTTTTGCTAGAAACTTGGAGGCTGCGTGGTCAACTCATCGAGGTTTTCAAGCTCTTACTCGGGTTCAACGATGATTTTAGAAGCATGTTTAGTTTAAATGATAACCCAACTTGCAACAATGGTTGGAAGTTGGATTTGAAACGGTTTAGGACTAGTGTGTGTGGGAATTACTTTATGTATAAGATCTGTGACATGTGGAACAGTTTACCTTCAGAAGTTGTAAACAGTTCCTCTGTGAAGGGGCTGACTGATGGCCTAAAGAAACTGAAGGATGTAGCTGCTGGGTGGGGTGGGTCAGGTGCTGTGAATGTGGCCGAGTCTACAGTTGGCAATGGGTATCAAAAGGTATTGGGCAAGAAGGCTGTGAAGCTGAAGCCTGAGACTCTTGTTGCCACTGTTAGGACCTCCAACTGCTTTAGTCTCCTGTGTGCAAAGGAGGAAGACACTGTTTTGATTGGGGACTCGCAGATCAGGGGCCAGGAGAAGTACTTCACTTCTGCAAACTGGGATAGGAGGAAGGTAAGGTGCTTATCTGGGTGGGGAATGGCACACTTAAGGAAGGAGTTTGAGAAGCTGTGTGGGGCTAGTTGGAGGACTGTGATTGTTGTCCATGCTGATGGCAATGACCTGTTCCTCAAAGGTGGTAGGGTAGGTTTGACTGAAGGGATCATCACTGAGATCATCTCTTGCAGATAATCTGAAACTTAAGACAGACAGGGGAATGTTGATGGGTATTTTACTGCGGATGAATGCCAGTGACCATGCGCTCAGTGAGGTCATTGGCATCAATGAGAGGGTGCAAGACTTGTGTGTCCCACTGGGTGTGAAGTTTGTTGACCCCCTTCAAAGTGTTTTTGGGTAGGTGGGACCTTTATCAGAGGGATGGTGTCTACCTCAATGTCAAGGGTAAAAGTGTGGTAGGCGCGCTGTTCAACTGGCACTTATACCGTATGGTGAGGGCAAGCCCAGGGATTGGTGATGGTGCCCCCCCACTGGGAAGAGAAGATCTTGAGTTGCTGGTGGATGTACCTTCAACTGAATGGTGCATCCATGTACTGGTGGGTAACACTCCTTCCCCATTGGAGGGGGCTCAGGCCCCTGTGAAAGTTGCCCACCCTCATTGGTGAGGGGTTGTGTTAGGGGGTGGTCAGAATAGGGAATGCTCCCTCCATGCAGTGCTTTTTAATGCTAGGTTGATTAGGAATAAGTTTTGCAAGCTACGGGAGCTCTTAGCATCAGAATACCAGGATATCACCACCACCACCACCACCACCACCAAGTCCTGGATTCATACTGATCATAGGGACTACATTGGGGAGCTTGAGATTCCTGGGTATGGAATGTTTCACGAGGACTGCAGACTGCATGAGGGGGGAGGGGTACTAATATATCAGGGACACATTGAGTCCGGTTGACTGCTAGTTCTGATTAGAACAGGAGCTGCTTGGCATTGATCTGAACCTGGGAGGGATGAACTATAGGTTCATCTTGGTGTACAGACCTCCGCATCTCCTCCTCAAGGAGGATACAGCCCTGTACACCAAACTCCATAGCCTGGTAGGGGACAGGGTGTGTGTAGTTTTGAGACACTTCAACACATCGCTAATGTGTTGAATGAGTACTTTGCAGGAGTGTTCACCAGGGAGGACACCAATGCCATCCCTGAGTCAGGCATCAGACACGAAGGTGCTGGCCTGAATAGTGTTTGATGTTCTGTGACAGTCATTGCTGATAGAATAGACAAACAGAGTTTGTATTGTGAAGTAAAAACATCACAGTATATATTTTGGGTGGTTGATTCTTATTTCAGACGTGGATAACCTAAAAAGGTCCTGATTGCTTTGAGTTGTTGTTCTTGTCTGAGTTGGCCTGTAGTCAAAAATTTCAATTTGACTGAGATTAAAAAAGGGTTAAAGGTTGCATTTCTATATTAAAATATTTAAATTGACAATGTATGATTTTAGTTCTTTATATTTCTTTGGCTTAAAGGCCAATGAACTTTATAGTATGGGTAGATCAAAGTTAACCACTTTAAGGTGAGAACCTTTCATTAGTAAAAGTTTAACTATGGTGTCATTTGGCTCTTATTGTAAATAATATGCATACCCTGAACTCCAGATAAGGCTTACAAGTGGTACAGTGTAGCTATATTCCTTTATTGTTGTATCTTTCATAGAGTTTTAATAAACTCAAAAAGGTAATTGGAAACAGTTTTTATATTCCCTTTATGGGTTAAATTAAAAATCTTACCGTATTTACTCTGTCTAGTTTGTACAATTTGTCACATTAAGATGTTAACATAAATTTTTATTTGATCAAAATTGTAATTAGGTATTGTAGAATCTTGCTGCAATCTTGATTCATTTACATCGTTTTAGCTTATCAGTTGTTTGATTATGGAAGCTGTCTCAGTTGAATAAATTTATTTTTTATGAAGCTCTAGTTTTGTATTAACTCGGGAGATTGAAAAAGCTGGAAAATATAGTACCTAGACTTTTAAAATTTTAAAACTTGTAAATTGATGGGGATTCTTATAATTGTCATAAAGTTGTTTATTCATAATTTAATGGCAAAGGATCTTCAAATTTGACAATCTGAATTGGTATTAAAGATTCAGAACTTAGAATGTGGATAATTCTTAATAATGTACTTATAGATTTTATAGAAATTTGAAATGCCATTTTATATTATAATGGTTTGATATAAACTATACAGGTTCATAACTTAAAAGTGTAAGTAAACAATTAGTTCAAGCTATGACAGCATTCTTTGTTTCTTTGTATTCAAGTGACAGTCATTATGTTGCATAAGTAGTCTAAACAGTTCTGCATTTTATGATATAGGTCATACATGGAGAACAAAAGGTTCACACTTTTTTTTTATAAAGTACTACTGCCCATATACTGATCCAGGGTATGAGCATCTTGCAGCATCATTTTCAAGTACCTTGGGGGTAATATATGTATTAGGGTGCTCCAAAAAAAACCATGATTTTGAATATCTGCTCCCGTTATTTTCTCATTGCTATCATGCTTCTGAATACTTTTGGGAATTTTTAGCTCGATCCTAACATATTAAGCCTTGCCACCAGCCTCATGCAAAATTGAGGTTTTGTGATTTTCGAATTAGGTCTGATTTGTAGGTGGTATTACTTAAGATTACATAAACCTCGTAAAAATAAATTAGGGTTAATTAGAATTGATTTAAAAATATAAAGCATTGATATACAGCAATACTCCGGTTATTGCGGTTTTGATTATTGCGATTCTCACTTTATTGCGGTTTACAATTTGATAGCATAATCCCGATTATTGCGTTAAAAATTAGAGTTATTGCGGTATTTGAACATCATAAGTCTGGCAGCATATGTACTTCATGTGCGTATGTTTGTGCGCGCTCATCATACAGTAATCCGAACATGCCATTAGTATCGCTGCTGCCTTCATACACGACATAGATAATGCGGCCCGTTGCTATAAAGTGATGTACGAAGAAAAGAAGAAAAAATGTGCGAAGCAAACGAGCCTTTTACAATATTTTTCGAAAAAATAAAATATTTCATGCATCTCTAATTCCATTGTTTTTATGTTCACTGCTTAATAAACTTATAAAACTTCAAACAGTGTTTCATTTTTATTGTTATTTTAGAAACTCTGGCAACATTAACGTATTTTACATGTATTATGTATCCTGATTATCACGAATTCACATATTGCGGTGTTTTTATTGGCATAATTAACTGCGATAATCAGGGTATTGCTGTAGTATAAGTATATGTACAAAACACAAAAATAAAGATGAGCTTAAAATTTGGTATTTCTTCTTATTGCTAGGGAAATTAGATGAAGATTGGCCTTTACTGAGGTTTATGCCCCCTCACTCCTGTGTAATTGTTTATAACTGTAGCCATCAGGTTTATTTTTGTTTTAGCAGGAGTGGGCCTCTTCCTTTTGGCAGTTATAAACAGTCTGTTTTGATCTTCTTTTGATTTTACAGAAGATGGTTTAGTGACCTTTTCTTGAAATCAGGAATTAGTTTCCTGTGGTGCTCTACAACCTGAAGCATGTACTGTCTTTGGGGCTCGTCCTTGGTAATGTTATTTGAGTAATCTTGAATGAGCTTCACAGCTCTTTCTGCAAGATCATTTACTACTTTGACACTTCTAACATATTCAAATGCTTTTTTATATTCAGAATCTACGTTCCACTCACTCGGGTCCTTTATCCATTCCATATCTATTCCCAGAGTTTGTAAAAGAAACGGTTTACTCCAATCAGCGAAATTAATTTCATCGAAGAGTTTAATTTAGGGAAAGTGGGAACTCCCATTTTAAAACTCTCTACTTTTTTCATCTTCATAATTTTTTTAGCTATTTGGCACTTTTCAGAGATCTCAGTTTTATTTGAAAACAGTGAAAATGAAGCAAACTCTTCTGTCATATACCAAAAATGTCTTTCAAAGGTTTTTATAGCTGCTGAGGCCACAGCTGAATCAATTTTACAATAAGAATTTAAATCGTGCCACAATTTTAGGTCATTTATTGCAGCATCAGCTGCATTGGTAGCTGATAACCAGGGTTGTATATAAAAAAGCAATGCGAATGTGCAAAAGTGTTCAAGATTTTTTTAGTTTTTTGGAATCGTACCCAAGTTGACCACTGAAAGCAAACATTTTATTTTTAGCCACATACGAAATGTATGCCATCCACCTTGCATGGTGATATATGCTCCTGGCTTTAACCAATGCACACCACGAGGTGGAGTCCCTCCCAAGAGAATAAGCATAAGTTCCACACACTGTAATCTTCTCTTGGTAATGATTTTTTGTCAGAACTTTGGGTCAACGTTTCTTGAAGAAATTTTTCAACATATTCACAACGAGATTTTAAGGATTGATCTTTAAATTCAAGAATTTTGAAATTTTCTTTGTTGATGGTATTCCAAAACTTCTGAAAATTTTTAAAATCTAAATTATTTGGACTACTTATATTGCTGAAAAGTTTTGACCAAACTGCTTGCAAGATTCTTTCCAGTATGTGGTGTGAACAAGCAAAAAAAATTTTTTTATTTTTTGAATAATTCTTCTAATTTTACACAGGCTCCATTTTTCCAGCCAGAGTTGGATGCTGTAGTGTCAAAAACAAGACCATATATATTGGATTTGACTTTCCATTCAGCTACTAGAGAATGAGTAGCATTTGCTCGTGTATTACCAGTGCCATCGGTGATTTTTGGAATGCCAAGGAGCTTTCTCTCTCCATATCCTGGGGCACCAGATATCAGCACTCCTAATCTTTCATCATTACAAAATTTTGGGCATACAAAATTACTTTTGATTTCTTCGCCTTTTTCTTGCCACACTATTTTACTTGCTGTCCTCGTACTTGTTTTAGACAGTGATATTCTCCAAATCAGCCAGAAGATAAATTTAAACAATCAGCCATTTCAGTTATTTTTTTACTTTTGAATGGGTTTCATGGAAGTTCTAGTGTGATAGTTTTCGAACGCTTTCTTTGATATTTTATCAGAATTTGAAATCACATTTTCATCATTATCACTATCATCTAGTTCTAAATAATCTTCATCAACAATGTCTATCTCATCATTAAGTTTGCTAGTCAAAGCCTCTTGTAGCTCTGTTCTTTGCATGTCTGTCTCCATTCTGTAAGTGAAATTCTCTTCCCAATTCCTTTTAGCTTGAACTTTTTTTGAATACTTTTTATCTTTGGATCCCAAAAGAACTTTTCTACCCTCTTTCATTGCATTTATGAAATCAATATCCTCTTTTTTGTGTTCTGTCATCCTCAACTGATCAGTTTGAACTCTGTATTCAGCATCTTTATGGGCAATAAAAAAAAATAGGAGTCAAGGTCTCTAACAAAATTTTCTTCCTTTACCTCGTTGGAATTGGAACCTTTCTTTTTTTGGAGTGTCCTATAATTCTGATTAAGGTCTTAAAATCTTTTTCTTGACTTTATCTTTACATTGTGTTTTGATTCCTGATTTCATCCACTGCTTTTCTATATCTTCTAATACTTTTTCAACAATTGTACCATTAAAATTTCTAAATTTCTCTCTTCATTGATCCATCTTTTATGTAGAAAAAAATAGTATAAAATGTCCCCCTTTGTTTGGGATTCGAACATCAGTGTTTCTTTAGATACGCTTTTCTATTAGCCTTATTATATCATCTTTTCTTAAGGAAATATTTGAATTATCCTTTGATTTTTTATTTGGATCATCATTATTATTATTATTACCATTTCCATCTGCCATTGAGAAGTAATTAATTATTGCTCTTGACAAAAAAATAAGTATTAAATTTTGTAATAATTACTTAAGTTTATATAAACTTGAGTAAAAGTACAATTTATTTAATAGATACGCTATTTATGATAGGTAAATCTGAAAAAAAAAAAAAGTATTAAGTATAATAAATTAATTCAATAAAGCATATTTTTCAGCTGCCTGGTGGCAAGGCTTAGTATGTTTCAATGTAGCTAATATTTTTTTCTGGCATTAACATATAAAAGAATGAGAAGAAGCCCAGGGAGCAAAGTTTTGAGAGCTTTTTTCAACATCTTTTAATTTTTGGAGCACCCTAATATGTATATTAGCCATATTTATTCATTTTCACTGAATATTCAGCCTTAAAATAGTACTGTATCATATTTCTCATTTTAAAACAAGTAGAAGCCTTCAAACTGGAAATACACTAAACTTAGGTTTGTAAGATACCTGTAACTATATTTGGATTCCTTGGATATGAAGATCCTATTAAATAAAATACCAGATGCAAAAATTTTTAGTACTAGAAGGTTATTCCAGTAATTTTAGTATGTTTTAGTATGACTTGATTAATTATACCATAGCTAAAGTATAGACTAAATATTATAAAGCTTGTTAAAGGTATGAAGCTTTCCAAATTTTATACTGCAGATCAGGAAATGCCCATTTGCCACAGATGGGTATGGTATGAGTATTAGATACTAGAAAATACCACAAATTTTGATACCACTGCCACTTAACTTTCAAACAGCAGTGCCAGTACCACTTTTAATTGCTCAGTAATATCACTGAAAGGTGGTATTTCACTGATGGCAAATTTTGCAGTAGGGCATAGCAAACCTTTTTAGAATTTGAGTGAATGCCAGTGTTGTTAATTTTAAAAAGATCCTCTTTATTATTATTATTAAAAATGCAACAAGTTATTGATTATATTTATACCAGTCTGAATTACTAATTTCAGAATTGAGAAATGAAAATAGAAATACCCATATTGCAACCTGTCAGAACCTTGCTTAGCACTGACCTTGAGGATAAATAACTTATTGTTCAGTAGTTCATCTGTTATTGCTGCAGAAATAGTATTCTCTCCCCAAATTTTTCTCTATTTACTAACTACTACTATTTTTCCTAACCACCTAGATAATACCCTGCAGTGATGTGACTTGTTTTATTAGAAATAGATTCTAGCCTGATTAAATACGTACCTTGAATTAAATTTTTCTGAAATTAGTTTTAGATCAAAGAAATATAGTGCCACTTATGAGCACTTTGAATATGTAGTAAATAAGGGCAAGTCCAAGTGCAAACTTTGTGAAAGAGATGGAAATTCTAAAGATGTCTTTTTGAAGGTAAGAAGCTTGCTTTAAGCAGCTTCTTACACAAAGGATCATAAAAGTAAAATTAATAAGTATTATAAAATACCTTCCTATAGGTTGTTATTTACCCTGCAGAATAGGTACTGTCCATAGGTGAAAAATTGATAGTACTGGTATTTAGTGGTAACCACTTTCAATTGCTACTACCAGTACCAGATACAAAAATTGTATACTGCTACCATTACCATACTAGTATAACTTTTATTGCTGTTACCCCACCCTGGTATTTGCTACTTCAGTTTGGCATTATGCAGTAGATATATAGCCCAAAATCTTGATTCTTCTACCAATTTGCCTCACTTTAGGTTTACGTGAATTTGAACAACATGAAATCATTTGTGCCTGTTGAGGTTATCCAAGTCAGATAAATCATCCGTAGCTGTATTTTATGATAGCACTTTGCGAAATATATTTCAAGATGGCTAATAATTATCATTAAACTATTTACAAAAGTACCGTACTGTAGCCCAAAACTGATTAGGAAAACTTTTTCATGTTTGATAAAACAAATTCTACAGTTATCTTGGGCTGAGGACCTGCTTAGAAACTTGTACAAGTGGTTAAGACTGAAAATCATAATAGTTGGATTATGAAACTAAATACACCAGAAGTTGAATTTTAAATAAGGAAATTTCAATTTAGCCTACACTTTATTTGAAAAACAATAAATATGCTTATAATAGGTTTTAAAAGGAAATAGCATTAGGGCCCTATCTCCTTTTAATAACTGTAATTGTGGTGACATTGATAGAACCCTGCATTTTTTTTTTTTCATGGGAATGTAAATTAGCTTTTTGAATAGGTTACCAGTTTTCCTACAATGTTTTTTTTTTTTATTTTTCAGTTAAAAAAGGTAAAAAAACAAAAGGGAAATCCTTTACTCTTGGTGAATTTCTTGGGGCCACTAGTGGAGGTGGTGGTGCTGCTGTTGTAGTTCCTCCAAAGTCTAGTTGGGCTGATGAAAGTGAAGATTTTGATGGTGAGACCTTGTTATATTTGTTTGTAATTTGAAACGTGAAAATGTATCCTCTAATATTTGTGTGGCCTGCATAGCTGTACAAGCTGTTTTAAGATTTGATTTCATGAAATAGTTAAGGATATAATAAGGTAAATGTTACTCATTATAACAATTTTAAATAAATACAAAACTATTAAGTTGGCTAGTTTAAATTTTGTTTCTGCCAATACTTGATCATTATAGATTTATTTTCACAGGTTATATTGACTGAAATGATGCAAATTAGTGTTTTTTAAATTTCAACATATCGGCAAACTAACTCCTATGATGATTATTATTATTATTATTATTACCATACATTATTTCCACAAGTTACAGCAAGAAAAAATTGCTGCTTACATTATATTATGCATTTATTTTGACATTTCAGAGGACCGCTATCAATCTTCAGAAAGATTCCTTCTACCAACAGCACCGAGACAAGCTAGAGGGCCAGCAATTGATCCAGAGTGTGTTCCAAATAATCCACCTTTTATTGCTTATGTTGCTAATCTTCCATTTGAAGTAGATGATGATGATATAGCAAAATTTTTTAATGGGTTGAAAGTAAGTGACACTTTTTTTTTTCCTGTATATATTCTGTATATATTGCGTTTATATTTCATATATATACCGTATATATGTTGTATATATTGTTATGGTTCTTTATATATCATCAAGGCATCATTTTGTTTTCCAATTTATATTTACTTGTACTTTTTTATTCGTTTGTGACTATAATATGCATGATTCAAACAATAACTAAAAAACCTTTGGTAATTTTTCCCTTATAAATTGGTGTGCCTCTCTTAAAATTTATTTTTCAATTATTATTATTTTTTATTATTTTTTAATTTTTTTTTTTTTGGTTTATTTCTTTATTTCTTTGTGACATATATATCAATTTGGCATTATCTATTAAATTGATTATAAACTTCCCTTTTGAGCTTGAATTTGTAGACTCCACTTACAATTTTTGGTTTTTTATCTGTTGGTTTATTTCTTTATGGTTATTTAGGCTGTGACATATATATCACTAAGGCACTTTTTATATTTATATTTATTTTTATTTTTATTTCTTTATTCTTTTGTGACCTGTTCCATAAACAAGCCATTTGAATTTATATTGAAGGTCGGCCAAAGTGCTAAAAGTGTCATTTTCCCATACAAATGTGTTTATCCTCCCACAATTTTTCTTTACTTACTATATATATATATATATATATATTTATGGTTTTTTATTTGTCGGTTTATTTCTTTTTGGTTATTTAGGCTGTGACATATATATCACTAAGGCACTATTTTGTAATTAATTTTTTCTCAATTTATATTTATATTTATTTTTATTTCTTTATTCTTTTGTGACCTGTTTCATAAACAAGCCATTTGAATTTATATTGAATGTCGGCTGAAGTGCTAAAAGTGTCAATCTCCCATACAAATGTTTGCTCCTCCCACAATTTTTTCTATGCTTACTATATATATATATATATATATATATATATGTATGTATGTATGTATGTATGTTTATTTTTGTAACCTATATATTGCCTTGATCTGTCCTTTCACTCCAGTGTTCCTGAGGATGTCATTAGACAAAAGCGCTTGAGCACCCCTTTGTGTTTCTTTTCCCTTCGTGGTTTTATTCATCATATTTTTTATATATATATATATATATATATATATATATATATATATATACCTTTAAACCTTTCAAATGTTTTGTGTAATGATTCCTCATTTTATGAAGGTCAAGCTTGTCACCCCTCCTCTCGAGTTGGCCTGGTGAAGTAGTGAGTTGGTTTCTTGTACTCTCCACCTCACATAGCCAGTTACACCTGGCTAATTGGGATTGTTCTGAACCAGGCATCTAATCTCTTGAAGATGTCCACTGCAACACCACTCTTGGTCCTTAGGTCTTTGGGCAGCTGATTAAACAGTCTTGGTCTTCCCACAACAAAACTATTTTCTTTCAGGGTTAATGATGTTTCCTGTCTAGTGTTTAATTTGGGAACATGACAGTCTTCCTTTTCTACTTTCCACTTGCTTGGGGAGTCACAGGGTTCAGAGTAAGATTAGGACTAGTTTCTCCATTATTTTCCAAGTGTAAATAATGGTGTGTGTGTGTATATCCTCCTTGCCAGTGGATATAGATTTAATTCACATAACCTTTCCCAGTAATTTAGTTCTTTGCATCCATTGATTTTGGCTGTGAAGCTTCTCTGAATTCCTTCTAGCTCTCTAATGTTTTCTTTCTTATATGGGCATGTTAGGACTGAGCAGTATTTCAATTTGGGTATGATCAGTGTTTTCACTAAATGAATCATATTCCTATCCATTTGTTTAAAGGTTCTCAGTATCTGCCCAGTTATTCTCTTTGCTCTGTTTACTGCTATCTTATTTTGTTTCAAATTTCATATCATCAGTCATTACAACTCCTAAATCTTTTGCTTTAGAATTTCTCTGACTTTTCTGTTGATTTGGGGTATAATATTTCATGGATTTTAAGATCCTCCCTTTTTCCATACCATAACAGATGAAATTTTTGTGTTAAACTTCATATTGTCGTCTTCCATCCACTTGTAGATTCTGTTCATGTCTGTTTGTAGAGATCCTATATCTTCTGGGTTTCTTATTTTTCTACTAATCTTTGTCTCATTGGCAAAGGATGTTATACTGTGCTGTCTCTGGTAAAACATCCTCATCTATGTCAGTTAGCATGATTATGAATAGTAGTGGAGCTAATACTGTTTCTTGTGGTACTGAGCTGAGGACCTCTGATTCTGATGAAGATATTCCTTGTACTGTAACGACTTGCTACCGCTCATTGTAGTGTTCCATTAGTTGTGATAGGCATGATCTGCCTGACTGAAATCCATGTTGGTTATCATTTAATTTTTTCTGAGTTTCCAAAAAGTTATAGTTTTTCTGTCTTAACTCTTCTTTCAAATATTTTAGTGACATGAGATGTAAGTGACAGACTGGCCTATAGTTTTTGGCCTCGGATCGATCTCCTTTATATATTGGGACTATGTGCTCTTCAGGATGTCCGGTATTTCTCCCGTGTCTAGTGATCGTTTCCATATCCAATACAGGGGCTCAGTGATTACATTCTTGCAGTTTTTGATCAGTGTGGCATTCCACTTGTCCAGTCCTGCAGCTGAGTGTGCTTTTAGTTTCCTTATAGCTTGCGTAATATCATCTGTCATAAAGTTGTCATACTAAAATTATTTCTGAATGGAATGATTTTATTGCTCCACTGAGGGAATCAAAAGTATGATAAATGTTGTCTGGTCATCTGGGGCCAATTTACATGAATATAAGAAAAGTATGGCTCAGTTATAAACTGGCCATAAGACTGTGTAAACAGGAAGATGATTTCATTTGAACAGCAAAACCCTGCAAGGGTAACTTATATGATGATGATAAGTTCTGGAAATTGGTAGCAGGAAAAGACAACAGTTAATGATTTACGTATCTTCATCGTGCAGTATTATGATAAATACTTCAAAGGTCAAGGTCAACATTTCAAATATTAATGCAATATATGGCTAGGCCTGTGCCCCGTAACCCCCCCCCCCCCCCCCAGTCCACTTCCCCACTACATTCTATCCATTGATGACTACAGGCCTATTGATGTTGCCTCCTGCTTCTCGAAACTATCGAGGCTTTTAGTATGCCAACTAAATTATTTATGGATCTCTTAATCAGTTTGTTTTTAAAAGGTCCCTTTCAACTTACCTTTGTATTCTTTTAGAGGGGATTGTTTTCAAATATACTGCCAATAATTCAACTATTTATAGTTTTCTTGAAAATCAGCAAATAACATGATAGTGACTCGCGCTATTCTATTTAAAAAATTAGAAGATAAGAATGTTCCACTGTATGTTTTTAATATATTTAAATTTTTGGTGCACTCAACACACTTGTAGGCCTAATATTAGATGAGTTGGTGCATTGTTGGAATGTTTTGGTTCCTCATGGGAGTTAGAAGAGTCTCCTTTCTCTCCTCTTCTGTTTAATGTGTGTGTTGATGGATTCATTACTGCTCGTAATAAGGCAAGAGTGGGACGTTATTTAGGTAACATAAGGATAAATAGCTTGGTCTATG
Organism: Bathynomus jamesi; assembly: GCA_023014485.1. NCBI lineage: Eukaryota > Metazoa > Arthropoda > Malacostraca > Isopoda > Cirolanidae > Bathynomus > Bathynomus jamesi. The sequence goes on from JAJOZX010004306.1 coordinate 22,992, forward strand.
CTGATGATATGGTATTTGTGAAGCCCTTCAGTCAAAGGTCTGGGTCATCTTATAAAACTTTGCAAATTATATTCTCGGAACAATGACATTAATTTTAGTGATACTAAAATTAGGGTTATCTAGTTCTATTCTAAAAGCTCAAACTGAACAGCTGCTAATATTTTCATAATGAGAGGTGAATCGATAAAACGAGTATAAGAATTTAAGTATCCAGGTCAAATTATAACCAGCTCCTTGAGTAACAATTCAGACATAAGAAAACAGTAACTATTGAAGTTACTGTGCTAAAGGAAACCTGATTGTAAGGAATTTTAGATTTTGTACAAACGAAACTAGACACTTCGTACTTTCTGCACTAATATTTGCGGGTAGCAGCTGCGGGCTAATTACAGAAACAATTCTTGTGAACCCTAAAATTTGCTTGATAACGGATCTTATAGGCTTGCACAAGTTATTTCCAAGGTGCTCAGCTTCACAAACGTTTGCTAACCACAACGTCTTGAGCCTCCCTGAGATAATGAGACGTACCCTACTCAATACAGTCTCGTGTGAAGAATTCAGAACCTGGACAATTGAATTGTCTGAGCTATTCATCAGTCCTGTTTTGTCTTCTCCACTGTGGACTTCTTGGTATGAAAGTATTTGTCTGTAGCTCCCTTGAACACCAACTTTGGTATTTCCGTTGTATGTACTTTTGTTCGTTGGCAGATAGCATCCATTCGTTTGCCTAAAGAGGCAGGAGACTATGGCAGATTCAAAGGCTTTGGCTATGTGGAATTTGAAACTAGAAGCGATCTCATAGAAGCTCTTGGTAATAATGATGAGGTAAGTTTTTGTATTTTTCCTTCTCTTCACTTTTTGAAATGTAATTGAATCATGAAACCCTTTCACTTTGCGTACGTTATTAATCCTGATATTTAGTTCACTCACGCCTGTAGGGCCGTATGCCCTAATTGTGGTCACGAGTTTTAGGTTGACATTTCTGTAGCACACCAAGTGGCTAACCTCGAAGTATTTTCAATTGATACTATCCTCGTATCCTAATAAAAAGGGCCTTAATTGACAAGTTTTTTGGGGCTAAAATGAAATTCTTAGTTCCGAGAACTTTCATGATCTCGCCTTTTTTGTAGATGATGCTGAACCGTAAAATTCGCGTGGACATCGCCGAAGAGGAAAGGTCTGGTCGTCGAGATGGAGGCTCGAGGAAAGATGATGAAAGAGAAGACAGGAGTGGAGGGGTTTCAGACTGGCGGGCGGCACCAAGAGATTCAGGTAATTTATTTATTTATATATATTTTTCTCCTCAATCAAATCAGAGGTAATTAATTAAATAGTAGTTCTTGATTCTATTTTTTATCCAAAGTTTATTATTAGTAGTACGTATTTGTTTTTTATTTTAGGAGCTGACAGAAGTCCCTTGAGAGACAGATACGATGATCGGTTGGTATATTTTATTTTTTCATGAAAAGTTATTTTAAATTGAGGGGAGCATGTGTGGAACCAGACTAACTGGTGTATACTTTGCTGGAAGTCTTGATCACCATCTAAGTAGATTTTCAAGAAAATTCCTCCAAATAATACATACTCTGTACCTGTTATTTCTACCTTGGGGATGAAAGTTTAAAAACAATCAAATTGCTACTTAAAGGGAATTACATTGAAACTCTTAACCCAATGAGAAATACAATCTTTTTTGTAATATAAATATTCTAATATAAATATTCAAATGTACCCCATTTAGTTCAAAACATGTTAATGTAATGATGCTCTCAACAAAAAAATTTGGAGGGACCACTGGATTGTACGTGTCCAGGCTATGTAACTTTTGAACCCCTCAACATAAATTGATGAAACTTTAGACACTGATCCTAATGAATAAATAATGTAAAGTACAAGTGTGTCATGTGATGTGTAGATTTTGCCTTATGTAGATCACACCATACATAGGTAAATTGCTAACTACATGTGCAGAGTGCTTCAGGCATTTGGATGGTGTTCGTGATTTGGCATCAAAAGCTTTCCATGTTCTTATGTTCTACACATTGCCTCTGAGCAGAACTGTATAGAGGCTGCTGGCATTCTATCTGAATGCCTGATGTATTCTGTGTACAAGAAGCATCCAGAATGAGTGTTTCTCCCTCTATTATCATTATATATATATGTATGCATACGTCTTTAAAATGGGGTCATTCCATGTCAGTTCAACGAAATTTTGGATCGAAAAACATAACCATCACCGATTTTTTTGAAAATTGGCACACTTATAGATCTTGGTGAGAAAAACAGAATGGCAGTTGTTTCAACACTAGGTCATATGGTTCCGGAAATATGGCCAATTGGCCATTCAAATTTTGTAAAAAAAAAAAAGTCAATTTCCAAGGTCATACCATATTTCAACATGAAATGTCTCGGCTCCTATTGCACTTAGAGACCATTTTAAACACTATTTTAAAGCTTTTAAGCAGATCTACAACTTTGTTTCTATTCATATTTTATGTCAGTGGTAAAAAAAAAAGTTGACCTTGTGTAGGTCATTTGATGTCACAACCAATTTTTTTTCTCCTTTCACTCAGTTTTGGGTACATATGTCTACCTTATCCTAGAAAAAGATTTTTAGTGTTGATTAAGTTAGTATAGACACTACAGCCATTTCAGTGGACCATACCTACCTCCATTTTGACCAAGTACCTTTTTCCACCAAATTTTGGAGTGCTGTTTCTTTGGAACTGTTTGAGCTGGAGTGTTGAGAAAAGTACCATTAGATTTGTCTCACTGAGATCTATAATGTCTGCTATTTTTAAGACAATTTGCCTTTTAATATGTGTATTAAAATAACCTATTCCTTTATTTTTACCAATTGAGTTATAAGAACCAATAGTCTTTCAACCCTCGCATCTGGCGAATGATAGAAGTCAGTTACTTTGGCAGCAGTTTCACTATTCAGGCATTTCCCCAAACGCGGATTAGGAGTTGAAAGCACTCCCTTCTCCCTCACCAAACTCTCTGCTTGCCTAGCCATGTAATCTGAGCACTTAAATTCTTCTCTGATCTTTACTTGTGTCCATCTTTTTGGTAGGATAGTAAGAATTGTCACTTGATTAAATTTCTCTATATTAGTTGTTGAAGAAGCTCCAGTTCTGTATCATCTGAGTCACTGCATGAAATTGGTTGTTTAGTTGCAAGTTCAAGCTTTTTCACAACTACTCGTACTTTCTTCAACTTTCTCTGCGTAACCAGTGCTGTCAGAGTTTACATGGTTTTATTGGGGTCTCATCAAGTGTGGCCAATGAAGCATTGAATTTACTAAGCTCATACTGCATTTCAACTACATCTCCAATGGTTTCTAGCTCAGATGGGGCACTTGATGAGGTGAATGGTGATTTTTCAAGTGGTTCACATTCAGGCATTGGGGATGGACGATTTGCTAGTATATTTCGACAGGTTGCACGTGCTTTATGATTATTTGTTAGTTTCAATTCAGGATTTTGATCAATCAAATTTTTAGTCAATGCACGAATGCCTTTTTTCACTTTTCCTGTGTTTTTTAAATGGGTCACAACAGAATCTACCCATATTCAAACTGCTGAAATCCATGTTTATCTAAAAAGAAAAAAAAACATGTAGCTTAAAAGCCAGGGTTGGGTTCAATTACACACAATGGAAACAATTAAATTTTTTTTTATTTTTCTTCAAATTAATTGGTATTGTACTTCACAGTTTCAAGATCAATTACAGTTAATCTTGTCTGAATCAATTACAATTACACAAATATAACTATCTATTCTATATATATAAATATATATATAAAATAAATATATATCTATATCTAAGTATAACTAAATAAACTCTCAAAGGTTTATTTTCATTGGATGATGTATGACTGCCAGATCTAGGGGTATAATTTTTAACAGTTGACATTAATTGATCAATTACATCAGTTATAGTTAAAAAATCAATTACAATTACCTTTATTTTTATTTTATTTTGAATCAATTACAATTAATGGAAATTAGGATCAATTAAAAATACAATTATAATTTTATTCATTGTATCCAACCCTGTTAAAAGCTATTTTTGCATAGATGGCACAAATAAAATTTGGGACCTAAACTGATCTTGTTTCAGAGGTCTACAACAAGAAAAAATGTGCAGTTTGATTTACAAATTGGAATAAATACAGATGCCAAAAAAATCCTTGCTCCAAGGTTTAAATAAGCTTATTTTCACATGGGTACATACTGTTGTACACAATGAATAAATATACAAAGTTAAGTAATTCTATTAAAACTCATCTAACTCTTAAAACTGAACTTATTCTCTAGGGTAGTACCTATAGCCTAGTAAGCACACCGGACAAAAAATTAGTCACCCCTACTAGCACCGATAGTAGGAAGTTCAAGGTCACACAGATGGCGCTGATGTAGCATTGGTAAGTGACAAGTAGCGGTGACGTAGCACACAGGATCAGATCTGTTTCGTGAGGTGGTGAAGAACAAAGTGTGTGTTGGATATAGTCTGCAAAATGGGTCGTGAGGCAGACGTTACTCGGTGGCAAAAAGGAGCCATCGTGTTTGGCAGAGCCCACGGACACAAAATGTCTGAAGTAGCCCAATTTGTTGGTGTGTCAACGCGTACTGTCCAGCGAGTTTACAAAGAGTGGTGTAGTTCGCAATCAACTGAAAATCGACGGCGTAACTGTGGCCGGAAAACAATTCTCGACAATAGGGGCCGCGGCCATGTTTCTCGTCTAGTAACTGCAAATCGTTTTCAAACCAGAGAACAATTGCTCCAAGAAACCAATGAGGTTCTCCAGCGACCAATTTCCGAACGGACATTGCGACGAGAACTGCATGCGATGGACATCTGGAGCAGGGTACCACGGAAGAGGCCGCTGTTAACAGCAAGTCACAACTTGGCACGTTATAAATGGGCTCAGAGGCACAAAAACTGGACTGCGGCAGATTGGAAACGTGTAATTTGGTCCGATGAGTCCCGTTTTTGTTTGTTCTCCAATGATGGGAGGCGACGAGTACATCGCAGGTCCAATGAAGCCTTTAATCCTGAATGCGTCGAAGGTGTTGTTCAGGCTGAGGTGGTTCCGTGATGTTCTGGGGATGTTTTTCGTACCACGAAATGGGCCCCCTCGTTCCAGTGACGATGAATTTGAACCAGCAGGCGTACCTCCGCATACTAAACTCGCCGGATTCGTGCGGTTATCAAGGCCAGAGGCGCCGTCACACGTTATTAGGTACATTCTGAGAGGGGTGACTAATTTTTTGTCCGGTGTGCTTATAAGGTACCTATATACGTACATAGCTTTACCTTTAAACAGGATAACAGGTTCAAAGTTCTTCACACTTTTGAATGTCCATATAAATTATGTAATTTAAATTACCTATATTATATAATTCTCTGAAATATACAAAAAAAAAAAAATTTTATAATAGGGCCGGATACTTATTCGACCAAATAACTGTGTTAGGTTACGTTAGATAATTACCGATTTTTTTTTAAATTAACAGACATATGTATATCTCAGTAAGAAAAATCGAATATTATTTTTCTCAACACTCTAGCTCAAACAGTTCCAAAGTTTGGTGGAAAAAGGTACTTGGACAAAATGGAGGTGGGTATGGTCCACTGAAATGGCTGTATCGTCTATACTAAATCAACACTAAAAATCTTGTTTTAGGTTAAGCTGTACCCAAAATTGGGTCAAAGGAGAAAAAAAATCGGTTGTGACATCAAATGACCTACACAGGGTCAAAGGTAAAAAATATCAATTTTTTTTTTTTTTTTTTTTTTACCACCGAGGTAAAATATGAATGGAAACAAAGTTGTAGATCTGCTTAAAAGCTTTAAAATACTGTTTAAGAATATGGTATGACCTTGGAAATTTAGCTTTTTTTACAAAATTTGAAGGGCCATATCTCCGGAACCATATGACCTAGTGTTGAAACAAGCGTCATTCTGTTTTTCTCAGATATCTAAGTGTGCCAATTAAAAAAAAATCGGTGGTGGTCATTTATAAATTTTGGACTGGCAATCCTGGGTCCTGCATCAAAAGTCAAATGGAAATCCATGCCAGAACTTTTTAACTGGTTTGCTCAACATAAATTGATGAAACCACACGCATACGGATGATCATAAGGCAATGTGTTTTCAGCAAAGTGGGTCCCTGCATCAAAGGGCAAGGTCGCAAATAGAGGTCAAAGGTTAAATGGAGGACCATGCCATAACTTTTGAATGGTTCTACGAAAAGTGATGAAAATACACACACACACACACACACACACACACACACACACACACACTTTAGAAGACTGTGTATTGCAAGCAAGATTTGGGTTCTTGCAACAAAGGTCATGGTCGCAAATAGAGGGAACCAGGCATGGGGCAATTACTTGGTCAATGTAATTAATTACAATTACTGTAGATGGTGAAATACTTAATTACAATTACTTAAAGTAATTACATTTACAAAGAATTGAATCTCATAAATACACTATTTGATTTGACATGCTTTTCTACCTAGGTATTTCAATTCCATTTTAAGTTTTGTCCATTATCTTGAATGAAAACTAGATAATATTAGGTCAATAAAATTTTTAAACATTGCATGGAACTGTATTTTTAATCAGGCAATTTTTGCTATGGACAATTGGACATTGAACGTATGTATGCTATATGGGCTAATGAAACCACAGATATGGCACTCAAAAAATACTAATACAAGATAAAAAGAACTGGTATTTATTTTATCAAAATAATTAGCAAAAAACTGGCATTTTAGTTAGGAACATTTGAAATAATTGGTAGATTTTATTTCAGATAAAAAGAATAACGTTCTATTTTAAAAAAGCTCCCTGAGACATGATGAGCAAGTAGTTAAAAGCTACAAGTTATAACCCATTAACTGTAATATTCATGTAATTGACAATAATTGTGTCAATTACCATGGTTTCCTAATGTAATTAATTACGCTTTAGGTAGATTACATAAAGAAAGGTAATTATAATCAATTACAATTACCCAATGCCTGGAGGGGACATTGATGTTTTGATATAGTTCTTGTATTGTTCAAGTTATTGGTCTTTAGGCGTTTTTAATAGCCTAATTGAAATGCTTCAAAATTAAGGTGTATACTTACACATGTATGAACTTTATATACGTTTGCTCCCACATAGGGTAGGAGATAGGGGGTACGGCGACCGAAACAGAGGATACGGCGATCGAGATAGAGGATACGGCGATCGAGATCGAGATCGAGATCGAGATAGAAATTATGGGCGAGACAGATATGATAATAGAGGTAACTAAGAAATTGCTTTGTTTTTAATTTTATGTATCTTGCATTCAGCAGGAGCTCGTTAGAGAACCTATTTCACGAGTATAATGATTTGAATATGTAGAATATTCATCCCCTCAAATAAATTTTATCGTTTGACCAGTTTATCGTGACTTCGTACAAATTAGAAAATGGAGTAAATTCGCGATCAAAAATACATTTTTAGATCACAAACTTTCACCCTGTACTAAAGCGTTCATCAGGTGCGCCTGATAAAGACCTTGGTTATAGGGCGAAAGTTTCTCTAATCCACTTTTCATTGAGGCTTTACTCCCTCAACCAGTTACAGCCTAGCGTGACATATTATGTCACACCATAGTAGTTTTTAAATAAGCCTTATTTGTTTTCAAATGTAGTCCAATTAACCCAATGGGGGAGTTGCAGCGCAAGTGACCCTACTCGAGGGGAGTTAACTAAAATTTGGTACATAGAATAGTTTTGTCCAGAGAAAACGAAATTCCAAATCTTAGGCTGGTCCATCCAATAGTTTTCGAGATATGGGTCGGGTGAAATTCAGGTCACCTCGTAACCCTCCTTTTTTTTAAGGTCCAATATCTTTATTAGTTTATAGAATATTTCAGTCGACCTATATATCTTTGAAATCAGGAGAGGCTGAGGATTCCAAATATGTATGTTTCAGTGTTGTGGGCTAATAAATAAAAACTTGGTCACGACCTTTATTTGACTTTTAGCAGACCACTTCACCAAAAATTTTATGAAACTAAAATAAAGACACCATTTTTCTGCATAAAACAGTGATAAAATATTGGTATATAGAGTTCCTAAAGGTAGAAATTATCTAGAATTACCAAATTTTTTTTGCTTACCACCCCTGCAGTTCTGTTAATAAACATGAGTAAAACAAAATATGAATAATGATTTTTTTTTCCTTACGGGCAAAATAGAATAGTATGAGTTTGTAGAATAATAATTATCAAATATTAGAAGTGAAATGCAGTGACAATTTAAGAAATTTAAACGATGGTGAATAAATCAAAATTTTGCCAAGATCCCTTAGAGGCATAAAAAAAACATTTACAGGATTAAAATCTCTCTCTATCATATTCGCAGAAAGTTCATGATTTTATTAAAGAAAAGAGTTTTTTATGCAGTAATTGCACGAATTATATATCAAGCAATCTAGACTTGATTTTGAGTCTTCAGGCAGGGGGAAACAAAAGGAACACAAACTCGAGGGATCTTGAAAGAGAGACCATAAAGTCATTCTGAAGATAGCAGCAGTTCATGTGAAAGACCTCCCTTTGGTTGGAGAAACACCCGCTAAAACAAGTAAGATCCAATCTAGTTTTTGTTTGTGTTCTACATTTTTTCTTTTTTTGTTCATGCTTGTGTACGTAAAAACGGGACTTAGACGTGTTTACAATTATTCATAGTTTTTAGGCTTGTAATTAGTAACAATATATTCAAATTTCAGAATGCTTAAGTAGAAAACAAAGGGAATCAAAGGGTTCATCAAAACTTCAAGGAGTTATTACTGGTATCAAAAGAAAGCTAGAAGCCATTTACCAAACTGATATAATGGCGGATCTAGTGCAGAAAATAAAATGATGAAGGAAAGACTTCAAACGTATGGTACCTACTACGTATCATAGTGATATTTTTATTTTAAATTATATTACCACACTTACATTTCCACCGATTCTTTTTACTTAGAACTTACCTTATGAAAACATTTCAGTATGCGGGGAATGTTTGGCCAATTTCATTTATGGTATAATACTCCAGCTATTTATAGTGCACATTTCATTATTTACAGGTCGGAACAGATGATGGGAGAATTAGTGACATCATATAAAACATTAAATTATTCTGAAAAGTTGCAAATTTTCTCCTTATTCCCCTTCACACAATTAAAGAGACGGAAGAATTATTCAGAGCTTCAAATAGAATGGTAAAGAAAAGCGGAGAGCTGAAGAAACAATTTGGTGTTCCCCCGAAAGTACCAAATATAAGCAAAGGGAAAATAATAATAATAATAATAATAATAAAAAGGCAAGGAGAAAGTAAGAGAGTTCTATGACTTAGATGAAGTAGGATAGGATATGACCAGGTAAGAAGGATTGTATTAAAATTAGAGGGGTAAATGGTGAAAAAATACCAAAAAGAAAAGCCGCCTATTGGGAAACTTGAAAGAATTATTTGAAGTTTATAAAGAAGAACCAGGCTAATCCCAAAATAGGATTTTCTAGTTTTGCCAACCTTAGGCCTCCATCCTGTTTGTTAGCAGGTGGAAGTGGAACACATTCTGTATGCGTATGTAAATACCACCAAAACCCTAAATTACAACTGGCTGCTTTAGGAGAACATGGACTAACATATACAAGATTTAATGGAATATGCAGTCTGCAGCACAGAAGATGCAAAGTGCATGATGCATAAATGCCAAAATTGTGATTGTGAAAATGGTAGCAAGTCTTTTCTGGAGTTACTAGATCACTGCTTCTCAACCATGTGAATGACAGCGGAATTAGAGTGAATGAGAATGGTGATGGTTGTGATATAACTAAAAATAAACCATAATAATGAGCGGTGAAAATTGAAAAGGTTACTTTTTCCACTGTATTCGAAGTGGAGTGAGTGAGAGAGAGTTTTTGAAAAAAAAATGTTTAGGGTGAATGATGTTTGGAAAGGTTGAGAAGCATTGTACTAGATAGCATTGAAACTTGGGATGAAATTCTGTATAAAGTTTGGGTAAGCACAGATAGATGTACGATGGTGGAAAAGATTGAGAGTATCCGACTACCTAAACTCATTAAGTTCTAATATATAAAAATTAACTCGACACCATTTCACAGCCCATGAACAAACTAAGTATTTTCAAGATATGAAAGGATCTTTGAAGTTAGATGAGTCGGTATTAGTTTGAGTTTTTCCTGAAAACTTCCTTTTTAGTCCAAGATGCCGTGCAAGGTTTCCATTGGAACATCTCTCAACTCGACTCTTCATCCTTTTATGTACTGGAAGTCAAGTTTAAATAACCAGATAAAACATCAGTTTTTTTGCTTTTTGTCTGACTCAAAACTAAGCATTCTGCAGCTATGGTTCATACTTTCCTGTCAAACTACTTCCTTATCTAAAAATGTTCCCAGACTTAGTGAATTATTTTACCGATGGTTGTGCTGGACAATATTATAATAGATTTAATTTTATCAACTTGTGCTAACATGACTTTGGATTAAAAGCCGAATGGAACTCTCTTGCCACACCTCGTGGGAAAAAATGTCTGTGATGATATAGGTGGCACTATAAAGTGAGCTGTGGCAAGAGCAAGCCTTCAAAGGACTGACCAACCAGATTTTAACTGCTAAACCTGTGTTTGAATTCTGTCAGAAGAATCTGAGATAAGATTAAGTTGTTCTTTGTAGAATCCATTGAGGTGGAGAAAGATTTAAGCTATCCAAAACAATTGAAGGTACGCAAAGATTTCACCGTTTTGTTCCAATTAGTAAAACCCAAATCAAAGTATAGGAAAGATCTAATGGTTGAAGCTAATGTTCAAGAAATAGTGGAGTGCGAAAATCTCAGCTTGATTGGAAAGTTGAATTTGAGGTTTTAACAACTGGCAATTATGTTGCATGTATATATGATGATAATTTATGGTTAGGGATTATTGAACACTACTTAGAAGAATACAATGATTATCTAATTATTTTCTTGCAACCTTCTATTGCCCCCAAGTTCTAGCTTCCCAATGAAAAAAAGATTCGTGCTATATACCATGTGAAAACATAGTGCCCATGATCACCACACCAACTCCTAAAAGTGGTGTTAGAATTAAATATTCTTTCATTAAAAAAGAATTAATAGAGAGGTTACGCCGAGTAAGGCTTCTACAGACCAACTAAGGATTAATGTATACATAGCTTTGTAAGATAGACCTAATATAAAAGTTAGTATGTAAGCCTAGGACGGCGTAGATTGACCGCTTGGTTTAAAGCCTACTGTTGTGTGTACTTAACCTAAACGAAGTGTACAGATTGTAATCCAAGGCCTACATTTCTACCATAAATACTTTCATATATTTATACCATAAATACTTTGTTACACATTTTGATGAAAAATTAGTCATTATGTAGGCTACTTAGAAGAAAACAATAAAATGATCAAGATTTGCTCGTAATACCTGTTAATTTCTACCTTTATAAGTTCTATATACCAATATTTTATTGTTCTATGCAGAAAAATGATTTGTCTTTAATTTTAGTTTTAATTTTTTTGTGAGGTGGTCCACTAAAGGTAAAAAATTGACCTTAAATACAAATTTGGTCCAGACCTTTATTTATTACCCTACAACAATGAAGCCTACATATTTGGAATCCTCAGCCCCTCCTGATTTCAAAAATATATAAGTTGACTGAAATACTCAAAAGTAGTTAGATATTTGACCTTAAAAAAAGGAGGGTCATGAGATGACCTAAATTTGACCTGACCCATACCTCGAAAACTATTGGATGGATCATCCTAAGATTTGGAATTTCGTTTTCTATGGCTGGCCAAAACTACTTGTATACCAGTTTTCATAAAAATCGAAGAGTTGATCCCTTAAATTTAAAAAATTAGGTCGCTTGTCCTGGAACCCCCCCCCCCCCCCCCCCCCCCAATAATTTCTAAAATATAAATTGATAGGGGGGGGGGGGGGGGGGGGACCTTCAACATATTCACGTAAGAAAGGTGTGATTGTGCTTGGGAGCATCATTAATTTCGTATATCATACACTGGCCCGAAAGGTAGGTGTGGCTCACTGTATCACAACCTTTGTGATAGACTGTACCAATGTTGATTTGGTATCAAAAAGTATATTTAATGACTCAAATTTTACATTTTGGAAGAATATATACAAAGTGAAGGTTAGCTTTCACTTTAATTAAGACCCTTTGGGCAAAACGAATAAAGCAAGCTTTAGTTTGACTTTATTTTGGGTACAAAAGGTCGTCTTCTGGTGATGGAGATCTAAAATAAAGTTAAACGATGTAAAGAGTAAGCAAACTCGTAGAATTTTCCCAAATGTAGATTCGTTCGTTCATGTATATCACACAGATGATTGTGGTTTTCATTTTGATTTTTTTTCCACCCCAGGTTACAGAAGTTATGGCCAAGATTTTGAAAGAGGTAAGAAGTTCCATCCAAATGAAATTTAAGTAAAATCAGCTGGTTAGTTAATAACGACGCGCTGCAATAATATCTGCAAGTAGAATTTGTGGTATATGAAAAGAGCGGGATTCGAAAGTGGCGAGATAATTTGAAAAATAACCTGTGCCATACTGCACAGGCGGGGCAGTGCACGCGCGCGCGTGAAACTAAATACTAAGGGTACCAGCCTGGGTAAACTTAAATTTTCATTATTTTGGTGGTAACTATTAACTGATTACAAAGAAACGGACTCCTATGCTGCCATGCCCTTCCTTCGAGTGATGGCGAATTTAATTACTAATCCGGAATGGCATAATGATATAGATATAGAAATCAAGGTACAATATATGTACGAGTATAGAAATAGTTACAATATGCGTATTGGTATAGAAGTATTTGCGAATTATAGGTATTTAAATAACTTTCTCGGGGGTATAGCCTAAGTATGTATAGAAATTTATTTACCTATTTCTATACTTGTCTTATGATGATACGTAAAGGGTTTATTGTTCTTACATCGCTAAACAACTTGTCAAGAACTTGAAATGTTGGGCGTAAGGTGACATTATTCGAGGGGGTGAGAATATTTAGCAAAGTTTAATTTATTTTACGATTTATAGAATCGAATCTAACTCGTTTCCAAAATATATTTTCTTTTTTTTATAGAACAAATATGAAATAAAAATTTGCTATATTCAGCGCCACTCATTTATTTTGGTCTCTGTCTGCACGAGTGTCGCTATATTTTTAATGTGCCAAATTTTACGACGTATAGTGGTGGTCTTGTTAAATAGCCAGGGGTGGTTTGAGTTTCTCCTATCATTGTTCAAAAGCTTTAAAAAGTAAAGGAATCAGAGGAGTGAAAATGAATATTTTCGTACATAGTTATCTCTGGATATAAACTAAAAATTTCATTTAAAAAATTCTACTGCAGACACTTTTTTTTTTCCATAAGGCTAGTCTACTGAGCTTGGCCTTAAACCTATAGGGCCGACGCCAAAAATCGTTGGAACCCTAGGAATTAGAAACCATTGAGTAATAAGTAAACTACTTTGCTAAGCAGTAAAGCTGCGTATGTGTAGTAGGTTTACAGATACCATTACGAAACTTGTAATCATTGTGCAGTTTATAAAGTATTTTAAACTATTTAAGATTTAAATATACATTCATTGCACGTTATTGCAGCGTTCCTCAACCTTTTTTGTAATGCGGACCCCTTATCAAAATCTTGATATTCTTGGGACCCTCTCCCCAAAATTATCTTTTGCATTATGATTAAATAGCATATAGACAAATTGAGGTATCCAGATTAGTATAGTTTTTTAGTCTTGATTTATGTTTCAAAGTCGGAGTAAAAATGTAATAAAAATGCATAAAACTTAACGCTGTTCTGTTTACATAAAAAAAAAATGGCATAAAAACAGGGAAGGGGCTCATTTGTGCTAAAAACTCTTCATGAATTGGAAACACAAGATGGTCGTAAACAAACATTTATAGAAACTAAAGTTTGAAGTAACCGAAAATGTTATCGGTTAGAGGTCAAAATTAGCCGCCACAAAAAAAAATAGGGAAAAAAAATTGTTTTACTGAATATAATCTAGTCAACTCACGGACCCCCTATTGAGAGCCGCTGCATTATTGTAACAAAAATATCGATGTGCTAACATTGCTAGGTTGATGATTAAATTATTCACGAAATTAAAAGAATTTATAAGGCGTATTCCTGAAAACTATTACGAACAAAATTTTTGTCAAGTGTGCTAAGTTGGGGCCCATATGGTTTTCTAACTACAGTGCCTTTTAAAGGGACATCATGAATCGAACTGGTGATAGGTTTTGTATATATATATAATATACTCGTATATATATGCCTCAGTGGTGTAGTAGTTTAGTATTGTGCTACCTTGGGTAGCGTAGTGGTTAAGGTGCTGGGCTGCTCAGGTCGTGAGATCGAATCCGGTCAAGGGCTTTGTAATTTCTGACCGCCCATGGCGGGTCGTGCGTAGGATTCCACGTTAAGGCCAACTCACCGGGTGCTACGCGAGCTTACGTGTCCTCGAATCGCCTTTATGGTTTTAAGTGAATTAGCTCTCACCAGCAGTGATGCGGTTTTATCGACGTGGCTTTGGTCACGCATGCGCAGTGAGTAGAACGTTCGTCTGCAGTTTCTTCCCATCCCCGTTTTGTGGTTGATCGCGTATCGGATGATAAATTTACTCGTAGTTGTCGCTGGTGTAATTTTTTTCGTGCAATCAAAGAATATTATGGAGAAATTAATTGAAGTCAGAAAGCATCCATGTTTATATGACATGATAATGGAAGAATATAGAGACGCACAAAAAAAAAGGACAACACCTGTGCGGAAATTGCTAAAAATTTGAATCGAGATTGTATTTTGTTACATTAGAGTAAGTGTTGTATAAACGTGACAGTTAAGTACGACGCATCATACATTATGAATTATAATTAGTATAGTGACACACACAATATATATATATAATATATATATATATATATATATATATATATATATATATATATATATATATATATATCGTAAAGAACGACGCTGTATAGGAGAATATTCCGCGTAAGATGAGGAGAGAGAACGAAACAAATGAGGTAACCATTCGGGGTCTTCCGATTGCCGATAAGATACAAGCGTCGTTCTTTACGTTAATTATACTGCGTGTTTGCAGTTAAAATGTATATAATGTACGGCATGCGGGAGGTGCCCCCTTGGGGCATTGGTTTCTGCGCGTATGTAGGAGAATTACGGCATTTGTTCGAGTGAGACCCATGGTGTGGTTATCATATCTGACCGGCAATCGGAAGATCCCGGGTTCGATTCCCGGGTGGTTACCTCATTTTTTTCATTTGTTTCGTTCTCTCTCCTCATCTTGCGCGGTATATTCTCCTATACAAGCGTCGTTCTTTACGTTAATTATACTGCGTGTTTGCAGTTAAAATGTATACAATGTACGGCATGCGGGAGGTGCCCCCTTGGGGCATTGGTTTCTGCGCGTATGTAGGAGAATTACGACATTTGTTTGAGTGAGGCCCATGGTGTAATGGTTATCATATCTGACCGGCAATCGGAAGATCCCGGGTTCGATTCCCGGGTGGTTACCTCATTTTTTCATTTGTTTCGTTCTCTCCTCATCTTGCGCGGAATATTCTCCTATACAAGCGTCGTTCTTTACGTTAATTATACTGCGTGTTTGCAGTTAAAAAAAAAAAATATATATATATGACGCGTCCCTCTGTGGCGAATGTGGGAATGCATCTTTCTTCGGTGTAAGGGAATTCTCTGCCCTCGTGGACCATTGGACCCGTTTGGGGACCCGGCTGATCTGCTTCTATTTCTTTCTTTCTCTCCTTTCACTCACTCATTCTTTCTGGCTTCTCTTTTCCGTTGCTTTTGGACCTTGATTTGACCCCTTTCTAGGCCCTTGGGTGTGGGAGGTGGTTGCCCTGCGCCCTTGTCGCTTTTCAACCAAACCCAAGCCCTGTACCTGCCACCTTTCACCGCACGTTGGATGAGAGTGGCTGCCTTTTAGGCACGTGGACTGGGTACGGGTGTATCTCCCCTGCGTGACATCTATTGGCGGTGGTGTGCCCACGATTCGCCTTTCCCTTGTTGGAGTCGGTGGTGGCTGGATGCGCGCGGTGGATGAAGTTTTCTTTTTGTTTGCTATGGCTACTACTCCCCCCTCAGCTTACGACTACTCGACATACACTCTGGAGCAGGGGTCTCGTCCCAGCCCACCTCAGCCGCCTTCGGACAAGTCAAATTCCACCCAGGACTTGCCTCCAAAAACCTGGCTTCTTGCTCTCCCCATATGCCCCCCTCACCCGCCGTCGGCCCACCCCCACACGGAGAGCGCCACGCGGCGGACGTGGAAGCCGGCATTCACGGCCATCCTATCGACCATTGGATATCCCAGTCCACTTCGATGCTACAGCCTCCCTCCCTTCCAAGTATACACAAATTCCTGGTGATCCCGCCTACCTCTGGGTCCCTTCCAACCAACTCTGAACGGACGTTCCAGGCGATCCGAACCCACAGCAACTCCAGCCGCTATAATGTACGCCCACAGAGGGATGGCTCCCTCCTCATAAAATCACGCTCAGCCACAGAAAGAAAAGCCCTACTCTCCCTCACTGAAATCCTCGGATGCTCGGTGTCCGTTTCCCCCCACACTCACCTGAACCAGAGTCAAAGCACTATTTACGCCACCCGCCTATTGTCGATCGCAGTGAACGAGCTCCTGGAAGACCTCGCACCCCAGGGAGTCACTAAGATCTATCGCTTCACATCCCGACAGGGAGGCACCCCCTCCCCCACCCCGCGTCTTACTCCTTGCTTTCAATACCTTAGTCCTTCCCGACCGCATTGTATGAGGTATGGGAGACCGCGCGTCATGCGAGTTTTCTGTCCGCCCATACATCCCAGACCCGACCCGACCCGTTGCTTTAAATGCAACAAGCTTGGACAAGTTAGTTCCGTTTGTCGGCAGCCGCATCAACTGTGTGTTCATTGTGGACAAATCGCTCACCCTGACAGATGCCCCAACATACCCAAATGCTCCAATTGTGAAGGCGAACACCCCTCTTCATCCCGCGAATGCCTTTTCTTCAAGTTCGAGGAGGAGGTCCGATGCGTAAAGGTAACGGAATTCCTTAGCCCCCGTGAGGCACGAGACAGGGTGCGGAGTCGGGAGGTGAGGCCGGGGGTGTCTTACGCCGCTGCTCTCGGCACGCCGCCCTGGCCTGCCGCTGAAACCTCTCTCGACCACTGCTCCCTATCCCTCTCAAAGGCAGTCCTCGCAGGACCCGACGGTTTCCTGTCCCCCCACCATCCCTTCTCCACGCACCACACCTGCCACAAATCCCTCAGGAGTCTGGGACCAGGACACCCAGGCCCCATCCACCTCAAACCCTACCCTCCCAGTACTCTTCACACGCCCAAACCTACCGCCTGGAGCAAGCCGACGAGGCGGAGACGCCGGAGCGAGTCGCCAGACCCTCCGGCCTTTCAACGTCTCTCTCCCTCTTCCCCTAGAACTAAGAAGACGGCTCGGACCATCACACCGCCCACTTCGTCTACAAGGACCATATCTCCCCACCGCGGAAGTCTCACCACTCTACCCCCACAGACTCTGACAATAGTTGCCGAGTTAACATGACCCGCCCCCACGACGAGACCCAATTTGAACAACATCCTCTCCCCCGAGGATCCAGTGGATGCGGCCCTGGCGCAGCTACACGGTGTGGCCGAGGGGAGCTCGGCCGCGCCCATGAGTCTCATGGATCTGCCCTTGCCTCCTGGTGCCATTTTTTCCACCCCTCCACGAGACCACTCACTCTGTTCACCCCTCCCCCCCACAACATCCCCGGCCCCTCCTTGTCAGCCACCCTGAGCACGCCCTCCCTCCCACCCGCCCGGTCCTTCTGGTACCCCCTATCGCCACCCAGGGTCCGCCGTGAGACCCCGGACAGGCGGGGAGGCGCCACTTTGGGAAGTAAAGTGCCCCCTCCTGGCCCGAACACAGAAGCCCGCCAAAACACTTCTGACCCTCTCAGCCCACGACGTTCCCTGACTGCCGTGATCCACGCCTCCGGTCTCGCTCGGCCGACTCGACCCCGCAACCTCCGCGGAGATCGACTGGCCGACCGATTCCTTCCCTGGTGAACGGTAGATAGCCAGCCATGCTCCTGACCCATCCTTCACCTTCGCGAACCCCAGATCTCCCTTCACACTCCAACCTCCTAGCACCTACACCTTTACCCATCCCCCTTCATCAACTAATGGATCCCCCGAAAACCACAATAGTACACTGGAACTGCAGAGGAATATTCGCGAACTATGAAGGCCTTAACTCCTTGATTGCCACTTCCCGTCCGGTGTGTGTCTGTTCCAGGAGCTAATCCTGGGGACAGGCCCATGCCCTGCCCTACTGGATATTCCTGCATCGCCATCCCGTCTCCTACCTGCACTCGAAGGGGGCTGCCATTCTTATACACCACGCAGTCCCCTTCCACAATCTCTCTATCCGGTCCCCGTTACAGGTGATTGCCGCCCGGCTTTCCCTGGATAGACAGTACACCGTCTACTCACTACCACCCTCCCCACGCTCAAGTCTCCCGCGATGACCTGGTGGAGGTCGTACAACAACTCCTCAGGCCCTTTCTACTACTGGGCGATTTCAATAGTCGCCACCCCTTGTGGGGCGACACACACACCACCTATATGGCCCCAACCCTGATTACTGTCATGACCGAGCTCTCCTTCGAGTGCTTCAATGATGGCTCTCCTACATCCTACCATGCCACCACCTGCACTCCATCCTGTATAGACCTGTCCCTCGTTTCGACTGATGCCGTCCTAGATTTCACATGGCAAGTCCTCCAAGAGGACTATGGAAGTGACCATTTCCCCATTCAACTCACGCTCAATCGGCCCGAGGAGCGTTCGGGTACCAGAAAAGTGGATTACTACCAACGCGAATTGGGCCCGCTTCCGCGACAATACATATACAACCCTGACAACTGCCCACTTCCCGTCCGCCGACGAGTACATCACATATTTCGAATCCGTCGTTGTAGCGGCTGCAAGGACTAGCATCCCACGATCCTCCGCCTACCCCCGCGCCCGACGGGTGCCTTGATGGACCCCGGAGTGCGCGGAGGCCGTGCGCGCCAAGAAGGCTACTCGGCGCTTCTACCGGACGCGACTCCCCATCCATCGCACGGAGATGCAGCGGGCCAGGGCCATCGCCCACCACACAATGAAGACAGCGCGCCGAGTCTCTTGGCATGCCTTTGTGTCCGGCGTCACCGCCACCACACCGGCTACCATCTAGAAGAAGGTACGGGATGTCGAGAGGCGACATGTCCCCTCCCGACCCCCGGTCCTCCGGACTAATGACCGACTCCTATACGAGCCCAAGTCGGTGGCAAACCACCTAGCTTCTACCTTCGCCACCGTTTCTTCCTCTACAGTCGGTTCCGTACCCACCCCTAACAATAGTCCCTCTCCACCGTCCATAGACAGCACCTACAACCGGTTGTTCACCATGCGTGAACTACAGGCGGCACTAGCCTCTCGACGATCCCCTTGTCCCGGTCCGGACGGTATTCCGTACGGCATGATCCAGCACATCCACACTACCTTAAAAATTTTCCTGCTAGACCTATACAACCGCATATGGATAGAGGGTGCCTTCCCCTTCAGGTAGGAGGAGGCCCACGTCATCCCTATCCCCAAACCCGGCAAAGATTCCCTGGATCCCACAAACTACAGACCAATCGCCCTGACGTATTGTGCCTGCAAAATCCTAGAAAAAATGGTCGCTACGCGATTATCGTTCGTCCTTGAAAATAGCAATTCCTTCCCGGCTACCCAGTCCGGCTGCAGACATTTCTGCTCCCCTTCTGCTCCTCAGCCGAGACATACAGGATGCCTTCGACAATGGACAGTTCGTACTATCAATTTTTTTCGATATTCAGAAGGCCTATGATACCACCGGGCGGGCAATGATCCTGAGTCAGTTCCGACATCTAAGCCTCGTCGGAGCCATGCCGACCTTCATCATAGGCTTCCTTTCCTCCCGAACCTTTAAAGTCCGGGTGGGCTCAGTCCTCTCTGACACCTTCGTGCAGGAGGACGGGGTCCCACAGGGAAGCATCCTCAGTGTTCTATGCTTCTCCGTCGTTATGAACAATGTCTCAAAATGCCTTCCACCCACCATCCGCTCTTCCATCTACGCGGATGACCTTGCGATCTACTTCGCAGGCGAGAACCGTCCGTCGTTCAACGGCAAATGCAGCTCGCCATCTCCCGGGTGGAAAGGTGGGCGACGTTGGTGGGTTTCCGCCTCTCCACCCCCAAGTCCAAGTGTATGCTCTTCAGTAGAAGAAGACCCGCAACCCTTCCTCTTCCCTCTGTCATATACGGCAATCCTCTTGATGTGGTACCCTCCACGCGTTTTCTGGGCATGACCCTAGACCGACGGCTCAACTGGGCGAATCTCAAGCACCTGAAGCAATCCCTTCGACGTCCCCTCGCTCTCCTAGATCACCTCCCACACCACATGGGGTGCAGATCGACGCCCTCTTCTTCGCCTTTACACTTCTATGGTACAGTCGAAGCTGGACTATGGCAGTGCAGTTTACGGTTCAGCCTCCAACGCCCGCCTCTGTATCTTGGACCCGGTCCTTAATAAAGGCCTCCACCTCGCCACCGGTGTTTTCCGCTCCTCCCCAGCCTCCAGCCTCCAAGTGGACTGCAATTATCTCCCTCTCGCCCTCCGACGGGGACTACTACTCATGAGGACATACCTCCGTGCACAGAGGCTACCTTATTCGCTTCTGGGCACGGCGGTTTCTGAACTACCACCCCAGGGACGGAGCTGGCACTTCACTGAAGTGGTCCGCTCTTTCCTTGACCTTTTCAACATGCCCGCCCCCTCAGTTATCCCCATTTCATACAGCATCTACCCCCCTGGCTCCTCACCCCTATCAAGTTCTGCAGGGACTGTGTGTCCTACCGAAGAATACCACGAGCGCCACGGTATACAGGTCACTCTTCCGTGAACACGCAACCCAACACCCGGACGCAGTCGCCATTTATACAGATGGTTCCCGCTCGGAGGCTGGTGCGGCCTCAACGGTGATTCTGTCCCAGCCGCTTTCCCGAGGCGTCATCCTGCCCCGCGAGGCCTCCGTTTTCTCGGCGGAACTTTTCGCGATTACGGAGGCCCTCGACATTGTGCGCACCCACTCTGCCAGCTCCTTCGTCATTTATTCAGATTCCCAAAGCGCACTTCTCTTCCTAGAAAGATTTAACCCTCCTCACCCGCTCGTCCGTACCATCCAGCAAACCTTCCACTTTTTAACGGCCCTCCGACACAAGACATTCGCCTTCTGCAGTTCTGCTGGGTCCCGGCTCATGTCGGCATCCAGGTTAACGAGGAGGCGGACCGCACGGCAAAGACGGCCTGCTCACTGCCGGCCTCCTCCCGACCCCTCCCCTTCTCCGACTTCTTCCCGACTCTCCGCTCCCACTTCCGCTCCATATGGCAACGGGAATGAGACCAGGCCACACAAAATAAACTTCACAGGATCAAACCACAAATAGGATACTGGGCCTCTTCATTCGACCGGTCCCGCCATAAAGAAGTAATTCTAGCCCGTCTCCGCCTAGGCCACACCCGCATCACCCACGGACACCTTATGGCGAAATCGCCAGCCCCGCTTTGCCCTACCTGCCATGCCCCCATCACTGTCACACCTGGTGGAATGCCCAAACCTGTCCACTCTTCGTCGCAGGTGTTTCCCTCTCTTGTCCAAAAATCCCATACCCAACCGTCTACGCTCCATACTCGCTGAAGGCCCCCACTTTTCAGCAGAAGCGATTTTCCTCTTCCTCGCTCACTCTCATCTGCTCCATCGTGTCTAAGACCATACCCCTCCTACCCACTATCCAGTAACTGACCCTTACTCACCCCCCTAGTCTACCACCCCCAACTCAGTAACACCACCCACCCACTGCCTCGCTGAGATATGTACCGCTTTCTGTAGGTACGAATTGGTGGTAAATTAAAGAAAGAGGAAAAATATGTTCTATACAAGCGTCGTTCTTTACGTTAATTATACTGCTTCTTTGCAGTTGAAATGTGTGTGTGTGTGTGTATATGTATATATATATATATATATATATATATATATATATATATATATATATATAATTTTTTTTTTTTAATTGGGGTTGTTTAACCACCTTCGCAACATCTGAGGTCATATGACAGGGGGAACCTACAGCTTTACGTGGATCTCAACCACGGGTCGCTACATAATACACACACACACACACACACACACACTACATAAAAGCGGGAGAGTATCTTTTATGCCATTCGATAATTTTAAACAATTACCATCGCGCCAAGGTACACCACTGACCATCTTAAATGATGGAGCTAAACTAAATATTTCTCCTTCAAATTAAAACGTGGCCCACGTGTGTTCCGGCGTGAGGATGACATAGCGTAGCTCGCGTAGCATCCGGTGTGTGTTTGCCTTTAAGCTGTCGGTCTAAGGTACGGCAAGAAGCTTGATCTTCGTCAGAATGAACGATTCGGGCGGGAGCAAAACCATGGTTATCAAGATGTATGTTTCTATATATTTGTGCGTGCGTGCACTCTGCATTTCCATTTTCTGTGTGTACGTTACTAGTAGACCTAATACTGTTAAATTTTTTAGGTCGATTCGGCGGTGGCAGCGGCGGCGGTAGTGGTGGTGGAGGAGGAGGAGGAGGAGGGGGCGGCGGCGGGGGAGGAGGAAGTCGGTACGGGGACGTCCGCAGAGGCAGAGAAGGAGGTCGTGATAGTTACCGGCAAGACGACTCGATGAAACAGAGGCCCAAGTAATAAATGGATATGAAGACGACAAGTTTTTAGATTAGAGAAATGATTAAGTGAAAGAATTGAGAAGGTTGCCATTATTTTTTAGTTTCTAAGTATGGTTCAGACGATGAATGAATGGTATAATATTAATAGAAATGGTAGCAATTACTTGTTCATTTTCTTTCATTCCGTAAGGCTTATTTTGAAGCCTCGATCAAAACCGGCAGACGATCCAGCCACTACAGAACCGGTTGCAGCACCGGCTAATCCATCCATCTTCGGGGCAGCAAAACCGGTTGACACGTTACAGAGAGAACTTGAAATCGAGAGGAAGTTAATTGGAGGGAAAGATCACAAGGAAACTGCAAAAAGGTTTTTACTCTGATGCATTTAAAGTTTTCAGTTTTCTAGTAGAAAAATGATAAGTTGGTGTTTCTTCTCTCGGGTAAACGCATAATATTTGGCGTGTTTGTTGTATAATGAAACAAACGTACAAAGATTATGAATATGACGTATTATTATTAAGAGAGAGTTATTTCTTCCACTAGTGATGAATTATGTACAAAGTTTCGATAGCATTTCCGGTTATGTTGCGAGCAGCACGTTTCTAAGTAGGCGAAACAGTTCAAGCATAGTAAATCGTTGAAATCTTTTCTAAAACAATTAAAATTCTGTTGATAGTGATACGTAAACAATTTTCTTCAGCCGTCATATTACACATTTATAATCTTTAGTAAGACCTCGACATTGAAGGAATCTGAACTTTAAAACTATGCATCCCTTTTTAGTAATAGTACAGTAGTATTAGTATTGTCATCATCATCTTCATCATACAAAATAGTACATTCACCAAAGAATGTTTAAAACGCTTAATGAAGTTTTCCTCGCCTTCATGTTCCCTTTCGTCCGCAGAGATACTCACGCAGTTAGTGCGAAAGACATCTTTGGAAGCGCCAGACCCGTTGACACTGCAGCACGAGAGAGGGAGATCGAGGAAAAGCTTAAGAGACAAGAAGGCACTCCCAAGAGGTAGATTTATAGTGTTACCTGTCGGTCATAAAGTTTTACTTCTCTTTTGACACTGAAAAATGTGAATGCTAAGTTTGTAAAAAAAAAATTTTTTTTTTTTTTTTTTTTCAGAGATGAGAAGGATACTCATGGTGATGGAAAGGTAAAGGGGAGAAATTTGAACCAAATTTACATATTTGTCATTTTTAAATTAAATACTTGTTTGATTGACATTTGCCCAAGTCATTTTATGATGGTTCGTCATGTTTCTTAATACGCATCACCTTATGAATGTGCGGTGAATATGCTTAATTCATCTGCCAGTCAGAGATAGCTTATTACAGCCATTTTTGTCACACTGCTGATGTCACCAGAAGAATTTAGTCAATTAGCTTTTTCCATTGTTTTCTCACTTTTTATGGCTCTTACGTAGCTGACGATATGATATTCAACGAGTAAGTATTTGAAGAAACACTGTTGAAACTATTTGACCTTAAGCAGGAAATTTACTGAACAGTTTTCATTCAAATTAATATGATTTTAACTTTCACCAAAATTAGCAACGTCCTCCCTTAAAATTGGAGAAGCGAGAGGGACCCCCGCGTCACCTTAACAACAGAGAGAGAGAAGAGAAACGCAATGAGAAGAATAACGAGTATACGAAAGAAAAAGAGGAAGATGATGATGATGATGGTGATGGTGGTGGTGATGATGATGATGTGATGATGAAGAAAAGGAAGATCATGACAACTCTGAAGAAATTAAGTCTAAGAAAGTGGAAAAGGTTGGAGGCAGTCAGTCAAAAAGGAACTCAAAAGGAAAGAAATCTAAAGAGGAAGAGTTGGTAAGGCAGTAAAGTTAGAATAGGGAGTTCATTTAATTCAATCGCTCTCGTTCCTCATCACAGAACGGGTGAAAAACTGAAAAAACCATTCTCAAAGTACAAACTTTGAGAAGAAATGCGCTTCATAAAAAGCACCCAGAGTAGGCCGAAAGCTCGTCCTGTTTCTAATAAATCCATTTAACTCATTGTGGCTTTATACGCCAAATTCAGTTTCTTATAATCTACGACACCACTCCCTTAATTCATACACGTTCTCTCTTCTTTCAGATAATCAATACCACGAATAAATTTAGTCAGCTTGGCTTGGATGAAGAAGAAGTATAAGGGAGTTAGTAAATTATAATAAATTTTATTGTTTCCAATTTTAATTATTTTAATTGTTTACAGTGGATATCTAATTTGTGGATTATTTTCTATCCCTTTGCATATTTTTACAAAAAACTTGTTTGAAAGAGCCATTTATTATTCTTAATCTATTGGTGACGTGAGAACAACTTTACCGCTTTCACCAGTTCGTTGCAAGGATGTTTCATTTTTTAACTTAAATTAAAAAATTAATTGATAATTTATATATAAAAAAAAGGGTATAAAAATAAGTTTTTATATCGAATACGTATAATATCAATATATTTATTTCGTATATACATATGTATAAATATCAGAGATAGAAAAATCCACTTAAGAATGTCCGTCTTACGAGATGTATTTGGTGGAAGTAATGTGCGGAGTGTGTTTGTACAGAATGCATTAGAATGTAAAGTATTCACTTAACTGCAGTTGTTACAATTATGAATATGTATATTATGCTAAAGAGGGATTTTTATTAACTTCTATGAGTATTGTATGTAAAAATTGTAATATTATTATGCCTTCAGCAGAGTTGGTTTGCAGTCCTCTCAACAAGCTCCCTCTTTCAGCTTTCAAGGACATCTATTTCTATTGTATGTTTTCCAAACAGGATATCTTTATGGTCTGTTTGTTAATCCGTATGATTAATGTTTGTATGCAGAAGTTTTTATTTTCATATAAAATATAAAAATGAAATAAAATGCTGGAGAGAGGTTCTAACAAACTATGCATTTTCTTATGATTTTTAAAATGTGTTATTTTTTCTCATGAATAAATAGTTATTCTGTTCTACCGCTTTTTAATACCCAGGAATGTGTAGTTTTGCAGTACTCTATTACTAAAGATTTCCAAGTTCTATTAAAGGTTACTGTAATGAATTTTACAAAAGTCCATCATTTAGTGCAAGTTAGAAAATCGACAAAAAAATTTATCACTACTAAAGTGCTTGAATAGTTGTTGATAAAGGTAGTAGTAGTGATGACATCATCTGTTGGCAGAAAGTTTTCAGTGTTTAAAAAATTGTTTCCATTTTTGAAGGAAAAAGTACCACGAAATCTGAAGAATGTGTAACAAAGCGTTTAATAAGTCGTTCTTTGGGGAACGTTAACCAGTGGACTTAAGTTCAAGAGTTGTTTGGTACGTCAGAGATGGGCAAGATCACCAACTTTGGTGATCTTGAAGATCAAGATCAGATCACCAGAAAAATGTGATCTTGAAGATCACTTTTCAAGATCGTGATCTTGAAGATCACTTTTCAAGATCACTTTTTAAGATCACTTTTATATGAATTGAAAAAAGTTGTACTCTTGTAGAGTAAACAAAAACAAATTATTTTGTTAATCACTCCTGAAAAGTATCACTCCTAATACTCCCCTGAGGGCTGAGGCAATACAAGCATCGCATCCTACCCATGTCACCTGATCTAAACCACGGGGATTGACGATTCCCCTTTCAGATTTTCAGGTGGTATTAAAACTTAGTATTATCATAACTTATCAGCAAAGAAAAAACTATTAAATGACCTACATATAGTTTTTAGTTCTATTTTTCTCAATTCTCATTTCACCAGGTCTATAACCCATATCAATGAATGGTCAGCATATATAAGTAAACATTTTTTACATAGAATTTAATTTTACAGTTTTACTGCAGTACGCAATTACTGACAATATAAGGGTAAAAACCGCAAGTTAAGAGTGTTAATTTAATGTTCAACCGCTGTAAACATTTGCTTTCAGCAAAACCAATTGTTCAAAGTTACCATCCGAGAGACGACTTCGTTTGGGGCTATGAACCATGCCAGCAAACGAAAACAACCGTTCCACTGGTGCAGAGGAAGGTAGCGTGGTGTTATACCTCTTGAAGATCTTCTTTATAGCAGGATACCTATCTAAAGAGTCGAGTGCCTTACTGGTGTCCTGCAAATAATTGAGGACTTCCAAGTCTTCCTTGTTGTTAGGAGCAGAGAATGAGCCGTCCATAGTTCTGAAGAAATCGTCTTCAGATGATGAGTCTGAGTTCACCGACCTATTACCACTGCTGTCAGAATTACAATTTCTTACAGCCATTTGCAGCTTGTCTTTTACTTGAGACTTGATTGCTTCATGATCGCCGAAATTAGGCCCTTGCAACAATGATATCCATTTAAGTTTGAAATACGGATGAGATACTGAGGCCAAAACGGCATCAGTTACCTCGGGGCTCAACGACAAAAAATGACCAAATCTGGCATTGAAGCCAGAGACGACTGCTGCCAGTAATGGCATGCAGTGTCTCAAGCGCAGGTCGTTTGGTTGGATAGGCTCCAATCTTGCGAGGGCATCTTGAGTCACTAGGACTGTTGGAAGAAGACAACCGTAGTAGCATCTTTCTCTGCCTGTAATTTGTTGAGGGCTGCTGCAATTGGTTTTAGAACAGACAAATATTCTGAAATAAATTCCAATTCATTGTCTTTGAGGATGGGTAGATTCAGTTCTTCAAGAGCTACATTCACGTCGTTCTTATGTTTATATATTTGGCTTAATGAGTCGTACATTGAGTTCCATCGGGTGACGCATGGGTACCTAAATTGGACGCCAGTTATTTCCTGTATTTTTTCTGCTGACTTGGGTTTACCAGCAGCATTCCACAGCGCCGAACATTTTCCCATTGCAGAATGCTTTATCTTCTTTAGTCCAGGTGAATTCAGTCCTTTATCTGCATCAGTTGTTGCTACCAAGTTCAATCTGTGGGAGGCACATCGAATATGGGATGATAGTTTCACTGACTCCTCTCCATGCTCTCCTGAATGTTCAGGAAAGTTGCTGATGATAACCTCTTCATCTGAATCTTTTTCATCATCATCTTCATCTGCATCATCTTCATCAATGTCGTCAGTACGATTCTGAACACGAACACCGAACTCTTTAAAGCATTTCACCATGTTCGATGCATTGTCGGTGACTGTAGATACAACTTTTCTATAAGATAAACCATGCTCCGAGTTGATCCTGTCCAATATTCCAGCAATTTTATCAAAGCTATGTGTTCCACGAAATCTTCGGCATGCCAGTGCAGCTGATCCTCGCGACAAGTCATCATTGATCTGTAATGTAAGAATATAAAATCAATGTTTGTATGAACATTTTTTTAAGCTTAATTTAATAATATTGGTTAGACACGCACCAGCTAAACTGCGCCACCAAACTGAAGAGAAGATCTATGTGATATAAAGGAGGCAATTCAGCGATGAGTCGCCTACCATACCACCACATCAGTGACCCATCCCATAAGAGCAAAATGTGGAAGAGTCCATATTCACAGCCTGTGAATATGGACTCTTCCACATTTTGCTGTGAATCAGACACAATGACAGATGACAGAATCAGTGAATTAGTGTGAAATTACTGTGAATCACAGCAAAATGAAGACTCACCAAATTAATGAATGAGGAACACCTGTCGAATAATTGAAAAGATTATACTATAAGTCTATCAGACTATCAGTCTATCACCAATGGTCAATTTATCAATTATATAAAAATAATACACTAAATCAATAGCATACCCAATGCGCAGTGACTCCCATGAAACTGTGGTGATTAGTTGACCATATGTCGCATGTAACACACACATGGTCAACTGCTGCCAGTTTTGCTTGTATGTCTTCCTTCATTGTACTGGTTGTTGTTGCAAGAGATCTAGCCAGGGTGCGTCTAGATGGCACCTGAACAGCCGGGTTGACGTCTGAAAAAACATTTAAAATTAAAACAAATAATAGATTAGCTATGGAAAAAATATCAAAATATTTAGCTAGGCTAGCGATAGTCTAATGTTCATACAAATAATATGATTAATTATTTTAATCAGATATTAGCTATGGAAAAAATAGCAAAATATTTGAGTTATACTAACATGAAAGAAGATCCTTAAATTCATGTAGTTCAACTAGGCTCAATGGTAGGAGCCCATTAGCCACAAGCGAGAGAATCTTCTTTTCAAGGATATCCTTGCATATTGGTGGTCCTGGTTTTTGCTTGGAAATGTGGAACATGCTTAGTGTTGATTGCTTGGCAATTTTGGCAGGGCCAGCATTGCTGCCGCTGGCATCTTCTTCTTTAGCTGGACGCTTGCGAGATTTCTTCTCCGATTCATATTCACCCAAAAGATCCGAATGTAGTTTCTGCACAAGAAAATAAATTATTATCATGCGGAGAGACTTCTTGTACACCCTGTATAATATTTATCAGAGTATCAAACTTCTAGTTGAAATTAATACTTAACGAGATTCTAAAATTTTGTTATCTTTAACTAAAATTATTTTCACCATGATCAGTGCATTTTTATCCTATGTTAAATTGAAAGCCGAATTTCGTCCTTCAGTAACTAAATAGGAGAAATTACAGACATGGATCAGACAGAGAGAAAGACAGATACACCTGGCGTTTTATTATAGTTGGATATCGGCAGTTTTTAATGTAGTTACTAGTCCATAATCTATTAATATCTGAAGTGCACAATATATTCAAATGGACGTCTATGTAAATGTAGCATTAGTCTTGTATGGCACCAGTCACTTAAAATATGACTTCTACCATTATGTTAATGTTGCTACTTACTACTTAGTTACTAAGTAGTACTAACCCTGAGGTGCCTCAGAAGATTGCTTGTTGAGTCGAGGCCAGCAGACAGAATTGTAGTTTTCTTTGTACACTGCCTACAAATAACTTTGATACTGTTTCCAGTTTTTTCGACAATTTGAAAATATTTTCCGTTCAATAGCACAGATTGATCCTTATTACCAACATTGTTATCTAAATATATTGAATACTGTTCTGGTGACAACCTAGAATATTTGGTTCCCTTGGGAGCCTGTTGAAGTTGTAAAATTGCACTCATTATTAAAAAATTCAATCTGTAAATAAAATATGTTTAGAATTAATTTATTATGAATACGGACCTATAGGCTATATTTAATGCCTATATATAATAATATATTAATAGAACACTTTTAACATAATTGCACAGTAAATTACACTTTTTACGAGCCTAAATTCCACAGCAACTACACCTTCCATGAGCCCACGCATGACGCAAGTCACCCAACTAACAGGAAACATAAACAGTCGGTGTTGAACAAAGTTGCCACCAGATGTCGCTTGGACAAAAAACAAATGACATTCGCAGAGCGGCATATTTAAGAATCTGAAATTAAAAGTGATCTTGAAGTCTAAAGTGATCTTCAAGATCAAGATCACAAGAAATAAAGTGATCTTAGATCAAGATCAAGATCACCATAATAAAAGTGATCTTCAAGATCAAGATCAGATCACGATCTTGATCTTCAAGATCACGATCTGATCTTGAAGATCAAGATCGTGCCCATCTCTGTATATGTGACAGTGGACATACAGCTTTACGTGGGATCCGAACCACTGGTCATTACATTATTTGGACGAAGGTTCCTATTACAGCTTAATCTTGCAAAATGCAGTTAATAATAAAATACCATTATGGCTCAGATTTGCATTATTTTTTCAAATAAAAAATTGTGTACCATAAACAGCAACTGGCAACATTTTAACCTCGTATATAGATAATAGGATAGGAAGCTTTGGGTCAGCGGGACTTGGACGTCGTGGAGGGTGAAAGACGCGCGCTGCATAGAAAAAAGTGAAGTGATGTGGTATATCGGGGGCGACGGGGTGGCAATGTCGCTCAGGGTGTATGAAGAGGTTTGAGTAAATTGTGTAGTCTGCAGGGCTGGGCTGTGGATAATGTTGCCCTGAAGTAGGTACATTATTATCATGACTGATGAAGTGAATGTGAGAAATTGAGGCGCTTCCTGCCTGTTCCTGACGCGACGTCACTGTTGGGAGAGACGTTTAGGTTTAAAAAATGTAGCTAATGTTGGAACTCGAGCAAGCACAAAATTTAACATGTTTTTAATATGTTTATAAATTTTAATTATTAACTGCCTTTTGGTTTTAATATAAATTGTGGACATTATTTATTTATCTATTGTGTGTGTGATGAAACATTTGTATCGAAGCCATATACAGTGTTACCCCACTTTTAATTTCTGTCCCGTTCTCTCGTCGGTGGAGAGCTTAGGGAGAATAAAATTTTAAGGTACGACACGCATTCAAAGTGTTTTTAGGTTTGGACATTTTAAATGTAGGCTAATTGTAACTTTTTGTATTAAAGTGTGATAGAAGAACTCGAGGACATAAGAAAATTAGAAAGCAGCCTTGTTGATTGACTAAAAATGTTTTTTAATAGATCCAGAGTAACAGATTTTTGGAATGACTCTCCATATGATGTGGTAAGTAGTAGCTATTTAGTTTTAAGAAAAAATTAGACACGTTTACGACTGAAAGACGGTTTGCAAATTGTGTTAAGAATGATATTTCGGTTAATGTTTAAGTGATATAGGCTACTTCGGTTTAAAATTAATTAGTTGACTTGAAATTTAAAAAATATATATAGTAATACTAATCTATAGACTGGGACAGGAGCCGGAAAGGCGCGCAACAAGTACGTATTATGCATGAATATGTACAGCTACTATGAAATTTCCTGAATATTTGTCTGGAAAACTTGGGGGAATTTAGAATTTAGCCCCATGCTTTATCCGACATGAATAACTTCGATAAGAACCAAATGGTTTTGTGTTTTCCAAATGTAATGTAATGTAACTAATAAAAAGCAAAGGTACATCTCAACAAATGCTTTTCTTCGGTGAATTTTTTTCCGCAAGTGTAGGTCTACATTTTCGATACAGATATTTCAACTTTAAAATTGCAAACTTAGGAATTAAAATTGCATGAATTTACATTTCAAAACTCTTATTTATTTTGTGTGTGTGTGTGTGGTAAGAGATATATTTACATAAAAACACATTACAAACATTTATAAATGCGAATTTTTTCTAAAAATAAAAATGCTTTCCGTCCAAACACTGAAACTGATATTAATATCAAGAAAACATTATAATACTTCCTGTGTGGTGTGTGTTTTTTGGCAATTATTTACGGCAAAAGCGAGTAAGATCATAATTTTCTTTTTCAGCACTTCATTTGGAAATGAGATTTCATAACTCCATGACATTATTTTACTTATATTTATTAAAGTAAATTCTATTGTAAGAGGGATGATGATAGTCTGACGTTCTAAGGGGATGCAAATATGAAGAAATATGTTCAAGGGAATTCAAGGTTAAAATTAAATTTAGTTAAATGAATGACTTTCATAAGCTACCTTTCTGTAGGTAGAGGTATGAACAAACCCACAAGAAATTTCAAAACACAATTATTGTTTGTAGTCAATAAGGTGCCTAACTGTGCCAGTGTCATACTCAGTTTTGTATTTAGATTTATCACTAGGCTTTGTGAGTCAGTCTATAAGATAATAGAAGCCATGATTAGTGGACTGATCTCTGATATATTTTATAGATATCAAATCTGGAAACATTGCGGAGTCAACTGTATGTTCATTATTCATAATGTTTCATTGGCCTACATAGTCACTGCTCCAGACAACTATCTCTTAACTTTCTATGGACCACTTGTACAGTATATTTGTACCTGTTGAGTCTGAAGTGAAGTGTTTGTTATTACTGTACATGCGTTTCGATCTTCATTAAGGATTTTCCAGCATGATTTTTATATCGACATCAAAATTACTCGTCTATCTGATGAGAGAAAGAGAGAGCAGTATATATGATGTCATATTTCAAGATGACATGAAATTTATAAAGAAATTGTATATCATTTATAGTAAATGTAATAGATAGTGCGATGAAGGCAAGCACGAAGATTATAAACAGTAAAACTTTAAATTTTCATTGTTGTCTTCATGTTCAGAATATACTTGATTTCTCTCCCAATTTTAGTTTTGCAAAGTATACTGACTAGGAAACTAACGGCATTTGACAATGGAAAGTGTTCAGTTGTAAGATAAATGGCTAAGTCTAGATCAAGTTATTAAAAAAAAAAATAATTATATATATATATATAATTTAATTTTTTTTAAACACGTTTAAGGATTAATAAACGGTTTTTGCTTTTTAGATTTAGATGAACATTTCATCTGATCAACATAAAACCACTCGAGCCTATCGAGAAGTATACCTCAAAGCTATCAGGTTCTTCTTGAACACAATAAGAACCAAACCACCCCAGATACATGTCTAATGTAATCCATACATAGGAAAAATTAAACGTTTGTTTTTATGTTTCAGATACCCTAAGAATATGCGTTTGACGTAAGATCTTGTTTACTGATGAAGCAAATTTTTACGTCAATGGAGAGGTTAATCGGCAAAACATACGTTATTGGAGTAATGCTAACCCTAACTGGCTGAGTCCGACGAAGATGCAAGGTGCCGGTAAAGTGATGGTGTGGGCCGGGATATGGGGTGACAGAATTATTGGACCAATTTTTGTCAGTGGAAATCTTAATGCCGAAAGGTATCTTAACATGTTGCAAGAAGAGATTTTCCCATCCCTGCTAAACGAGGAAGGTAACTTCCCAGTTTACTTCCAGCAAGATGGAGCTCCACCTCATTATGGTCTTCACGTGCGTCGGTATTTGGATCAGCAGTAGTTTCCGGATGCTTGGATTGGTCGGCGTGGTCCTGTGGAGTGGCCTCCCAGATCCCCAGATCTCACCCCCCTTGATTTCTATCTTTGGGGGCACTTGAAGGCCATGGTGTATCAGGAAAAGATACGAGACATAAATCATCTAAAGGAACGTATCACCAACGCCATTACAAGCATAACGTCAACTGTGCTAATGCGTGTTCATCAACAGTGGGGAACACGTATTGAAATGTCTTTTCAAAACAATGGCAACCATGTAGAGCATATTATATAAATAAAAATGGTTGTCCATAAAAAAAATGTTTATTTTTCCTATGTATGGAAACTTACGGCCCACCCTGTGTATATATATATATATATATATATATATATATATATATATATATATACACTGGGTGATCCAGATAAATGGGACCCATAAAAAAAAGCCAAATATTCTTAATATTTAATTCCTTTCATAAAAACTATATATCATTCGAAAGAGTAGAGTTACAAGTTTATTATGAAATATTTATTTTTTTAAAATGACTCCTTTCAAATGTGCTCCATTAGTTGCCAAGCATTCCAGTGTTCTCGCTTGTAAGTTCTGCATCACTTTTGCAAGAGTGTGCGGTGGTATGGCCTGTATCTCATTTGTGATGGCGGCCTTCAATTCTTGCAAGGTCGTTGGGTTATTTCTGTAGACCCTACTCTTTAAATATCCCCAGAGATAATAATCTAAGGGAGAAAAATCCGGAGACCTTGCGGGCCATTCAACGTCTCCAAATCTTGAGATTAACTCGCCTGGAAACGTTTGACGCAAAACTGCCATGCAGTTCCTCGTGGTATGGCAGGTAGCTCCGTCTTGTTGGAACCAGTGGTTTTCTAGACAAAGATATCTTAATTTAGGAATAAGGAAATCGGTCAACATTTTTTCGTAGCGATCACCATTTACAGTGACCGTGTTTCCGGTGGAATCCTCGAAAAAGTACGGCCCTATGATCTGAGATGCAGTAAGACCACACCAACAGTTACACGCTGACTATGCAACGGACTTCGGTAATATTCAATGGATTTTCTGTTGCCCAGAAACGACAATTTTGTTTGTTTACAGTTCCATTCAAGTGAAAATGGGCTTCGTCTGACATAATCAAAGTTGCTAGAAAATTGGTGGTGTCATTTACCTTCTGTTGGATCCATTGACAGAATTGTCGTCTTCGTGCGAAATCTCCATCGTTTAGTTGTTGCACTGTTTGAATTTTATATGGAAAGAGCATTAAATTTTGCTTGAATATACGGTGTGTTGTTCCATATCCAACTCCTAACAGCTGAGAAGCACGTCTGATGCTTATGTTAGGATTATCCTGTACAATTTCATGAGTTCTGTTAATGATCTCGTCTATCCTTGCTGTGCGCATTCTTCCAGTTGGTTTTCTTTTTCCAATGCTGCCAGTTAGGGAAAAATTTCTGACACACCGACGGATTACTTTCTTAGGAGGTGATTTTGACATCTGAAAATTTGTCTTGAAAGATCTTTGAGCTGAAACTACACTTCTTCCATGCTCATAATATTGCTCAGTTATGAAACGCAGCTGTTCCACAGTCCATGCAGTCATCTTGAAGGGTTAGTTTTAACTAACACTTTTATTTTGTTTTGTATCTTATCTTGTATTGTTAAAACCTATACAAACCTGTACAAACTTGTAACTATCCTCTTTCGAATGATGCGTACGATTTTGTAAAAGGACTTATACTTTAAGAGTTACAGGGGTTTCTTTTGGGTCCAATTTCTCTGGATCACACCCTTATATATATATATATATATATATATATATATATATATATATATATATATATATATATATATATATATATATATATATATAATATATATATATTGTGTTCTTATTGTGTTCAAGAAGAACCTGATAGCTTTGAGGTATTACTTCTCGATAGGCTCGAGTGGTTTTATGTTGATCAGATGAAATGTTCATCTAAATCTAAAAAGCAAAAACCGTTTATTAATCCTCTAACTTCGCCAGACACAGAAATTTTAAGAGACATGACCTGACTGCCGGTGCTGTCGAGTGCGTTTCTTTTGGTTTTAGTTTTCAGCCACTGTACTGGAATTTTCTATATAATTAAACCACAGATTAATTCATAACCACATGTTACTTCAGTAAAACTGTCTTGTTAAGAACTCTAAAGAATGGCCAGATTATTTGCAATGAACCTTAATTAGTTCATTAGTACAAACCTTGTACGAGTACATGTATCACAAATTTCACTTCTGTGCCAATTAAAGATTAATAATTTTCTGAATATTCGCCAACAACATCTGAATGTGAAATAAAACCTAATCCTGTTTTAGTTCCTGTCTGGTCATTGTTCTGTAATTTGTGGTTAAACTTTGGTTGCTACCTCTCTCTATCATTTCAAAATATCGTACCACCATCAAGAAAATAAATTTTGGTTGATTTTGTTACGTGTAAATGGCAGATTATACATGGTGATTAAAAAAAATGTTAAGTTATATGGGTTTCTACCCCATATGAGTGTTAATTTTTTAATCACCCTATATATCACATACTGTACACAAGTGTTTGTTGATATTCATATAATATTAAATTATTGCATAATAAGTCCCTGAACAAAGATCTGTATTTAAATCAGTAATTGTGGTCATATCATTTAAATTACTAATTTACTAAAAAAAAAAAGTTTAAATGTGAACTCCCATTCTTTCTCATTCAAAAAAAAAAAATATATATATATAACGAGTTAATGCGCCTTGGTGGTGGTGTGGTTAGCGTCGTTGACTATAAATCCATCGGCCCCGGGTTCGAGACCCGCTGACGGCAGCCGGCGCGCAGCAAAACCCAGCTGTTCATCCTTCTACAAAAGAAAGTGGTTGGTAGATAAATGAGTACCTGGGTGGCCTAGTGGTTAAGACGCTGGGCTGCTGGTGCGGGCGTGGTTCGGATTCCACGGAAGATTATATATATGTAAAATAAGGCACTGTCGCGACGAAGTATGGAGAAGGAAACCACTCTTCAGAAAGACGTAAATTCATTGGTGTTAAAAAATAAAAATAGAGAGAGAGAGAACTGTATGATAAAGAGAACAAACCTAATAACATCGAAATGGAGGAAGCAGATGAGGTGGAAGTAGATTGTATTGGACCGGACATATTGGAAAGAGAAGTAGAGATGGCTGTAAAATACCTGAGAAATGGCAAGGCCCCAGGACCAGATGATGTACCAGCAGAACTTCTGAAGAGTTGAAGGTGATGCTAGAGAGGAGGTGAATGTATTGTACAGAAACGTATGAAAGTGGGGACTGGCCTGCTAACTTTATGAGAGTCTCTATGATTACTATCCCCAAGAAACCGAGAGCCCCAAGTGTTCAGAATTTCGAACCATAAGCTTGGTCAGCCATGCATCAAAAATAATGCTAAGCATACTAACCAGAAGACTAACAAACAGAGCTGAGCAGTACATTGGAGATGATCAGTTTGGATTTAGGTCAAAATGCGGAACAAGAGAAGCTATTGGTATTATGAGAATGATGAGAGAGAGAGTGCTGGAACATGATCAGGAAATGTTTGTTTGTTTTATTGACTTTGAAAGAGCTTTTGACAGTCCAATGGAGGAAACTAATGAAAATATTGAAGAATATTAATGTTGACTGGAGGGACCGTACGCTGATAAAAAAATATATATCTTGGCCAGACTGTGAATGTTAGAGTTGCAGGAGGAGAATCGGAGCCTGGATTGGTTGAGAGAGGGGTCAGGCAAGGATATTCCCTGCCCCCTCGTGTTATTTAACATCTATGCAGAAGCAATGATAATA
Organism: Bathynomus jamesi; assembly: GCA_023014485.1. Taxonomy (NCBI): domain Eukaryota; kingdom Metazoa; phylum Arthropoda; class Malacostraca; order Isopoda; family Cirolanidae; genus Bathynomus; species Bathynomus jamesi. The sequence goes on from JAJOZX010004306.1 coordinate 60,512, forward strand.
GAAGCACTCTCAGATCTGGAAGAGGGAATCAGATGGGAGGTAAATTGGTCAAATCTGTAAGGTTTGCAGATGACAAGGCATTTGTTTGTAGTACTGAGGAAAGACTGCAAAGAATGGCAAATAGCTTGACAACAACGGTGGAAGAATTCGGAATGCGAATTAATGAGACCAAGACAAAGGTAATGAAAATTGCAAGAAGAAAAGGAGTACAAATGAACCCAACGATAGGAAATCGGACCTTGGAAGAAGCTGAGCAGTTTAAATATCTGATAAGTTTATTAACCAACAATGGGAAGTGCAATAAGGAAGTAAGATCTAGAATTGGTATGGGTAAGGTAGCTTTTGAGAGACAGAAAAGACTACTTACAGGTAAACTCAACTTGAAGCTGAAGAAAAGGTTAGTAAAAAGCTTGATATGGAGTGTGGTACTGTATGGAGCAGAAACATGGACACTGAAAACAACTGAAAAGAAACTCCTGGAAAGTTTTGAAATGTGGATTTGGAGAAGAATGCTAAAGATAAGCTGGAGGGAACACCAAAGTAATGAGGAAGTACTGCAACAGGTGAGGGAGGAAAGAAGACATTAAAGTAAATGCAAAAACTTCACTTTTCTACGTGGAGGTAAAAATATGATAATAAAAACCCACTCTAATAGACAGAGTTTATTTCCACAACAGTTTCGATGCCCACTGGCATCCTCTTCGGGTGGATACAGAAAAACGGATGAACCAAAAATAAGAGGGAAAACAGTCCAGAGACCATTGAGAAATTCACACACAGGATAAATCCCGTTCTCCCGACACCGGAAGGACATTTTATTAAAGGGTCCCGCTTATAAAGCACCTTCGCACAAATTAAAACTATCTTCTTGTTCTGTACTTACAGATTCTATTATTTTGACATAATTACTACATTTATTATTACATAAATTATTACATTTACATTTATAACATTTATTATTATTACCTTTACATTTATTATTACATTTATTTTATTACCTTTATTATTACATTTATTATTATTATTGCATTTACATTTATTATTACATTTACTATTACGTTTATTATTCCATTTACATTTTATCGAAAAAACGAATGAACCAAAAGCGAGTAAGGAAACAATCCAGAGACATTTAAGAAATTCACACTTAGGTTAGATCCCGTTCACCCACGCCGTAAGGGATTTTTTGACCAAGAATCTCATTAGAGGGTCCAGCTTATAAGTACCTTCGCACAAATTAAAATTATCCACTTGTTCTATCCATACGGATTCTATTATTTTTCGTTTAACATAATTATTGCATTTATAAAATAACTTATTTGATTCCCAATCTATAGCATGATTATTTTGGCTGGCGTGATAAAAAATGGCATTATTAGTATTACAACTTCTGAAGGCATATTTGTGTTCTTTAATACTGGTTTCAATATTTCTTCCAGTTTCTCCTACGTATACTAAATCACAACTTTTACAGGGAATGCTGTAGACACAGGCTTGTTCCTGTTTTGCAACGTTATTCCTAAACAATTTACTTTTTACAGTAGACAAATATTTGAACGCCAAAGCAAACTTAAAATCTTTCGTCAAAGGTTTTACACCTTCTAAGCCGGAAATGTGAGGCAAACTCACATATTGTTTTTGGTTAACTAAAGGTTCCCTAGGGGCATAAAAAGATTTCCTGGTTTTAAAATACGCCTTTCTGATAAACCACTCAGGATATTTTAAATCCTTAAAAATGTTCCAAATCTTTGAATTTTCCGGGTCCAGCAAATGTGGGTTACAAATCCTGAGTGCTCTCAGAAACATAGAAGAAATATTTGAGCTTTTAACGCCTTCATCATGAGATGAAAAATAATGAATGTACGAATTACAGTGAGTAGGTTTTCTATAGACCGTGAAATTGGCCTTTCCGCTTTTGTTAATGACCAAAACATCTAAAAAAGGTAATTGTTTGTCGTTCTTCCACTCATATTTAAATTTAATAGAGGGAACAAGATTATTTAATGACTGAAAGAAAGTGTCAAAGTTGTTCCAGTGCTCAGGCCAAAATGAGAAAATATCATCTACATAACGAAACCAAATTAGATTACTGGGACATATTGTTTGCAACAATTCCGATTCATAATATTTCATGCATAATGTACTCAGTACTGGGGATAAAGGGGACCCTATTCCCATACCAAAACGTTGCAAATAAAATTCTTCACCGAAGAAGGCATTATTGGTGACACAGAGGCCCTACCCGAGCTAGCCCCTTTAATTACAACCCTCTGCCGCCTATTCATCAGCCAGTTTCCAATCCAGCTACCTACTTCCCCACCGATACCCAGCGCGCGGACTTTGGCCATTAGCTGGCGGTGAGGTACCTTATCAAAGGCTTTCTGAAAGTGGAGATAAAGTATGTCAATCGCCCTACTCTTATCGTACTCACTCCACATGGCGTGGAAAAACTCAAGGAAGTTGGTGAGACACGACCTATGCCGCCTAAACCCATGTTGGGAGTCCCCAAGCAGCTTGTAGGAATCCAAATAGTCAACGATCCTATCCACTATTATCCTCTCTAATGATTTACCTACAACCGAAGTGAGACTAATGGGACGATATTTCTCTGGACTTTCGTGATCCCCTTTCTTAAAGACATGGGTCACGTTGGCTTTCCTCCAGGCACCTGGCCCGTCTCCAACGATTTGTTGAAGACTGTAGCCAGGTAGAGAGAGAGAGAGAGAGAGAGAGTTACAAGGAGTTACAAGGAAAAGAAGGACCTCAAAAGGCCTTGCGGCCCATACCGAGAGAGAGAGAGAGAGAGAGAGGAGCAGCAGCAGGAGCAGGAAAATTATCTTTGAAAATATTAATTTCGCCACATTCACAGAAAAGTGGGTTACAGATTATGAATTGTCCAAACAGGGGTTAGAGAAATAAGCTGCAGACTATGAATTGTCCAACCAATTATATGAGTCAGTTGAACATGGCGGCTCGACTGGGACAGTGCCTTGTCATTTCTGCAACGATATTCCGAGTCTGTCAGTGGTCAAGAATTTTTCGAGCGCATTGTCACAGGAGACGAGACATGGGTTCATCACCGTACTCCGGAAACAAAACGTGCCAGCATAAAGTGGGAACACCCTGGGTCTCCGCGACCAAAGAAGTTCAAGATTATGAGGTCTGCTGGCAAAGTGATGGTTAGTGTGTTTTGGGACCACAAAGGCGTTTTGCTCGCAGACTTCATGCAAAAGGAACAACAATCAATGCAGCTGTATGTTGTTCAACACTGGAACGTTTACGAGCAGCAATTAAACGTAAACGTCCTGGACTACTCCGTAGAGCAGGGCACTGTTCCAGTCGAGCCGCCATGTTCAACTGACTCATATAACCAATGTAAGGTAGATGGCAGCCGAATCGATGTGCAGTATTGCCAACAATGATTAACGAATTCACCTGATATAAACATAATCAATGTAGGTCCTCTAGTTACTAAATTATACGTCGTGCAGAGGCGTACTGAAGGGGAGGGCGACATGGGCGATCGCCCCGCCCCCTTGAGCTAATAAATTATAATTATTTTCCCAGTAAAATTGCTAGGTTACAACAGGATGAGAATGTAAGTGAAAAAATTTCGGCGCTAGCTCTTGCCTCCCCAACTACTAAAAATCTAAAATGGCTTAGGATCCCGAAAACTCAATCCGGCTCTGAGAATAATTTTCTTTTATAAAGGTAACAGTCCAAGGAAATGCTTAATCTCGAAATTAGCACTTTATTCTTATGTTAATACAAATCTGAGCATCCTAATTGCGGTTTGCATTGAATATTATGTTACTAATCATATTTTTATCATAATTTTTATATTTTTTATAATATAATTTTTATATTTTTATTCATAATGTGTCTTACCAGTAGCTACTTAATCATCTCTAACTGAACGATAAGCTCATCATGAACGTACATAAAAATTATTTATCTCTATTTCAATTATACTTATACGATTAGTTCCAAGTTCGCTCCCCCCTTCTTGGCAAATTTCTGGGTACGCCCTGACGCCGTGTAAACTTATTTTCTGACCGCCTCTCGTACACACACACACACACATATATATATATATATATATATATATATATATATATGCACAAACGAAAATATTCTGCAAAATCAATATTTTTTTAAAATTTCATTCTATGAAAATTTCAATTTTAACTACTATACTTCAGTCGGTACTTACATATTATCGGGACCACCAAACTGTTTATTATGTATTTTTGCTCTCGTCGTTTTCGTTTAAACTAACGAAAATATCACAACTTAACCTAACCAATCATCAAGGGCGTACAGTTAACCTAACCGGGCATTCAATTAATCTAACCGGATAATTCAGTTAACCTAACCGGGCATTTTCCGTTTTATTTTGTTTTTCGTAGCTAACCTAACCTAACCTAATCTAAAATCTTTCCTTTTTTTTCAGATCATTAGAAATTTTCAACCATGAAATGTCCGGTTAGGTCAACTGAATGCCCGGTTAGGTCAACTGTACGCCCTTGATGATTGGTTAGGTTAAGCTGTGATATTTTCGTTTGTTTAAACGAAAATGACGAGAGCAAAAATACATAATAAACAGTTTGGTAGTCCCGATAATACCTAAGTACCCTTCAGTCTTTTATTAATTTTCATGTGTAGGCTATACATATTAGGTTAGGCTCATGGAACTCCTTATTTTAGTGGGCAGCATCTTTTAATAAACTTGTTTTTAGCGTTATTTTTCTGAATCTGTACCTAATATACAGGGCTATTCAAAATGATTCATCCGATTTCAACTGAGAATACTTCCGTACCTATCAACCGTGCATCAACTGGGCATACACCACATGAAAGAGGAAATCTCCGAGTTTTACAAGATCACCGCGAGAGGGCTCCAAAGTCACGCCGTGGCCTAGCCTAGCAACAAACAGTCAGTGTGAAAATGGCGTCCGCACAGCAGGTGTTTTGTGTGTTGCAGTTTTAGAGCTGTAAATCGGTAGTCACAGTGCAGCGTGAGTTTCGTCGACATTACAGAACAGATCCACCGGGTGCTCAGAGCATCCGTCGGTGGTATCGGCAGTTCGAGGAAACAGGATGTTTGTGAATAAAAACCCACTCTAATAGACAGAGTTTATTTCCACGACAGTTTCGACGCCCACTGGCATCCTCCTCGGGTGGATACAGAAACACAAATGAAACAAAACAAGAGGGAAAAAACAGTTCAGGGATCGACCATTAAGAAATTCGCACCTAGGATGGATTCCATTCTCTCGAGACAGGAGGGGCATTTTCATTAAGTACATTCGCACAAATTTTAAAACTATCTTCCTGTTCTAAACATACAGATTCTATTATTTTTACATAATTATTACATTTATAATTAAATTTATTACATTTAATATTGCATAATTATTAATTACAGAAATTATAAATTTATTATTACATTGGTTATTACATTGTTGTTTATTATACAGAAATTATAAACCGAAAAACGAATGAAAAAAGGCGATTAGGAAATAATCCAGAGACCATTGAGAAATTCGCACCTAGGTTAGATATCGTTCTCCCGAAACCAGAAGGGCATTTTATTACAGGGTCAGCTTATAACTACATTTCCACAAATTAAAAATATCTTCTTGTTCTATACATACAGATCCTAATGTTTTGACATAATTACTGCATATATTTATTTCCACATTAATTACTTCCATTATTACATTTACTAAAAGCGAGTAAGGAAACATTCCAATCCAGAGACATTTAAGAAATTCACACTTAGGTTCGAACACGTTCCCGACTCCGTAAGGGATTTATTGACCAAGAATCTCATTAAAGGGTCTAACTTATAAGTACCTTCGCACAAATTAAAATTATCTACTTTTCTATACACACAGATTCTATTATTTTTCTTTTGACATAATTATTACATTTATAAAGTACCTTACTTGATTCCCAATCTATAGCATGATTATTTTGGCTAGCGTGATAAAAAATGGCATTATTAGTATTACAACTTCTGAAGGCATATTTGCTGGATCCGGAAAATTCAAAGATTTGGAACATTTTTAAGGATTTAAAATATCCTGAGTGGTTTATCAGAAAGGCGTATTTTAAAGCCAGAAAATCTTTTTATGCCCCTCGGGAACCTTCAGTTAACCAAAAACAATATGTGAGTTTGCCTTACATTGCCGGCTTAGAAAGAGTAAAACCGTTGACGAAAGAATTTAAGTTTGCTTTGGCGTTCAAATATTCGTCTACCGTGAAAAGTAAATTGGTTAGGAATAACGTTGCAAAAGAGGAACAAGCCTGTGTCTACAGCATTCCCTGTAAAAGTTGTGATTTAGTATACGTGGGAGAAACTGGAAGAAATATTGAAACCCGTATCAAAGAACACAAATATGCCTTCAGAAGTTGTAATACTAATAATGCCATTTTTATCACGCTAGCCAAAATAATCATGCTATAGATTGGGAATCAAGTAAGGTACTTTATAAATGTAATAATTATGTCAAAAGAAAAATAATAGAATCTGTGTGTATAGAAAAGTAGATAATTTTAATTTGTGCGAAGGTACTTATAAGTTAGACCCTTTAATGAGATTCTTGGTCAATAAATCCCTTACGGAGTCGTGGGAACGTGTTCGAACCTAAGTGTGAATTTCTTAAATGTCTCTGGATTGGAATGTTTCCTTACTCGCTTTTAGTAAATGTAATAATGGAAGTAATTAATGTGGAAATAAATATATGCAGTAATTATGTCAAAACATTAGGATCTGTATGTATAGAACAAGAAGATATTTTTAATTTGTGGAAATGTAGTTATAAGCTGACCCTGTAATAAAATGCCCTTCTGGTTTCGGGAGAACGATATCTAACCTAGGTGCGAATTTCTCAATGGTCTCTGGATTATTTCCTAATCGCCTTTTTTCATTCGTTTTTCGGTTTATAATTTCTGTATAATAAACAACAATGTAATAACCAATGTAATAATAAATTTATAATTTCTGTAATTAATAATTATGCAATATTAAATGTAATAAATTTAATTATAAATGTAATAATTATGTAAAAATAATAGAATCTGTATGTTTAGAACAGGAAGATAGTTTTAAAATTTGTGCGAATGTACTTAATGAAAATGCCCCTCCTGTCTCGAGAGAATGGAATCCATCCTAGGTGCGAATTTCTTAATGGTCGATCCCTGAACTGTTTTTTCCCTCTTGTTTTGTTTCATTTGTGTTTCTGTATCCACCCGAGGAGGATGCCAGTGGGCGTCGAAACTGTCGTGGAAATAAACTCTGTCTATTAGAGTGGGTTTTTATTCTCATATTTTGACCTTCACGTAAAAAAAGTGAAGTTTTTTGCATTTAGGATGTTTGTGTTTGCATTGTTACTGCCGTAGAGTCAGTGACAACGGACATGCTGGAGCGAGTATGGGAGGAATTCGACTATCGTGTCGACGTTGCTCGTGTAACTAGGGGAAGTCACATAAATCATTTATGAGGTGAGAGATAAAATTTGGACAGTTTTTCTTTTGGTTGATGTATCACAAATCACTCTGTATTTGTAACATTAAAAAATATTCTCATTTGAAATCAGGTGAATCATTTGAATAGCCCTGTACGTATTGTAATTTGTGTAGAAAGGAGTGGTGTTTTAATTAACGTCTATATATATATATATATATTATATATATATATATATATATATATATATATATATATATATGTAAATTTAATATATTTATATATATATATATATATATATATATATATATATATATATATATATATATATATATAAAATTTTAAATTAAATTTGACTCGCCATGCACGTTCGATTCACCATCATGAAAGAAAGATGGCGGCTGTCTAATTTTTAAGAACCAAATAAATTCCTCAAGATAAACAGAAAATGGCATTGCTGCTGACGACAGCACGACCGCTACTGCCAGACGATGCTTTTCAACATACATCGAAAACATATAATGACAGAGACAGACATAAAATATAAAAATCTAAATTTTTTGCTAGAAGGCATTGTTTCAAACATACAAGCCCTGTGGATACACAGTTAATTATTTTGATAAACTGTTTTCACAATTTTAGCCCAATTAAATTTACATATCTTATGACCTTCAATCATTTAGTCGAGTAGGTGATACAAAAATTCCCTCAAATTCGGGATATTTCATTTTGTATCGAATCTGTTGCTAACATTATCAACTTCAACAACTTTGTTGTTCTTTTTAAAAATTGTAGATAGGCCTAGAATAACCTGGTATGAAAAATATAGGCAAATCTCTTTTTTTTTTCATTGCAGCACTTTCAAGCATTGGCCATTGTATCTGCCTATGCCTTAAGCTGATTATTTAGATTTTAGATAAACACTTTAATTCTGTTCCAGTTTTATGTTCATAATGATATTGAGTCAATTTGTAGGTCTACACCTATTGTAGGACTATTTGTGTTGTCAAAAGACAGGGCAATATCCTATTTTGGCGTCCCAAATTATTCAACCAACCAAAAATAAATGAATAGTGTCCCAAATTATTTAACAACATTAGCTTTGTTTTTATGAATTTTTTGTTGATTTTTTTTTTTTTTTTTTTTGAGAAAACATGGCTGGAATGCCCGGTTAGGTCAACTGAATGCCTGGTTAGGTCAACTGTACGCCCTTGACGATTGATTAGGGGTTAGATCCGGTAGAACACATCCACCAAACTTGAAATTGATATTTATACAGTGAGATAGAGCGAAAAAAAACAAGGTAAAGATTTGGTAGAATACATCCACCCAGCCACTGATTGACTAATGATAATTAACGTGACTACATATGCACAGGATGAGATTGGGTAATATTCGGGAAAGGACCTAGTCACATCTGGTTATAACAATAACATATCCTGAATCCTCATTAAAAATTACTCAGGAAAACTCTCATGTTGTGCAGATTGATTTAATATTAATTTCATAATAAGGCTGGTGTTTTTGGTAAATTTGTAGTTTCAGCCCCAATTTGTTTTGAATATAAAACATGTTTTTTGATGCAATTCATTTGAATTTGGCATCCATTTCTGTCGCAAATCACTTTTTTGAGATACCCCCATTCCCCAATATCAGAAGCCAAAAACGAGTATTTTGCGATGGAAATGGATGTCAAATTCGAGTGAATCATGTCAAAAAACAGGGAAAACATAAGTTTCATAACCCAACTCAATCCAATCTAGCCTAACCTAACTGCCATTGATGTCTATCTTCATGATAGGTACACAGAGAATTACACTGGGGGCAGTCAACAGAGGAAGGCAGAACACCATGATAATGAAAGAAACTGAATGAGTCAATGTTATTCTTAAAAAAATTATGAATCACTTCAAATGGAATAAGAGCATAACCTTCACACACTGTAGCCATGGCTAGACTGAGACAATATGGCAGACCAAAAATTATTATACCCTATTTATTATCTCCGTTATTATCCATTTGCGATGGAAGTGGTATTAGAAAAAGTTGTCTAAAATGAAGAGATACAGCTAAACAACACATCAAAATTGCTGAGAACTGATTGGGGCTGAAACTGCAATAATACCAGATTTTTATTTGGGTAAGTCTTGTTCAAGTTTATTTTGGCAATTCCCAATTTGTACCCTCCAAAATAAGGTATGTAAATGCAGGGCCGGACTTTCACCTGCTGAGGCCCTAAGCTATATGAAATTTGAGGCCCTTCTCTAAAAAAATTCGGGTAAAAAAATTTAAAATAATGTCATTATTACTATAATTATTATTTTTTATATTAATGTTAATGATAAAGAAAAAATAAGGTACTTGTGGGTTATCTGTCGCCACTTTTTCAGTCGTTTGTTTCACGGCAAATTCCTCCGAACATCCATTGTTGTGGTAAAATGCGTCCGGCATTGTTTTTACGCCTCGTGAACAGGCTCTCGATCTCAACCACTATTCCTTCTAACCTAACCTAACCTAACCTAACCTTAGGTTAGTATGAGGTTAGGTTAGTGTGAGGTTAGGTTAGTGTGAGGTTAGGTTAGTGTGAGGTTAGGTTAGTGTGAGGTTAGGTTAGTGTGAGGTTAGGTTAGTGTGAGGTTAGGTTAGTGTGAGGTTAGGTTAGTGTGAGGTTAGGTTAGTGTGAGGTTAGGTTAGTGTGAGGTTAGGTTAGTGTGAGGTTAGGTTAGTGTGAGGTTAGGTTAGTGTGAGGTTAGGTTAGTGTGAGGTTAGGTTAGTGTGAGGTTAGTGTGAGGTTAGGTTAGTGTGAGGTTAGGTTAGTGTGAGGTTAGGTTAGTGTGAGGTTAGGTTAGTGTGAGGTTAGGTTAGTGTGAGGTTAGGTTAGTGTGAGGTTAGGTTAGTGTGAGGTTAGGTTAGTGTGAGGTTAGGTTAGTGTGAGGTTAGGTTAGTGTGAGGTTAGGTTAGTGTGAGGTTAGGTTAGTGTGAGGTTAGGTTAGTGTGAGGTTAGGTTAGTGTGAGGTTAGGTTAGTGTGAGGTTAGGTTAGTGTGAGGTTAGGTTAGTGTGAGGTTAGGTTAGGTTAGAAGGAATAGTGGTTGAGATCGATGAGAGCCTGTTCACGAGGCGTAAAAACAATATTTTTGTAAAAATGGCAACATGATAACACATCTGTATTTGTGAAAAAGTTGGAAAATTAAATTAAAAAGTGGCGATAGATAACCCACAAGTACCAAAAATAATATATATATATATATAATTTTTGATGAATTAGTATTAAAGAATAAAAACTAATGATAAAATAAAAATATATTTAAAAAAATGAGGCCCCTGAGGGTGTGTGGCCCTAAGCTATAGCTTATTTAGCTTATAGGTAAGTCCAGCACTGTGTAAATGAGTAATAGGTAAAGGTTAGGTTAGGTTTTATAATAATAAACACCACAATACATTTTTCTGGTTGTATTTGATGTGCTTTATTTAAATCTGACCTTCATTTCTAGGGTAAATGAACACAACTTATGAAAACTTGATTGTTTCATAACTTTGTTTTGGTTAATTTGCACAAAAAATGAAGGTTAGATTTGAGCAAAGCACATCAAATACTAAGTACGTACTAGAAAAATGTATTGTGGTGTTCGAACTGCACCAGATCCTTTGCTGAATAATTACCGGCTTTGGCTTGTAAATCAAAATTGTTTTTTTCTGATGGTTTTTTATGTGGTTTGAAAGAAGGTTAATTTCATGCAAACAACATCAAAAAAATTGGAAAAACATAGTTTTAATATATAACCTCCCTAACCAGTAAATTTTTATAAGTGTACATTAGAGACTTTGTAAATCAAAACTATGTTTTTCTGATCGTTTTTGATGCAGTTTGAACGAAGGTTAATTTGGTTCAAACAACATCAAAAACAATTGGAAAAACATAGTTTTAATATATAACCTAACCCAGGGGTGGGGAAACCCTCGCCCGCGTGCGAAATTTTGCCCACGAGCTAATTTCAATTCGCCTGCTTAGGTATTTATTATTTACTAAAAATTATTTATTTACAGCCCAGCAAATAGCTTTTTAAAATACATCTTATATACAGCGTGTCCCAAAGAAATGTATACCCACTTTGTTCGATAATACCAGCTATGAGGATAATAAATGTATTACTTTTTATATGTTTTTTAATAAAGAATTTTCTCCTGAATCTAAATATGTAATTATTTTTATTAAAAATTGAAAAACAAAAACGTTACAGATGTTTAAATTATAATTATTATTTTGAGACTTCATGTGCGATATTTTCTAATATTTTTGCACGTATATGAGATAAGTTTGAAACTGACGGCACTGTGCAAAACTTACAAAAACAACGTTCTGGAAGATGTCGAACATCTTAGATAAAGTGTCATTTAACCATGGAATTTCTAAATTTTTTGAATTAACTAATAATTACAACATTTATGCTTCAATATCAACACTAAACATAAGTATCTCAAAACAGTCGATTAAAATATTAGAAAATATCGCACATGAAGTCTCGAAAATAATAATTATAATTTAAACATCTGTAACGTTTTTGTTCTTCAATTTTTAATAAAAATAATTACATATTTAGATTGAGGAGAAAATTCTTTATTAAAAAACATATAAAAAGTAATATATTTATTATCCTCATAGCTGGTATTATCGAACAAAGTGGGTATACATTTCTTTGGGACACGCTGTATATAAGCTTAAAATTTGCCAGACGCCCGCGGAGGTGTTTATGTTATCGATTTTTGCCCTTGGTACTGAAAAGTTTCCCCACCCCTGACCTAACCTAACCTAAAATTCCAAAATTCTTCAAAAGCCTGTAATGTACGCTTGTAAACAAAATACCACCTTAAGAGTCATTCCAGCTCAACTGGTACAGATTTCAGAAAGTTGGTCGGGTGACCATCGATTTTCTTCAAATTTTCAGGGTTGATTCATACACCATTCAATAGCTTAAATCTAAAATTTTAGCTTCCTCAATCAAAAACATTTAATTTTATGGTCACTTAAATGGCCCCCACCTTCGACAAAAAATGCCCATGTTAGGCTTGATCGGCCAATGCCTTCATTTTGAGAGGCCTTGAAAAGTGTCTTCTAATAGGAGTAGAAGCTTCAAATTTGTCATGCCAATACAACTTCTGGTGGGCTTTTCAATTTTGCAAGCTAAAAGGCTGTGGAACAAATAGTTTCTGAGTTACAAGGGCTTAAACATGGCTCCATTTTGAAGCTTGCATCAATTCCTCCCACTTTTACAACTCTACCATTTTCAAAAGTTTTAGTTCTACATCAGTCACAGCTGTTTTAATACTCCTAATAGTTGTTGTTGTTGTTTAGCCGATCAGCCCACCCTGATCGAGCAAGCCAGCGGCACGCAGGTAACCGATCGCCCTCTCCGGAGTGGACCAGAGGTTCAGTGCACTCGTGATGTTGTGTTGTGTTCGTTGTTGTGCTAGAGTGGTACAGTCCGTCATAATGTGTTCAATTGTTTGTGGTGTGTCTTGGCACAGGTGGCAGGTGTCGTCTATGGAGTTGTCTAGTCTGTGTTTATATGTCCGTAAGTTGGGGTGATGTCCACATCGGAATCGTGCTAAGTTAACTCGATCCGATCTGCTCAGGCTGATCTCTGACCTGTTAATGGGTGGCGGCTTCGCACCTAGGACCGCATTCGGACCGAGTCGTGTCAGTGCTTTGTGAGTTAGGTGTGTGTGTATGTGTTTTCTGTACTGTGTGATGTCTGTGGGGCGTGGTATGGAATGGTGTATTTGGTTATAATGTCTCTCTGGTGTTACCTTAATGATGCGAGGTGTTGGTGCATGATTGTACATGTAGTGGCAAGGGTGTTGTGGGTTAGTTGTCGCTGCTGCCATGAATTGTGTTCCCCTCATGTCTAAATGTTCCCTAACTTTTAGTATTTTTGTTTCTGTGTGCAGGTGTTCTATTGGTGTTGTTTGAGTGCATCCTGTAATGATACGAAGTGCGTTGTTTTGTATTGTTTGTAAGGTGTTTATGTGTGTGTTTGAGATAGTGGGTGCCCAGCATGGGCTAGCATAGTCCATAACTGAGAATATATTGTTTGTAGATGAGTGATGTTGTTTCCTGCTGGTGTCCAAAGTTTGTGCCTGTTAGTACCCTAAGCGTGTTAAGTCTTGACGTACATTTGTTTTTAATGTCCTGAATGTGGTTTGCAAAAGATAATGATGTGTTGTATGTGACACCTAGTATTTTGGTTCTGTGAGTGTGTGGAATGTTGATGTTGTTTAGTGTAAGTTGTGGAATTACCTGGTGTTCTTTTGTGTTGCTTGTAAGCAAGGTGATGGTTGATTTTTGTGGGCGCTACTTTGAGTCTATTGTGTGTGAGCCAGTCTTGTATACTGTTTATGTATGTTTGTAGGTTATTTGTAGCGGTGTCGATGTTGTTGTGGGTGGATGTTAGAGTGATATCATCTGCATATGATGATAAGGTAAGCTTGTTATCTATGGGTGTTGGAATGTCATGCATGTATAAGTTGAAGAGTGTTGGTGAGAGAACAGAGCCTTGAGGGACCCCGTTCGGAAAAAGCTTGTTTTTGGATGACTTGCCATTAAATGTGACATGTGAGTATCTTCCTGAGAGAGTTGCTCAGCCACCTTTTGGTGTTATTGTGCATGTTTGTGTTGAGTATTTTGTTTATGAGAGGGAAGCGTGGGATAGCATCAAATGCTTTACTAATGTCTATTGTTGCTAATAGTGTACGTTGAGCTGGTCTTCTAGAGTTGATGCCATCCATGATGTGCTGCGTGAGGTTAGTGAGTAATGTCGTGGTTGAGTGGTGAGGTCTGAATCCATGTTGAGTAGGCGATAGTGGTATGTGTGGGTTGGTGATTTGTAAGATTAGTCTTTCTGTTACTTTGGAAGGTGTGCATAGTAAAGTAATGGGTCTATAGGAAGCTGGTTCTGTTGGATTTTTGTTTGGTTTGAGTAGTGTAATAATTTTACCTTGTTTCCATATGTCAGGAATAATACAGTGTTGGTATGAATATGTGCTGATATTTGTGAGAGCTAGTATTCCTTGTGGGCCCAAGTGTTTAAGGTGTATGTTAGATATGTTGTCTGGTCCAGTAGCCTTCGAATTTTAATGTTTTTGATGATCTTGGTGGTCTGGTCTGTATTGAAGGGTGTAATGGTCGTGTCGAGTCTGTAGGTTTTCTTGTGTCTGGCTGTTTGTCTGTCTGCGTGTTTCTGGTTGTTGTCTCTGTTTAAGTGACTTATCTTTGCGTAGTGATTAACTAGAATGTTAGCTTGTTGTGTGTATGTTGGGATATTATTTTGGCTGCGACAGATAGCCGCGTGTGAGGTGTGAATGCCGCTGTTAGAGTGGGTAATGCTGTTTATAGTCTTGTATAGCCTGTATGTATCTGTGGAGTGGTTTAGTGTTATGAATTCCCTGAATGTTTCTGTTTGTTTTTCTTTGAGTTTGTTGTTTATTTCTGTGTTGAGCTGTTGTATCTGCTGCTTTATGGCTTCTGTGTGTGGTGTTTGTGTGTTATGTTTGAGGTTGTTACGTTGCCTTATGAGGTGGGCTATTTCTCTAGTGTAATTTGGGTTGTATTTCCTAATGTTGCCCTTGGGTATGTATTTGTTTGCATTATTGATAATCTAAATGTCTTGATGTTGTCTGAGTGTGTATCGATGTTTATGATGGGTGTGCTGTTTAATGTTGTGAATTGTTCCTCAGTCTGTATTTTGAACTGTTCCCAATCAGCTTTCTTGTAATTTCTGTAAGTGTGCCTAAGGCTGTTGGGGCAGAGTGTAGAATGTGTTGTAATGATGATGGGCAGGTGGTCTGATGACAGTTGTTTTTCTGTTCTCCATTGTGTATGTGTTGCTAGTGAGGGGGAACAGAACGTTATGTCTGGGGAGGAGTTTGAGTATCCTGCTTGATGTGGTATGTGTGTATGTTCTTCTGTATTGTTAAGAATGAAGAGGCTGTTTAGTTGTGTGGCTATGTTGGCGCCTCTGGTGTTGTTTTGGTTGTGCAGGTACCAACTAGTGTCTTTGGCGTTGAAGTCTCCTCCTAAGATGACATTAGTGAGAGAGGCAAGATTGTGTAACTGTGGATTGTAATTGGCTGGCACCTGAGGTGAACTATCTGGTGGGATGTAAATGTTGATTAGTGTGGTGTTGTGTTTTGCGCGTGTTTTAATGTTAACTGCCTGTATTTCTATCGTGTTATCTGCTTGGATTGTGTTTGTAATGTTTTGGGTAGCATCAGTGTAGCTAATGCTTTTACGTATGTAAGTGATGAGTCCACCCCCGTTACCCCAGTACGATCTTGACGGATCGCCGTGAAGTCAGGGATGGTGGGTGTTTTGTGTGCGCGTTTAGTTTTGTTTCTTGTATAAGTCCTATGTGAATGTTTTGTTTGTGTACGAATTCCCTAAGCTGCATGATTTGTTTGTGAGGCCATCTACGTTGTACTGTAATATGTTAATATTATACTTCTGTATGTCTCATGGTGCTATTGTGTCTATGTCTTTGTGTATGGTGACATGTGTAAGTTGTAGTGGGGCCTGGATTAGTCTTAATGTCGCCAGAGAGTAAGAGTAGTTCGGGGAGCATGCAATTGTTCCCTGTAATTGAAAAAATAGCACGCTGAGAATAGGTCCGGCCCCGGGAGCCGATCGCACTCTGACCGTGCCACGCAACAGGCCGTCGACTGCCAGTCTGGCCAACCGTAGACAGCCCGCTGCACGGAGATTTGAGGAAGTTTGGCCACCAGCGCGTTGATGTTTTGGTTTGACGTCACCTCTTCGCGTTGACGTGTCCTGCGCTGGAGGATGCAGCCACTGTTTAGAAGCTTCCTCGTCAGCTGCTAACACTTTTTTCACGTTGTTCTCGCTACCTGTTCAGACGTTTTTTATAAACAAATCTCAGTTTTCTGCTCAACACGGCTCTTTCTAATTTTAAAATTGATTAGTCAAGGAAGGAAGATGTTGACTTCTATTTTGCAGCAACAGTTGATAATTTATGTTACTTTACTGATTAATGAAAATGATTAGGCTCTTCAAGTTATAAAGAATTCTTTCGTAATAATTGATAAATACGAAACACAAAACGTATATGCAAACAGGATGATGATGCTTAGACTACTCAAGTTGATGAAGTTTTCTCTTTCTCATATATTGTATCGACGTAATACTGTAAATATATTTAAAGTTTCTGCATAAATAACTTGTATTTCACAGTAAACAAAGATTTCCCTCAGTCTCTATGGGTTGTAAATTTATGAGTGAAATAAAAAAATAACCAAAAAAGGATTTATTTCTATTCTTAAAAATTTCCAGAAGTTGATATTTTCACAAAATTTGCAAAATTAACATCAACTTTGGGGCTTAATATAAAGGTGTCCAAAATTAGTCAGGGAGTTGATACTTCTAGTAAAGAAAGATACATATGTGTACAAAAACATATATTAAGGAATAGATCTCAACTCAACTCCTTCATATAGTTTTGGTTATTCAAAGAAAAGTACTTTTTGTGAAAAATTCTGAATTTTTTCAAAATTTTGAAATGTTTAAATTTTTTTACAATATTGAATTGTAATTTTACTTCCATTTTATACTTGGTAAGTAATTCACAAATGTTAAATTATCTAAATAAGTTTTACTCATAAAAAGACATATATACCTAGATTATTACTACATTTGTATTTAACACAACAGATGGACCAGCTTGTAGGCTCAATACTTGGATCTACCTAAGTAATCATGTAGAACCGTGTTCTACTGCTCTTTAAGCACTTCCTAGTAATTTAAATTATGCAGTTAGTACAGATAAACTAGCAGTAACCACCATTTTCAGTACAAAACCTTAAATTTAAGTAGCTTTGTTGTATTACTTCCCTTAATACAAGTATACAATACTTAGCTATATACAATAATGAATTCCTGAGTTTTTAAGCATGTGAATTATTGGCTATAAGTTCATATCTTTTTAATGTGTTGTTTTATGTAAATTCGTATGTAAACTTATATATAGCTAATAACTCTTATGTTTAGACACTGACTCAGGAATTTATTATTGTACTCAGGCTTTAAGTCTGATTGTCTTCAACACTCCATGGCCTCACAGCCATAAATTGGCAATTTATTATTCAGCTTGATACAGGTCTGTAGTTGCTTAGGCTTTTTTAAAATACTCCTCAATTTTAGATAAACAATCATTTGATAACTTGTACTGTCTCCCCATTTTCCCAGCAACTGTAGGTGGTTCAATTGAACACAAAACATGTTGGAATGGAATCCAGCTAATGTCCTCTTGTTCAGGCCATTTAAAAGGATCCTTTTTCATGAAATTTACTAAGATCCTTCTCAGTATCACACACTTCAACTATGTTTCCAACAAACCAGTCACCTTCATAGAAACAGGCCACATATGTACCAGGTTTATATTGGTAAGCCACATTTTCTTGTGTAGCATTGAGGAAGGAAAGTTGTACGTTAAAGAAATTTTCATCACTAGAAATTTGTACAGTTTAATGCCTGTTGATGAAGGTCTAAAGCAGTGATATGAACGGGTTCCTGGGATTGTCTTAATTAAGGAATACCTTTTTTCTAACTCAAATAAATTAGCATTTTCCTCAATTTTAGCTGAATCAATGTACAGAAATTGTATACCATTAATATTAGATTTGCACCAATCGAACATCTCTTTTGGATTGGTGATGTGACCTTTACTTGTTGCTTGTAGACTTGCCCGGGCAACTAACCTTTTGACGGTGCCACCAACACCATCACACGGGCTCTTTCCGTGAGAGGTGGCAAAAAAGTTCCATTCACATGTTAGTTGGAAATCTTTTTCATGTAACACTGAATTAATGATGTTTTTATAGTTTTTATATAGACTTGCTGCGCCATCGCTAAAGTAACAAATATGTTTTAGTTTAGGATTCTGACTTTTAAGTAATTTCAAGGCTTCACATAAAAAGAATGAATTGCAGTTGTGTTGTGTGCAAGTGAATCTGATATTATACAAAAATTTGTAACTTTTAGTTCACCATCAACTTTTTGATAGCAGACTACCGGATGCAAGGTAGCCTGGGTATTGTCCCAGTGATGCCCTTGTACGGCATCCTGAATTATAAAACTATAGTTTTCAGAGAAGTCAACAAGCACTAATGCTGTAGAATCATTGAGGTTTTCTTTACAGTCGGACAAATATTTTGATTGGGCTTTTGCTATGAAATGGTGTACTTTCAACTTTTTTGCACTTTCACATATGTCTTCTACATTCGAAACACTTTTTGTCATTGTGACCAGTTGGGTATGGTCTGTATGAAGCCATTGCTTAAAGGAAACCTCATCATCCATGTCATAATCATTGTTTTCAAAAATGGTAAGAAGCCAATCCTATAATTCATTTAAACCAGGACATGTTTTGCAGTTATTAATCATGCAGTTTCTGGTTTCAGTGTTGCAGACTATTTTCCCTAGTAACTCTCTTAATTCTACTTTGACAGGGAGTGATTCACATAAAAGTTTAAAGTTCTGGTGTATTTCACAAATGCATACATTGTGTGATCCTTTACTCCCCACACCCATACACCATTTTGGTCTCAGTTCAAAAAACTTTGATTTGGAGATTTTGTCGTTTGGATATTTATTTTTGTAAAGCATATATAATTCTCTGATATTTGTCAACAACAGTATTTTCTGCTTGTGAACCTTCCCTTGTGGTGGTTTTATTGATTTGTAGTCTTTTTTACCAGGGCATTATCTAGTATATTCATTGTTTTGGGAAAATTTTATCACTCTTTCCTTTATTTCATCGCTTATACCCTTGCTACTCTTTTTATTTCTCATTATAGGAAGGATACCTTCTTTTCTCTTTAAGGCCCTCACAGCATTAACCATTCTGGCTGACACTTCAAATTCTTTCATAATTCTTTCTCTGGACCAGGTTTTACCAATTAGAAAAAGTGTTAGAATTTGTATCTTTTCTTGTCTGGTACTAGTTTTACACTTTTCTTTCAGTTCCTCTATCATATGCTGATAACACTTTTCTTCCTCACTCTCTATAGGTTTCTCCGCTTCCTCATCCAAAATGCTAGGCTTCATATGAAGTACTTTTGACAGCTTTGATTTTGTTGATGTTTCAATTTGCTTTAGTTTCCTTTTCACGTAAAACTTTCGATCTCTTGCTCTTACATACTTAATGGGGAGCATTCTAGTGACCTAACGTTTCATCAAATGTCTCCTTAACTATTTCTTCTGGAACATATTCATCACTACCTGAGTCTTTTTCATCTTCAATCGTCTTGGCTCTAGAGAAGCATGTTGAGCAAAGTTTCTGTCCTGGTACAGATTCAGTCTAGTTGCTATGTCTTTGTCAATAATTTGTAGTGATTCTGCAAATAAAGTAGGGTAATGTAAACTCTAAACACATTGGAAAATAATTTTAAAACCTCAACATTTGGTTATAGGCTATTCGTATAAAATATTCAAAACATATGCATTCAGTAGCACAGTATATAGCCTACCCTATTAAAATTAAATAGCTAATTTAGGTTACAATTTACAATATAAACTTCTTTATGAAATATAAATATATTAGTACCTATATTTACTTACTTGTTATCTTCTTTCGATGATTTCTCCATGGATCTTGGCAGCTACGTTGCATTTGTTGGTAATGCATTCCAAACATTTTTTCATGGTGGTAGCATACAGTAGCACTATTTGGGTTGATTACAGTTGCTTTTGTTCTCCACAATAGCAGTTTCCTTGTTTCATCTGTCAGCTCATGTAAGGTATACATACCCACCTTCCTGGTGAGTCTGTGTTCATGACATGGATCATCCAAGTACATACCAAAGCTGCACTTTGATTCTTGATTAGAATAAGCCATTATTACAGGCAGTAAAATTAAGTTAATTGCTCTAGTTAAATTTTCTGAAAATAAAAGATCATGATCTATAAAATAGGCCTGGACATTAATGATTAACCATCATGTTTTACATTTATAAGAATATACAAAGCGAAATGAGCTACCCAGAGCCCTTCGAGTCGCTGGTTGTTTTGACAGACATATTAAATTTCTTGTATGTTTTAGATTATTACATATATTACCCATATTTATTTCTTTTGTTTGTTTTTAAATGGAAGTAAAATTACAATTCAATGTCATAAATAGAAATTTACAAATTTTGCAAAAATTTGAGATTTTTCACAAAAAGCACTTTTCTTTGAATCACCAAAACTATATGAAGGAGGAGTTGAGTTGAGATCTATTCCTTAATATATGTTTTTTTACACATATGTATCTTTCTTTACTAGAAGTATCAACTCCCTGACTAATTTCGGACACCTTTATATTAAGCCCCAAAGTTGATGTTAATTTTGCAAATTTTGTGAAAATATCAACTTTTGGAAATTTTTAAAAATAGAAATAAATCCTTTTTTGGTTATTTTTTTATTTCACTCATAAATTTACAACCCATAGAGACTATTAGGAGTATTAAAACAGCTGTGATTGATGTAGAACTAAAACTTTTGAAAATGGTAGAGTCGTAAAAGTGGGAGGAATTGATGCAAGCTTCAAAATGGAGCCATATTTAAGCCCTTGTAACTTATAAACTATTTGTTCCACAGCCTTTTTGCTTGCAAAATTGAAAAGCCCACCAGAAGTTGTATTGGCATGACAAATTTGAAGCTTCTACTCCTATTAGAAGACACTTTTCAAGGCCTCTCAAAATGAAGGCATTGGCCGATCAAGCCCAACATGGGCATTTTTTGTCAAAGGTGGGGGCCATTTAAGTGACCATAAAATTAAAAGTTTTTGACTGAGGAAGCTAAATTTTAGATTTAAGCTATTGAATGGTATATGAATCAACCCTGAAAATTTGAAGAAAATCGGAGATGGTTACCCGACCACCCCTGTACCAATTGAGCTGGAATGACCCATATGTTTTATGAGTATATGTTTAATATTGAAAAATGGAGCACTCCTAGAGATTATCCATAGATTGTAAATAGTGTAAAATCCTCTTTTAATATGGTAAATTAAATTCCAAAAACAACATTGTTTAATAATATTATGTATACTATCAAAATAGTATATCTGGCTTAATTAATAAAAATAAATATTTTCAGAATCATTTTTGAATTTACTGTATTATTCTAGGTTTGGGATTTAATTTATTGACTGCCCATTTAGGTCAACTGTGCACCCTTGACAATCAGTTAGATTGTCATGATATTTTTGTTTAAACTAACAAAAATATCATGACTTAACCTAACTAATCATCAAGGGCATTCAGTTGACCTAACTGGGTATTCAATTAACCTAACATAGTGTAGTAATAACAGCACAACACCATAACCGTAACACCGCCACACGCCTGATCCAGCAGTACATTACCAATCTGGAACTCTGGCTGACTAACAATAGGATGTCAGCATCCCCTCAAAAATCCTCCATCACCCTCCTAACCTCAGACCGCCACGAATCCCAAGCACACCCG